>VXAU01005779.1:1434563-1515959 GCA_013399695.1 Formicarius rufipectus | reverse complement strand
GGCTGGCGGCGGCCGTGCAGTACGCCGGGGCCGTGCGCTGCCGCAGGTACGTGCCAGGCGGGGACCCCCGCGCACACCCCGGCCCGGCTGCCGGGGGGGTCCCGGCCGCATCGAAGCCGCCCTCCTCTGCCCCAGCCCCTCGCCCTCGCTGGGTGGCAGCCAGCTCGGGGCAGGGCCCCCGCGGCCTCGTGTGCTCGCTGGAGCGCACCCGGAGCTGCCAGGCACTCGTCTGCGCTTCGCCGTGGAGGCTCTTGTCCCCACCTCCGCACCACAGTCCCCAGGATAATCTCCCTTTTACCTCCCCAATTACACCAATCGTTTCCCCCCAGGACACCGCAACAGTTGCTTTGTTGAGGCCATGCTGACTCCAGCACAGCAGAGACACCATAAGAGATGCAATTAGCCTGGCACACTTCCCTTCAGAAAACCAAGGGGGCCCTTTTATTGCATTTACTCTGCATCACTCTTTCCTGTTGAAACTCAGTCCAAAGCCCTGTGGAGGGCACAGGCTGGGCAGGCCACAGGCTGCCCAGACCCGTGCTTGTACACACAGTGAAAAGGTTTTTGTTTCCACTGTTCACCTTCCCCCAGTGATGGCTGAATTGCCTTGCTCCTGCCCCACCGTCCCCTCCCTGCTCACATCCAGCGAGCAGTGAGACCTTGTGTCCAGCCTGCCCCCGGCAGAGGTGGCACAGCAGCTGCCCCTCCTGCTGGCCTCGAGACCCCAGGAAAGCTCAGCCTCAGGGAGAAAAAGCTGGAAGCAGCTGGTGAAAGAGGGGAAGAATCAAGGTCTTCGATTTGTCAGGCAACAGGTTCAAAGTCATCCTTCTGGGTACAGAGGTGGGATGGTGGGTGTTGCTGCCAGTAGCTGATCTCTGTGTGTCTCTAGGATCCACGTGATGGCTGGGCGGGTTCCCCTGGGTGCAGACCGGGCTGCAGTGGCAGGCGAGATGGAAACCACCTTCATTGAGAATCTCAGATATGCTGCTGACCTTCTGGCCCAGGTAAGTGGGGAATGTGTCCTGGAATGGGTGCAGCTCATAGGGTACCCAGGATGGGGAATACGCCACCAGCTTGGCACGGGGAAGTTAGACTTCCTGCTGCAGAGATGACAGGATGCTCCACAGGCTGACATTTCTGTGTTACAGGAAGACATGATCGGCCTAGTGGAGCCCATTAACAACCGCCTCACTGACCCTCGCTACTATCTGAACACCCCACACCAAGGTAAGGCAGACAGCAAGAGTCTGCTTCCAACGAGGGGAAAGATCCCCAAACTCTAAAAGGCAAGAGGTTGCCTTATCAGTGGGGAGATGCTGATGGAGCACAGTTGATGAAGCTGGGGTCTCAAGGCTTGTCCAGGAAGTTTCCACCCTGGGCACAATGATCTCTCGCTTCCTGCCCTCTTAGCTGCTGCCATCCTGGAGAAGGTAGGACGGCCCAACCTGAAGCTGCAGCTGGTGAGTCAGCCTTGAAGATCTCCAGGGTCCACCCTCCACCAGGGAAGTTTGCACAGGCCCACAGGGGAGTTGTGAGGGCTGTGGTCTTGTTATCCTCTCCTGAGGCCATGGAGAGAGAGACAGGGACTATAGCACAGCTGTCCTTAACTGCTCACTGATGAACAGCTGCACCCTCCCATCTTCCTCTCTGCCCCACAGGACCTCTTTCACTGCCAGATCATGGATGGCAATTTGTCCCGCAACCTGGAGACATATTTCCCACTCATTGGTAACACTGCAACAAGACTGGCTCCTCTGTGCCCACTGGGCAGGAGTGGCTTCGAGATGGAGCCCTCCTGTGGCTGGCTGGGGGTGTGGGGCTGCTCTTGGGTCACCTTGTCTCATGCCCAAAGAGGGCTCCAGGCAGGGCTGCCTTGGGCACGGCCTCTCCTCTTCCCTCCCTAGGTCATATCCAGATTGCACAGGTGCCAGGGCGGCATGAGCCCGACAGCCCTGGGGAGTTGAACTTCCCCTACATCTTTGAGCTCCTGGAGTCCCTTGGCTACACTGGCTATGTGGGGTGCGAGTATGCTCCAAAAGGTGAGTGGGGAGGAAGATCTGAACTCCAGGTCAGGTCCAAGCACAGACCAGCTGGCTGGGTACTGTGCAAAGACAGGCAGGTCAGTGTTGGAGTCTGTGCCTGGGGGGTGAGAGCTCTGTCCTGAACAGAAGCTGCTCCAGCTTCTTTAGCTGCAGAAGACCTTCTCTATCACTGCAGGAGACACCCTGAAAGGTCTGGGCTGGCTGCACTCCTACTGGGAGAGCCGAGGGTTGCAGCATGGTGGGATCAGCAAGGCAGCTGACTAAAATCAGAAAACCATGGGAATAAAAGAGAAAGCAATGGCTTAACAGAGAAGTCTGTGTTGTCTCTGGGACTAGGGAGTGGTGGTGAGTGAGATGATTCCTAGAGTAACATAGGGAGCATCTGAGCCCTACTACCCTTTCCCAGGCCCTACTGGACCAGCCCAGGCAGTTGTACCCTCAGCTACACAAGTACCATCTGCAGCATGTCATAATTAGGGATGGCTCAGGTACCACTGCAGGTGACTTTCAGGTACAGAGGGAACCTTCACTTCCAGCCTGCAGGGGTGTCTACAGAGAGGGTTTCAGTCTTGGCCATTAAGAGGAGCATTTAATCCTTGGGAAGGGTGTGAGTTTTCCCAGTCCATTGCCAGCTGGTGCCTGGAGTTGTGGGATGAATGCTCTGGGCTTTCAGGCACTGCAGTTCTCAACTGCCCAGCACTGACACTGCAGCAGGGGAGAAAGTGAAGCAAACAGCCCCCTCCCAGGCTGCCTGCCCTCAGATATTTGAGGCTGACTACCCTGCTGCTCCTGCTCTGGAGCAAGTATGAAACTCCAGTGCAAATCCAGCCAGGGTTGCTCTGCATCCCCTATACATCACTATAGGCTTTCCACGTCTTAGCCTACAGCAACCAAACAGGCTTCTGGTTCAGTTTATTTCACAGATATGCCAATAGCTTAAATGTACACCTCCATAAAACCTCCCTCTGGTCTTGTTCACCATTCCAGTTCCATTCAATGCTCTCCTGAGGAAAACAAAGGGCCAGAAGCAGTCAGCCTCACTGCCTGGAGCCCTGAAATCCAGTAGTCTTTCCTCACAAAGCCACAGTGCTGTGTGATGCTGCACTGGGCAGATGTGCTGTGTGTGCTCCTCCATGCCTCTCCAGTGGGCAGAACTTGCCTGCAGATGCCAAAACCATGTCCCTGAGAGTTGCTCTGCTTCAGCCAAGCCACAGTAGCTGAGCTTGTGCCCTTGTGGTTTTGTTCAAGGTCGTTCAGTATCAAACCCATTGAAAACAGCACACGAGGGCCACACCAGTCAGCCAGCGAGTGATGAGGTGCTTGTACACCCCCAGGCTCCTCAGTTCAGTGGCCATGTGTGCCAGTGGCAGCACTGCCCGCAGTGCCCAAGCACAAGTTCCCCCACAGACCTTCCCCATCATCACCCATGGCACAGCCATGCTGAGGTCTGGCACACGTCTTGCACCAGGATGTGGGTGCCAGTGCTAGAGCAGGCCTGTCCAGAGGTTGAAGCAGGCGGTGTTGATAACTGACTCCAGGTGGTGGTATGTGGACACAAGCTGTGGCAGAGGACTCTCGCTGTTCTGGGGCTGCACTGGGAACGGCTCCCGGAAAACCACAGTGAGGCTCTGCCAAGAGGGAGGAGAGAGTCAGGGGACAGGATTCAGACAAGCACTGTGCAGTCCCTAGCTCAGGTGTGTGGGCACTTTTTTGGCAGTATTCGGGAAATACTGGGAGAAGTCCTAAACCAATGGCACTAAGCTAGTACCTCCTCCTGTGACAGAGCATGTTTGAGCCTCCTCCCAATTTTTCTGGTGGAAATTATGTTTAATGACTTGCCCACTCTGTTCCTGCTCTCATGCATCTGCAGTTACATCAACCCCAGCAGCAACCTCACAAGAGGAGGGGATCCTACTGCCTCCACAGTAATATGGGCTTCCAGAAAAACTGGAGGGAAATTTCTTCTTCTAAGGCAAAGAGTAGGAGTGCAACTAATGGGGAAGGGGAGGAGATTAAACCTAATAACTGCAATCCTAAAAATAAATGCTGCCTGCTCCATTCTGACTAGTGACTGTACTGACAAGGCAGAGGGAAGCAGGGAACAAAGTTCAGAAGAAGAGGTTGCAGGACCCAAAGCAGAAGAAACATGAGTGACTCAGTGCACTCAGATCAGCATAATCGAGGCAAAACACAGGGACTGGATGTTCTCCAGAGGTGAAACACAGCACGTCTAGTAGCCAGGGTCCCTAACAAACTGGTAAAGCCATGAAAAGAGCTGTGCAACTACAAAACACCATAATGCACCACCATCATTTAAGAGGGGAAAGTGCTTTGTGAGCCCAACTCCAATAGCATGCAAGGTATCAGAGCAGGATGGGAGGGAAAAAGCCCTGAGGGAAATGCAGTTCAGTGTTACCAAAGTGATGTGCTAACACTAAAAGTTCTCTTTGATAAGGTAGTATTTCTAGACAAAGGAATCATGGTACATCTTATCTGAGCTTCAGGAAGGATTTGATGCGGTGCCACATGGGAAATTTAGGTAAGCTGAAAAGACAGGAATTAACTAATTATAAGGTGGAGATGGCAGAGCTGAAAGGGGAAATAGCAGGCTGGAAAGAGGTTACAAATGGAATTTCTTCAGGACAGGCTTTGGGACTCACATTGCCTAGTACTTGTACAAAGATGGGGAGCGTGTTGATAACATTTGAGACACTAATACAAAAGAGGATTGGGATAATGAAAAAAAAAAAAAAAAGAAAAAAGAAAAAAAAGCCTGAAAGAGTTTTGAGAGGCCACAGGAATGGAAGCAATGCTAAGCACAAAATACAATGTGAGTAACACAGAGGATTTCTGTTACAAGACTGGAGTCACTAGGAGAGGAGATGGAGGATCTGGGTGTAACATATCAACGATCACAAGGTGGCACTATGATCATCAGGTGGCAGGAGGCACTGAGAAGCCTTCCAGCAAGCACCACCTCTTCTGTCTCTATCTGCTTTCGAGATAGAGTATGATTTACAAAGGGCTCAGTCACACTGCAGTCTCTCCAAAAGCCTCACTGTGGACAGAAGCCTCTTGTAGATCCCCTGCTTTCACACAGAGCTGCATTCCCTGTGACCTATCCTGAACCCTGCCTAGGAGCACAGCTGAAAGAAAAGTATTTTTGCCCTCAAGTCCTGTGAAGGCAAAGGTCCCTGCAGGTTTACTGGGACCCTCACAGTGCAGGTCCCCTTCTTTTCTGCCCAGGTAGGAACAGACTGCAGCACTGGTGACTCCTCTCAGCCAGACCCAGTGTGATCTGGCTTTAGACTGAATACAGAAGGATTCGAGCCTGGATGAAGACACAGCTGAGAGAATGATCCAAAAACAACCCTGTGAAGGAAAAGAGGATCAAGTGCTCACTGTTTTCTAATACAAGTACAAAAGGACATCACATGGACAGCACAGTAGGAACTTCAAAAACAAGCCAAGGAAGATAGTTCTTCACTTAGACTGCAATTGCACGTCATGGGAAATCACAGATGCCAGAAATTAGCCAAAGGAAAGCCGTGGAGGGCTAGTAAGTAAATGCAAATGTCTCTTCTAGCTCAGGATGGGCATGAGCTTCAGATTTTCTGATGTTGGGACAGTATTTAAGAGAGGTGTTACAAGCTTCTTGACCTGCTCCTGTTCTCACGCACACATGCCCTTGGCCACTGCTGGATCAGTCTAGTAAGGTTCTTGACCTAAGCCAACATAGCTGTTCTTCTGTTTCCAAGTACTTACTGTCTTTCCTGAATGAGAATCGAGAAACACAAGGACGAAGCAGTCTGTGAACTTCTGGTTGAGCACGACCTGCCAGGAGAGTCATAGCGCATGTTAGAAAGGAGACAGTACAGACCTCAGGACAGGGACACAGGGAGAGACGCTGCAGGTGGGTGACAGGCTGTGTCCTACCAGATACTGGGTACCGGTTTCTGCATTGTGGAAGTGCCGACAGCTCTGGGGAAAGCGGCTCAACAGCACTTTGATGAGGCTCTGGTACCAGGACACTGTCATGGTGAGGAAGCATTCCTGTGGGCATGAAAGAAGGCTGATTTCAGGCTCCCTCTAGCCATGGCAGCAGCAGTCATACTAATAGCAGTCTCCAGACCCTCAATCAGATGCATCCCTCACAGTCCACAGAGGCATGCTGACCGAGAGCTATTCACTCTGAACAGATAGGCCCATGCAGTTTTCCCTTTCCCCTGCCAACCAGGAGCTATGTTCCTGCCTCTACCTTCCCACCAAGTAGAAAAAGATGTCCTGCAGGCCCTTCATGTCACCCCACTCCATGCCCTGAGCAGAACAGCAGCTGCTGTGCACTATGACTCCATCCCTGCTGCTCACCAGCTGGGGGTCGACATCCGCAATTGATTTCCCATGCACGGCATCGAGCAGCTCCTCCAGCTCCACCAGTGAGAGTTTGCCCAGCTTCAGCTTGTCAGACGCCAGAGGCTCCAGAAGGAAGAGCCGCTTCCAGAGGTTGTCCCTGCGGCAGTGACACTTAGCAAGCTGCACCATGCTGCTGAGCTGCTTCTGGGCTGAGGCCACCTCAGAGGCCAGCAAGGGGAAGAGTGGTGAGGTGTAGAAGAGCCCTGGCCCCAGTTTGACTTGTGTGCCCCCTGCATAGAACTCGCTGCTGTCCTCCACATCCTGCCACAGCTCCCGCTCTGCTGGTGGCTGTGGCCCCAGGCTTGTCTCTGGCTCTGCTGCCTCCCAGGCCGCCCGGCCTACCACAGGCTCCAGCACTTCCCGCTGCAAGCGAGGCAGCTTCTTGAAGCGTCGCATATCGGCCGTGAGCCGGGGAAAGAGCTCCCGCTGGCTGGTCATGATGACGTAGAACCGCAAACTGAGAGAAAGGAGACATTTGTGACCTGAGGAAGGGCCATTTCCCTCTCAGCTGTCCGTGTCAGAAAGGGTGCTTCTCTACTCATACAGACATCACACTGCCCAGGTCCCCCAACACCAACAAACCTGCCCGTACTGTCCCAGACAGAACCAGTCCCTCCCAAAGCCCTCCTCCCCAGCCAGGAAGCTTTGGTGTCACAGGCCCCCAGTGCTCACCGGAGCATGCGTCTCTCTGCCTCACTCTGCTCCTCAAACGGTGCTGCACTGTGACACACCAGGAGGGACACATCAAAGTCATCATGATGACGCAGACCTTCAGAGTCCTTGTAGGAGCCCGAGCTGGGAGCAAAAGCACATCAGGGAACCTCACTTTGTTATCCCAGAGCTCCTGGTCACAACAGAACCATTGGACATGGGGAATTCCACACAGCAGGACTCCTCAGAAATGCTAAAGGAAACGTTAAATGCACAAGCACACATGCATACCATCCCTGTTGGCCATCTCTGAAGAGCTAACCAGAATTGCTGTCTGGCACTGTGTAGAACAGTCAGCTTTGCTGGCACCTTGGGGCAGTGTTCCCAGGATGGGTGGCTTGCCACCAATCTCCAGCAGCTCCAGGAACTTGCAGCAGATACACTCACCTGTTCCAAATAGAGACCAGTGCATATTCATTCTGTTCTGTGCCTGGTGTTCCCTTCTTGCTGTCATTGCCCGTGGCTGGTCGGGCCATGCGCAGGGGTTTCATGTGGTAGGTGTTGGCGTGGTCAGCGATGTAGTTGTACAGCTGGTGTGCAGTGATCATATTGGTGGGCAGGGCCAGCATGCCTAGTGGAAAAACACACTGCTATAACAGGACACACTGCATGTCTCTTACCTGGGCAGAGCACTGTCTTACAAACAACTCCAGTGTACAGAGCAATCCCACAACCGGGCAGCAAGGACTTCCCCTGGAGCTCAGCCCTTCATGTCACCCTCATCCTGTCATCTCCCTGAATACTCCAAAAGTCAGGTTTATTTGTAAAGCACTTGGGAACCTTTTGCCAAGTTATGGGCTGACAATCAATCCCAGAGTGATCACATGTTGAACTACATACCTTGGAAAACATGGTTACGGCCAAATTTGGGGATGTCAGGGTGGTGGGCGATGAAATCCTCCAGGAAGCTGGTGAGATGGTAGCCCTGGCGGAGAGTCATGTGGGATCCCAGCAGATACTGGTGGACTATACGCAAGTGGAAGTCGTAGCTGAATGAATGGACGTGCATGAGGTCTCGCACCTTGTCACACTCCTCCGTGAAGAGCATAGAGAGCTGTAGAGGAACAGGGAGTCAGGGTAGGAATGTTACCAGGCACTTCACACCTTCCTTCGAGCTCTGCTGACAACAAGGCATGGCAGAGCCAGTGCAGCTGCCCCAGTTCAGAGCAGGATGCAGCCCAGAAGCTGTGTGCATAGTGCAAATAGCAGACCTGCAGGCCTGGCCCCAAGGGATCCAGTTTGGTGGCTCCTTCCACACTTGACCCTACTCCTGGTCTCCAGTAGCAGCACAGACTGATTGACACTGCCTCCCTTTTGGCTTGAGGTTCATCCCTGCCTTGAGCTGAAAGCCATGCGGCTGTGGAGGAGGACATAACCTCCTTTCAGCTGAGCACTGCCTGATCCCCAAGGGGTACAGGACACACAGGAGCTGAAGCTCCAGAAAGTTCTGGATCTACAGGCAAAAAAAATTACTCCCTGAAAGTCTGTTGAGGGCAGGAGGAAGCACAGGGACCTGTGTGGAGTGGGTGGACCCAGAGATGGGCACTAATAGCTAATGCTCTGTGCTCGGTAACTGACAGGCACCCAGAGAGGGGCAGGCAGGAGGCACTAGCAGGAGAACAGGCTGCCCTCTCTCTCTCTGCATCACCTGCACTGCTGCTGCATGAGCCAGAGGGCAAACAGCACAGCCAGGATGAGCCCTGAGAGGAGCCTACAGCCCTGTCTCACGACAGATGGGTCAAAGAGCAAGAAACACAAGGTGCTGCCACCATGCCAGAACCTGGAGCCCACCCCATCCTCCTCCCAAGCTGTGCTGCCCACTGTGGTATGTACTGTTATAGAAAGCACTGGCACAGGAGGCAAGAGGCAGCTCCGGCAGCAGAGTGCTGGGGCAGGAAGGGTGGAAGCACAGCCAGTGGGAGAGTCAGCCCTGCACTGGCAGGTCCTGCCATGCTCAGCATGGCAGTGGGAGGAGAGGACGTACCGCAGACTCAGAGATGGAGCTGGGTCCCATGCAGCTCTTGCTGCGAGCTCTGGCTGTAAGAGTGTCCTGATGGAGAGAGATGCACAGCCAGTGGGAAGAGAGGTAAGGCACTGCCCAGCCCTGTCGCTGCATGCAGCCTGCCCTGCACAGGCCCAGGGTGGGATAAGGGGACACAGAAGGGGCAGAGGAGCTCAACTGCCCCCACATGGGAGAACTGTGGGCTGCTCCCAGTGTGTGGGAAGACTGGTTAGGCCCCTGCAGCAAGACCCACACCACTTGCCTGCTACTCTTAGGACCATCCCACTGCAAGACCAAGCAAAATTTTTTCCCAAGTCAGCCAGAGCACCAGACAGCACTACCCTGTGCACATGTGAGCTTTCCAGGAAAGGTTCAGCAAACCCTCAGACAAGGTCCTTGCAGGCTTAAGCTTAGGAGAGACACTCTTGGCATATATAAGATGCAGCCTTACTAGAGAGCCACCTTTGAAAAAACAGTATGGTCATGCATGCCTCCTGTCTCAGATAGGCTGGGGCTGGCCTGGGGACAAGCAGGAGACACTGTGACACACCAAAAGAGAAAGAAGCAGGTAGACCCACAGCGTTGTAGAGCAAGGCACAGGTGTATAAAGAAACAGGGCTCATGACACAGAAAGCAATCTCCTCTGGCAAAGGGCAGACAATCGTGTTCACAGATCCCTGTTCCTATTTCACTTCTTTCTTGTTACAAGGGAAGCAGAGAGCTTCTGGCTTTCCACGCACTGACTTTCCCTGGAGCAGTCATCTTTGCCCCTGCCCCAGCTCATGTTGCAGGCGTGGCTGCAGTGCCACATTTGTGTCATTCGGTGGCAGAGAGGAAAAGGCGAGGTCTTCCCCTGGTGCTCTGACCCACGTGGGCTCCCAGGATTGCTCAACAACCTGACATTATTGCTTTTCTGTTTGCTGTTTTTTTCTTTAATGTTAATCTGAAATGGGTGGCGGGCGTTGGCCGAATGGTGTAAGTCGCTGCCTCTGGAGCCGGCTCCTCCTCTGAGGACGCCGGTTCAAATCCCGAGGAACTCGCTGTCGCCGTCCGAGCGTGCTCGGCCGTGGCAAAATGAACCTCAGGAGTAAAGGGGGTGGGGCCAGTTCCACTCACACTGTGCCTCACCTAAAAAATCCGTTGCGCAGGCTTATCCCAAGATCCTCGTTCGCGAAGTCTAGCCAACAACAACATCTTTGCCAGAATACCTCCTACTCCTCCTCAGTCTGCTCTGTCTTGTTCCCCAAGCTAGGACAAGAGTCATCCTCCTGCCAAACCTCCCATCCCCTTTTCACAGCACGCCAGATCCACGCAAGCAGCATGCTGTGGAGAGCCTGTGGCTACAGAAGGCTCTGCACAGTTCTGCTTTTCCATAAAGAGGGAGCAGAACTCCCCAGAACTTCCTACACCTCAAATGCCCACTCTATTCCAGAGATTATGCCTCCCACAAAGTATTCCCTGACTCTGAGGAGCACCAGTTGTGCCTTGCAAAACCATTACCTGAGAGTTCACAGACTGGCCCATGGGGATCCGCGAGCACTCCAGTGCATACTGCTTCACACAGAAGTAACAGCCCTGGAGGAGGAGAGAGCATGTGAGCACAGACCAGCCCCTGGGCTTCTCCAGGGAAGGAGCACAGTCCCAGTGCTTCACACCCTCGGTTGGGTCCCAGACACTCTTGCCCCATGTTCTGTCTCTCCTCCTGCCTGAGCCAAGTCAGACAAGCCAACATGTGGCTGAGCACAGAGTACCCTAACTTGGTGCTGAGCCCTTCAATATCCCTCCTCCAGGTAACTTTTACTACTGCCCTGAGCCCTGCAGAATCATCTCCAGTTGATGCACAGTCCTGCAGGACTGTGGAAGAAGCAGGACAAGAAATGAAGAATTCTATGTCCCTGCTGCACTTCTCATCACACCCTTTATCACTTCTGAAGACTGTCCCTGAGCCCCCAGAGATCATACTTTGTTTCTTGTTCTTTCTTACCTGGAAGGCCAACTCCATGAGCACAATCCCTCCTGGAAGAGCTCTCTGTAGATGGTAGGTGGCAACAGCAGGGCTTGTGCTCTGGGAAGAGAAGGACAAAGCTGAAGAGGCTCAGCATGGTGCGAGGCTGCCATAAGGCTCTACAGCAGGGGTGGAGACAGAGGAGCCTCATCAAGTGAGCAATCTCGCTGGAGAGAGGAGAGCAGACATACCAGAGCTGACAGAGAAAAAACCCGAACAAACCTAATAAACAGCATCTGAGAGAGCACACCAAGCACACTCTTCCCATCACCTCCTGCTTGCTCAGGACAGGATGTGTCTAGAGTTTGAGGACACTGTGAGCCAAGGAATGATGCTGTCCACAAAACCTGCTGAGGCCTCCCCAGACCATCACATCTGCTTGACACAGCAGCTATCAGAGACATACAGTCTACACTCAGTTTAGCTGCCAGCAAATTCATTCACTCTTAAGTTGCTCCAGTACACTGCTCTCTCTCCTCATTTTAATTTCAAGGTGTTACCTTATCTGCAGTCCTGCACCAACATCAGCCAAAGGCAGGTGGCAATGAAGTGTCAGAAAAGGTAAACTCTATGTGCTTCCATCATCCCTGGCTGAGTCCATGAGTATCTGTCTTCCTAGATACTCACTGGATTCCTCTTCCAAGTACTTGCCTATTCTGTCTTGTAAGCTCATGTTCACAAAACTCATGTAAGTTCTTAGTGATGACCACTGTTACCTGCTGCTCAGAGAAACACTCCCTTTAGTTTTGATACTGGCTCCAAATACTTTTATTTGACTGGTGTCTAGGTGTTATATTAAATAAGACAGCAAAGGGTCAATCCCTTTCCAGATTAGCTGAGATTTGGTAGAGCTCCAATCTGCTCCTCCCAAGCTGCCACTTCTTTAGACATGAGGAACCATAGCCTGCTCTCACTGTATAGCCATTCCATGCTTTTCTTCTCTAACCTCTCCCACTTTAGCATTGATCTCACTATTCTTCTATCCAGAGTTGTCCTTAACCACAGATGCTGAGGATTCTCTGACAGGTAAACCTCCAGAATCCCACCCAAAGGCAGCTGTCCTGATCCCATGCCACCCTGTTCCTCTTCTGAACCCATGCAAGTTGAGGGCTGGGAGATTTGCCCTAGTTCCACACAGCCCCAGGAAGGGGCTCTGAGGCCTGCAGAAGGACACACAGGAGGGCAAGGAGGTCTCACCTGGCCCAATGCACTAAAAGTAGTGCTGGTCTAGACAGACTTTTTTCAGGTTTTTGTGCTTTCTGTGCCCTCTCACATCCTTTCTGTGTGAAACTGATTAAAAAGTCAACCAGGAGAACTGCCCCACTCCCCAGCCTGTCCTCCATCCTAGCTCCAACCCTTGTAACAGATAAACACTCACCTTTGGACTCCCTTCAGTTTTTGGCTTTGTGTAGGAGAAGGACCCTCTCCCCTCCACACCCATTGCTGCCAGAGCTCGGATCCTGCTTGTGCTACTGGAAATGAGAGCAGAGACAGCCTTGAGCAGAGAGCCAAGATCTTCTGTTCTGTCAATCCAGGGCACAGCTCAGTGTATCAGCTCTTCTCCAGCAACAGGGTTCCAGAATGTCACTGACCTGCGAGTGGTAGGTGATGGTGGCCGCACCTGGACCAGAATGAAGCCCATGCTCTGCAGGTACTGGATGTATTGCTGCAAGAAGGCATTGCACATCTCCTGAAGCCAAGGCTCCTCCTTCACCTTGCAGGGCATTGATTCTGCCGAGTCGCAGCTGTGGCTGCGGTCTCTCCCTGATGCTGTAGAGTCATTTGAGCGGTGACGCTTCTGGAAGAGAAAGTGAGTTCCTAAGGAGACCTGCTGTGACTGCCCCTGCAGATGACACCAGGTGCCCTGGTTGAGCAGAGGGCAGATCTGTCTCTGCCAGAAAGCACTAACAGCTGTTTCTCCAAACACTCCCACTGCATGTGGCAAAACAAGATCCAAGATTTACCCAGCCATGGACTGATCTAACTGCACTGCAATAGTCTGCAGGAAAAGGTGCTCTGGCAGAAGGGGAAAATTCACATCTGCCCCCAGAGAACAGCTTTCACAAAGTGTTAGTAGCTGACAACTGGTTCATGCGAACGTCAACAGAGCTTCAGCTCCTATTGCCATGGTATGAGTCCAATCCCTTTATGGATCCTGCTGACTTCTCAAGATTTACTAGTAGTTCTGTAGCACTGAAAAGGAATAGTGTTTCCTTTTAAAGATTTTGAATTCTTCTCTGGATATCTGGAATACTCCTTTTCTTTGTGCTGTGAGAGACTAAGGTTTCTTTTCTTCATCTCTCTACTTCAAGCCTGAGGCTATGTGTATGTATCTGCCCTTCTGCCTATCTATTCCACCTACCACAAGAGCTGCCTCTTTATCTGGCATCTCTCCAGCTACTCTTTGACCTTCTCCAAGTCTCTCCAGTTCAGTGCCTTTGCCACAAGACACTTGGTCTCACACTCTCCAGATGAAGACATTAATACACTAGTATTTCAGAAACTTCTTAGAACATTACCCGTTATGCTAACACCCCTTTCTGATGTACTCTAACCAGTGTGTCTGTTGCAGCCAACAGTTCACAAATTGAAGAAACCCACTTCAGTGTCAGAAGATACAATATAGCTTCAATACAGAAATATCTGCTCTATACAGGCTCTGCAGTGAGTGCACAATACAGGAAGTTTCAAATTTCTCACCACAGGGTGCTCTGTTTTACTGGAAACCAGGTCCCAGCTCCCACAATTTCACAGGCTACTCAGGTACCTCTTGAGTTCCTTGCAGTCTTTTCCTGCTCTGATCAATCTGAAAAGCCCTACTGCACTGCAAAGCTTGGCATCTTATAGGTACCAATAAATGATCTGGAGATACCAATACACCACCTTGAAACCCCTGCTGTCAGGCTCTTCAATAACCAATTTTCATTTTGGTCTGTTTCAAAAACAAAGTGAAGTTTTCATTCTGTGATGATACTTTCCCTTTCATTTGTTGAGTGCTCAATTTCTGTAGCAACCTCTGTTTAAAGACCCTGTCAGAATCCTTTTGACATTTTGATAAATTACAACAGCCTGTTCTTCCCTTCTGACACACATACAGACCATGAACAGTTGGTATGGGATCTGCATTGCTTAGAGTCTGTCAGGTTTCAACCTGCTCAGGATTCAGCTGGATTGCTTTCAATTGTGCCAGCTATTTGCTGGCTCCAGGAAAGGTTTACCAGGTCTGGTTGCTGAATGCATAAGGGAAGTTTTGCTTCTCCAACAGATCAGTTCCAGACAGTGCTCTCCAATGGCTTCACTAGACTCATGCCTAAATTTCTGGGTAGAAAAGGAAATCAGTCTTCCCCAGGAATGGCGTGGCTGCAGGAGAAAGGCTTTGAAGACCCAAGGATTTTCTCAGTTTCCATCTTATAGTGTACAAATTCATCCTGTAATGCAGGGGTGAGGTCAGGGCAGCCCTGTCTTGGGAAGAGATTGGAAAGCCATCTTTTGTCCCAGTGCACAAAGCCCAGCCCCGTTGGTGCTGGCTGACACTCACCTTCCCCTCTACCTTTCCCAGCTGGTCTGTCTGGATTTGCTGCCGGAAGGCTGGGTCAAACAGCAAAGGGGTGGCACAGTAGTGAACCAGGCGTGAGGACTGCTTCAGGGTCTCCAGGTCTGCCAGCTGCACAGTACAAGGGAAGCACAGTTATAGGATACACCCCTCACCAACTCTGGGAACAAGTTGTCCATAACGCTGCACTGCTGCCCAAATGGAGATCAAATGGGGGAATGCTCTGCTTAACAGTCCTTCCAGGGCAGGGCAGGGAGGCCCCATGCACAAGTGTGGTGTCATTGCCCAGAAAACCCCAAAGTTCAAGGAGAAAACTCCACTACCAAGCACTGCTAGAACTGCTCCACTGCCAAGCACCATCCCCAACATGCATCCTGCTCAGAGTTCCAGTGTTCCCCTTTGCCTTAGGGAAGCTGGTGCTCCCAGTGTGCTGTTAGAAAGCCCAGTTACCCCCTGTCCAGGTTGCACTCACACTGATAGGCATGTTGGACTGTGCTGATCTCTGCTGCCAGGTAACAAAGAGATTTTCAATCTTCATCTGTTTCTCCAGTTCTGGAGGAAAGAGACCAGTCACAAGAGCATCAAGCCACAGCCACAAGTATTGCCACTCTCCTTCACACCCACAATAATCCATTCCCCCAGGGAACTGTCCCCTGTCCCCTCTTGTTCTGCTCTTTCTGAGCTTCTTTTCCAGAAGTGAGATGATTAGGTAGGTTCCTGTGATATCAGCCCTCTTTGCTTTACCTTTCCTCTCCATGCTCTTGATTTCCAGGAACTGAGCCCCATGCCAAGCCACGGGGTCAAAAGCTCCCGTGTCAGGTCCATGGGGTATTCGCTTGATGGTGGTAACATCCCGCAGAGCTTCGTCAAAGGGCACCACATCAGGATGGAAATGCAGAGATGGCAGGCTGCGGGCAGAGCTGCTCAGCCGGCCTTGCTCCTTGCTAGGTGGAGGACATGGGCTCCGGATCAGTGCATCCACCTCCAAAGTGGAGTTCAGGAAAGGGTTTGGCTCCTAAGCAAGGAGACACAGCCATGAAAGCCTCCTTAGTGCCAGCCTTGGAGCAAGAAACCACAAGAACAGAGTAAACCCAATTATAGCTATCTGCAGACATCTCTGTTAGCCTTCCCCACTTCTCACCAGTCCCAAGAAGAGCAGGCCTGGCCCCAGCATGGCCCTAAGGTGCCTGGGAAGCCCATTCCCCAGCCTCCTTCACCCTAAATAATTTAGTCACAAGTAAGTGCTACCAGCAGCAGGACCTGTCCTCCCTTTCCACCTCTATCTGTCTCCAAGAGTAAACAGCAACAACCTGGCTGGACATGGTCACAAGTGAGACGTGCTCTGCCAACTGGCACACACAAGCACACAGGTGCCTGCAACCTTCCTCAGACGCCCCAAACTCACAAAACCCCTCCTGAAGAAGAAAGGACTATCCTGCCCAGCCGGGTGCCCTACCTGCTTGCTGTCCTCATGCCATGGTGTGTCCATGAAGCAGTGGTGGTGGAAGAGTCCCAGCTTCTGGCTGAGCAGGCAGTGCACAATGTGGGACCGGGCATTCTGCCACTGCAGCAGGCGAGTCAGGGAGCAGTTCAGGTTGGCCCCCAGGTCTGGTGACCAGTTGTAGGTGTAGAGCGTCATCTGGAGAGAAAGGAGGGGAAGGAAGGCTAAAGAACATGCTCAGAGAGGGCCTGCAAGGTCACACAGGCTGCTCCAGGTGTTCTGGGTGGTACTGGCTGCAGTTGCAGCCAGTTTCAGATGACAAGGCTGGGACAGGGAAAGTGGCAACAGCACAATTACAGCCCCCTGTTAACACCCACAGCAGTGGTGGTGGTACTTGCACTGGGGCACAAATGCCCAGCCTCACAAGGGCAGGAAAGGGCAGTTACAGCTCACAACAGGGCAGCTGGTCAGAGACAGTGTGGGTTGCTGCTCCCTGGCACTTACTAGAGTGCTGCAGAGAACCCTCAGCTCTGCTTGTGGCACAGACATATCCTGCACAGCTGCTTTGGAGGACTCTTTGCCTATGGAAGGCTGGTTGCCTGCAGAAGCACTTTTCCTTCCTTGGGCCAGCTGGGAACAGCCTTTCAGGAGACATCACACAGAAACTATTACTACCTTTTTGTCAATGATCTCCATGAAGAGGAACCTTTGCCGGGGCACCAGGTCTCGACCAACAAGGCTGGGATCAGAGCCTCTCTCTGCTGAGCTGAATTCCACGGCCTCAAAGCGCTGGAGCCCTTTGTGAGCTGCAAGAAGGCACATTTACAACCCTCTGTACCAGTTCATCCTGCTTTTACATTCCACATACCATTAAGGCAGCATTACAGGATTTTTTTGCCATAGTAGTGCTCAACTCATCTTGAAATAAGCTGTTACCAGCAAGTTTGAGAATAAGGTTTTAGGGGGCAAAACCAGACAACCCGCTGTCCATCTATGGGCACAAGCCAGGAGGGGAACCCTGTTCAAAAATATCCCAGCCCAAGAGCCCCCAGCACACAGTCCTGCAGACCATGGCCAGGCACTCACCCTGTTCTGTGCTGCACCGCCACTGATGGAAGTTGCGTCCCAGCAAGATGAAGTGTCTGATGGTTGCAGGGTGAGGGCTGGCATTCTGGCCAGGCCTATAGGGCAGGAAGGCTGTGCCACGATGGCAGCTGTAAAGAAGAGCCCCGGAGGTGGCTGACAAGTAGAGCCACGGCTGTAGAGGCACAGCTGATCAACATTTGCTGGTGCCAAACAGCCACCTGTGAATTGTGAAACTCACCAGATCTCCTCAAAGACTTTGACAGTGGTGTCACTCGCCAGGGCAGTGACCAGGTTCACCACTTCCACTAGAATGGAGGACAGGAGGAAACGGGAAACCATCTCCAATGAGCACTGCTGCACCGATGGGCACCCTGCATAGAAGTAGTACTGTAGGACTAGGTGCCAAGCTGCCCCAGAGCAGTCCTGCACACATGAGCAGAAGGCTAAGGTCCTGAGGCAGGCAGAGCTGGAGAACAAGAACCTTACATGGAGAAGAAGATGAAGGCTGAAATAACCCCTGGTTACAGGCTCTGGCCCAAAGCAGGCCTTTGATCAAACTCCCCATATACTCTGAGCACAGCACTTTATTCCCACACTTATTCCTTGCTCACTCCTCATCAGAGAAAGAGGAGAGTTCTACCTTGCCAGCTGGAGTGTGAGAGGATGTACAAACACTGAAGTGAAAGGTCATCAGAAAGCAGCAACCAGGGCAGCCACACAAACCCAAATCCCTCCACATTAAGAGCATCCCTTCTCCTCTCCCTCCCTGCAAGAGTAAGGGTCTTCTATGGAACTTCACAGTCCCAGAACCTGTTGCAGAGGCTCATCTGAGAACTAAACCACAACCACTGCTTGTTGTTGGAGTCCAGGTCTCTCCAAGGCTGCTGCAGCCAAGTCCAGCGAGCCTTGGACTCAGAGCATTGTAGCCATAACCACAGGCCTTAGTGGGTTTGTTTAGATGTACAGACACATGCCAGGATTCCTACTACAGCTTTCTAATGCTGATGCTGGCCTTGAGACCCGTGGGACTCAGGTGAGGGTGGGGAGAGACTGGGTGTGCAACTAGGTAGACAAGAGCAAGGAATGAAGATGTATGGTGTCATATGAGGATTTATCCTGAGAGCTATGGGTAGAAAGGCTCACTTCCAGCCCACCTTGGGGAGCTGGGGCCTGAGACACATACCCAGGTGGCTCATGAATGCCATCCACTGCTGACAGGTTTGATTGAAGACTGGGTGCATGGTACCTACATCCCCTTCTTCCAGCTGGCAGGTTCGGCGCCTGGGAAGAGGAAAGGGAAGCACAGTTATACAGATCAGTCAACAGCAGTGAAGGTACAAAGTGCAACAGCCCCCTCCCAGCTCCAGAGCAGAGTCACAGGAGTCTCTTTTTTGGGCTCATAGAATCCTTGAGCTGGGTCACTCTTGGTCAGTAGCCATATGGGTGTCAGGTGTTGCACAGGGCTCCACAGTGCAGAGAAGGGATCTCTGGCAGTGAGAACCAGCTGTGCTTCCACCAGCATTCCAGCAATAAGGGCTGAGGCTTTGTGTGTGGAAGGCACACTGTCTGTGCAAGGGAGAGACTACAGGGAAAAGGAGTGTAGTCCAGAGGGTTGAGGCACATATAGAGCCAGCAGGATGTCAGGCTGTGATGTACAGAAGAGGGCGGGGAACAACATCCTGGCTGCCCAGTTTGCAGGCTGTGCTTACCTCTGTGCCTGTTCCAGTTCAGCTGTGGCTGTGGCCCGATCCTGGCTCAGGTGCTGCTTGACATTCTCAGTTTTGTGCCGCCGCCTTGTACGAGCCTCTTCTGGCCTCTCCAGCACAATATCATCAGTAGTCTTGGGGCTGCCCAGCTCTGAGGACTCTGTCTTGCTCTAGGGGAGAAAGGGGTAAGTTAATGGTGTACACATACACAGCCTAGCCAGTGCCCTGATCTCAAAGTCCCTTCTGCCAGCCTGTCTTCCCACCCCCAGCCAGATCACTCCTCTCTATTCCTCCTGCCCTGGCTCACTGCGAAGACTTACAGGCCCTGCTTACCACTGGTCCCTCAGCAACATTACCAGCATGTCCCAGAAGCTGCGGCGTCCCAGCTTGCTTGTGGGTGTCACTGGCTCTCCAGAGCTGGGTGAAGGGGAAGAGGTGAAGTGCAAGGGTGGAGGACAGCTCCTGCCAGCCCCACCACTGGCCAGGGCCAGGCCCTTGGTCTCTGACATGGTCCTCCTTAGGCCTCCTGTGGAGACAAAGCACATCAGAGCCTCCCACTGCAAAGCTGCTGGTGTCCCCATTTACCCCATTGTGTCTGGTCAGAGCCTGACTGGAGGGAATGGAGAGAGTCCTCAGTAACATTCAGCAAAGTGGATTCAGTCTCCAGGAGCAGCTTACACCTCTTGCAACACTAACGTTTATGATGCTTCTTCCCCAAGACATCACACAGCACAGCCTGCAGAAGGGAGAGCAGATTCCTCCCTTCCTGACCCACCCAGCCCGATTCCCTCCAGCACAGACAACCTTCTGCAAGCCAGGCAGAAGGAACAAGGCCAGATGGAGGCTCCAGGTGGCTGTCCTGGCTGGGCTCTCACCTGCAGAACTCAGGTCCTCTAGGTCTGGAGCACTCAGGGGGCAGGCAGCTTCCACGCAGAGCGGGGCTGGGAGCACAAGGAACTCCATGACAGCATCACAGAGGGCGTGACGCAGGGCCCCGCGCAGCTTCTCTGACAGCTGCAGCAGGCTGATGTTGCCCTTCTCCCAGATATCCAGGCGCACCAGCACACAGGGCTCTGTGGGGAAAGGGTAGTCCTGCATGGCTCTGCAACTCTGCCCTCACCAGCCCTGCTAGGTGCCCCAGGGCATGCGGAGGCAGCAGGCAATGGGCAGCTGATGGCCTGTTTCACTGCTTACCTGAAGGCAGGGTGTCAGCCTCTGGCTGGTGCCTGCTTACTGCAGTGAGGCTTTCGAAGTCGGTGTCCTGCAGCAGGCCCGTGATGGGTGAGGAGGAAAGCAGCTTCACAGGGTCAGGCCTCTCTCCATGTGGTAGCAAGGTGGGATTGCCATGCTCATCCACGAATGTCAGTGCAATGCACGCAATTCCTGCAGGGCAGAGCCCGAGACAGCCTCCATCAGCCCAGAACCAAGTACACCCCTGCAATGCCTGCCTACAGCCTTGCCTTCCCGCAGCTGGGATCATCATGTTGCACAGTGTCACACGGCAGGCAGGGCCCACAGGAGGGGAAGCAGCCAGAGAAGCAGAGGATAGCTGTGCCTGTGGGGAGCCAGGGTAAGAAGCACAGTGTATGCCACAGGGTGTCCCCACCATTCCAACAATCTCAGTGCTGCAGAATCACACCAGATTTTGCTCTACTCTTCAAGAGCTTCCTGGGTCGTCTGGTCCCAAATGCAAGAGGAAAGTATCTCCATTTGCATCAGGAGGAAGGCCTTTATGCAAATTGGTCCACGATGGGGCTTGCCATCTCTGTGGTCTTAAGGGGCAGAGTACAGGACCCAGATACTCTTCAGCAGCCCTTTCCAGGCTGTGAAGGACCTCGAGTCCCTGCAGACATGACACTTTGTTACAGATTACGCTCACAGCCCCCTCCTCACTGTGCACCTGAACAAGATCAGGTGCCTTCCCCATGCACTCCAACCAGCAGGACTGGGGACAAGGCAAGCTGACATCTGGTATTAGTCTAGAATTGCTGCAGAGAAAACTCAAACCCCGCCTGTCGCCTCTCTGTGCTGAGCCCTGTGCACACACACCAGGACAGCTCAGAGATGCTGAGCAGCTGTGTAGTTCCTGCTTCACAGCCCACATGCTGTGAGCCCTGGGACACACAGGAGAACCCCTGCTATGGGTCAGAGAGAAAACAAGAGCTGACTCCCCATGGCCCAGCTCAATGGCCAGGGCATCAGGGAAGCAGCAGCACAGAAGCAGCTGTGAGTCCAAACCTCACACTGTAACCCTGGATGTTCCCACTCCCTTTCAAAGCTCCCCTGACTAAGCCAGCACTCAGGTGACTGAATGGCAAAGCTGCCCCAAAGCTGCCAAAGGGTGATGTACCCAACTGCACACAACTTCAGCCTCACAGCACTGCTGAGCCCATACTCTGTCCTTCTCCACTTCTCAAGGATGGGAGTGACACCAGAATCAGCTGCCACAGAGAAACCAAAGTGTCCCCAACTAGATCCACAGCACCACACTGGGGACAGGTGCCCTCCCTGCCCAGAAACAAACCCAGACCCATCAAGCTGTGACCAGGACTACTCAGCAGTAGCACAACCACACAGTCTTCATCATTCCTAGTGAAGTCTAAGATCTGCAGCAACCTTTCCTCCAAGGCATAGTAGATGCAAGGGAGAGCACACAGGAATGGAGAGAGATGTTCACAAAGGACAGAGGCAGGCATTCAAATCACAGGGCAGCTCGTGTGCAACCACACCAAGGAACGGAAACTACACTTACGAGCAACTCTTCACTTGAAAAGTACAGGAGCTGCGTTGTCTCAATGGTGCTCTGCAATAGCCTCCCCCAGGCAGGCACAGGAACAAATCTTTATCCAGCAAACAATGGAGAAGTTCATAATTTTGTAACTATCAGAGGTAGAGGGGACCAGGACTTTACTCAGTCTCATTTTCCTTCAGGGAAGGGAGCCTCACACATGGTCTCCCACCTGGCACAACCTCTCACTGTAGCAGGACAGCTCTCCGGGATAGAGATGTCAGTACAGAAGTATCAAGAGCAGCAAATTTGCCCCACATGACAATGAATACTGCTCTACCAACCAGACTTTCTTTCTTTAAAAAGTGAAGGGCACAAACTCAACAATCTGGTTTGGCAGTCACTCCCAGGCCCATCAAAATGGCTGAATGATCATGTTGTAATTACAGACCACAATGTAGTCACTCCCCTCTTCTCATGGATAATTTATCACACCCAGTCTTTCCATTCACTGGTATATTTCCCCTATCACATCCATTCTTGTCCCATTGCTTTGCTCTAGCCTGTCTGAGCTGAGGCC
This sequence comes from Formicarius rufipectus, assembly GCA_013399695.1. Lineage (NCBI taxonomy): Eukaryota > Metazoa > Chordata > Aves > Passeriformes > Formicariidae > Formicarius > Formicarius rufipectus. The sequence goes on along the minus strand of VXAU01005779.1, from coordinate 1,493,692 downwards.
ATGAGAACAACCGACCACAGTGTCCCACGTGCTCCTTGTGCTGGGGCACAAGCTCCAGAGGGGGAGCACTCTCAGCAGTCCTTTCAAGCAGGTCAGCAGCCTGCCCATGCACAACTAACAGAAAGGTTCCCCTCCATATCACAGGGAATAAGGCGTCCAGAACCACAGAGAAGCTAAAACGCAATCATCAGCTAAGAAACTCAAGACCTGAATTCTGAGAAAAGGTACATTAGCAAGAGCTACCAAGGGTCTTACTGCCTGGTGCACTGGAGGTGGGGTGCTAGGGAGCTGTTATCTCCCCTCTGTGAGGGACTCTGAACCCCTTCTATGAACTCTGACCCAGGGGCACCAAAATACAAGCACACATCTAGCAGTGCCTGGCAACTCCAGCCCCTTGCTATGCAAGGCAAACCTCCACACCAGGGCACAGCCACTGGGAGAGGGATGATGCTACACCCTAGAGCATCAACAACAGCTGAAACACCATGATTCCCACCTTCCTCAGGGAAGAGTGTGGACCTGTGGGAAAAACAAAGCAGGATTTTGAGAGTTCGCTGCTTGCAAGCTAACAGGGCAACACATAGACCCTCAGCAAATGAGAACTGCAGAGCTGCCACCTCAGGGCAGCAGGTTCTGTTTGCTCATTTATCCAGCCAGCAAGAAATAGGAGGCTCAGCTAAATGGACACACGAACACAAAACCACAGAGGAGTCAGAGCTGAAGCCGCAACACGAGGAAAACAAGAAGAGCAGGGACTAGAGGGGCCTGGGATCTGCATGGGGAAGGGAGCTAGAGTAATACTTGGAGCCACAGGTGCTACCTTGGAAGTGTGAGAGTGGAAAGAGGTGCTGCACAAGGTCCGACATGGTACCTACATAACAGAAGAACATTCAAACAGTGCACAAGGGGCACAAGACACACAATGGCCAGGTGACAGACAACATGGCCTGGACAAAACATGACATAACCTGCTGCAGGATGGGCCATCTACAATCCCTCCTCCAGCAGTCCAGAAAAAAGCGCAAAGACACTGCCACACAGTCCACACTCAGTTACAGGCAGCCAGGTTTCCCTTGCAGAAAGGTTACTGCAACAACTGTCCCTGCTCCCTGTCTTCTCCAGTCCCACAGAATCTGTGGGCCCCACACTGAGGTCTCATTGTGTCTTGCCCCATAGCTACTGCAACCTAGAGCTGCTTCCAGCAGCAACAGGTCAAGCTTAGCAAATTGCTCTGTGGGAGGCCTTAAGTTTGCTCCACCACACATGCAAAGGTGTGCAGTCCCTCTGGCACACACCTTACCCACCTTCCAGCCATCAGAGGAGCACACAACTACAGCACTGGCCCTCCTCAGTCACTCATAGCTCTCCAGCATGGGAAGCAGCTCCCCGGTGCACCACCCCGTACCCTGTTTCAGAGGAGTTGAGCGTGATACCTTTTCCACCAGTGCCTTGGCCACCCGGCTTGTTGTACAGATAGAGATCCTGGTCAGGAATGCTCCCATTATGGTTGAAGTAGTGCTAAGGAGAAGAAGGAAGAATACTAACAGAGATTAGAGAACTTGCCTTTACTGCAAGCAGAGGCCCATGTGTGTGCAGAGCTCATCCTCAGACCTGTAGCAAGCACATCCAGATCTACTTGAAAAGCTTGTCAACACAGCCTCTGACACTGCTGGGCATGCAGAGTTATGTGGCACTACATATCTGGTCTCACCCTCTGTCTTTGCTATAGCCACGCTGAGGAGTGGGTAGATGCTCCCAAATTTTTATTAATCCTATGTTTCAGTCCTTAGATATGAGGGAACCATGCAAGGGGCCAAGCTCAGATTTGAAAGGGGATCTTCTCCCATGCTCCTGGGACATGACTGCAGGCACAAGCTTTGTGACTGCTGCTTTCTGCACAGAAAGTGATCACTTCTGTGAAAGCAAGGCCTGTCCAGGCTAATCAGGATGCAGTCAGTCCTGTGAAACTCCCCCAGGCTTCAGGATTTAGTGTCAGTCCCTCCCTAACCCTACATGACAGGGAACATGGTATCTGAGTTGCCCCAACAAATGCACCTGGCAGCAGACAGAAACTGGGCAGACTGCTGTCCCAACTCCCAGCCCTCCTCACCTTGAAGTGGTGTTCCACATTGCTGTCCGTGTACTTGGGGGTGTGCAGGAAGATGAGCAGGTTCTGGCGCAGGTAATAGGCCACGGCGTGCAGCCATGGCATGGCGGAGGGCGGCAGCGTGAACTGCAGGACCTCTGTGGGTGGTGTTCCAGGGGGCTGGATAAACTGCACAGAGAAGGTTTTAAAACTCAGCTGGATGCCCTGGGGCTCTAATACTCATACAAGTTATGCCAATTGGCTCTGCAAAGGGAGAGTGTGGTGGGCAGAATCCATGAACAATGCTCTGAGACAGATCACAGAATATACTAAGTTGGAAGAGACCCACAAGGATTATCAAAGTCCAGCTCCTGGCCCTGCACAGGACAGCACCAAGATGGGGGCAAATGTTCCAGGGAAGCCTAACCATGCTGCAAACCCAGCAAAGAGGATCTCCCACCTATACTGGTACCCACACGGTATACATCTCAGTGAACACTAGCCTGACCAAGCACTGGAGCAGGGAACAGGATGCAGCAAACTGCCCTGGTCTTCCTTCAGGAGAGGTTGAGACAGGTCACAACATAGGAAAGTGTTCTGAGCTCTGGGATGAACAGAGCAGATAGGCAGTGAGGTACCTCCACATCTGCTGGGGTCAGCTTGCAGTTCCGCACCAGCATCACAGTGATGATATCCAGGGTGGCCTCATCCAGGCGTCTGCGCAGCACTTTCACCAGCTCATCTGTGATCTCAGGCCCTGACAAGGAAGCAGAGGTACAAGCAGCTTCTTCACCCCATCCCATAAGAAGCCACCGCTCCCTGTCTCTTCAGGATGTACCACTCTCACTTCCCACAAGAAACACTGACTTTCCCCACCATCAATTTCTTCAGACATCTTTTTCTGTAGGTTCCTTATCACAAAAGACTGCTGGTGCAATAGGCAAAGACAAATGCACTCCTGCACAGGGAAAGCTGGCATAAGCTACCCAGTCTGTAGGAGATTTCATTTTGAGACGCGGATCCATTCCTTTCTTTTTTGCCCACAGAGAACAGCTCTGGGCTAAGGAAGAATGTGTTGCTCAGGAGGGAGATAACTTCTTTTGCTCTTCAAGCAAAAAGGACAGGAAGCAGAGCTTTAATCCTCTGCTTTACATCAGCACAGTCCATCTGCTGCCAGGTGCTATAACATACCTGCTGGGGCAACACCATGGACCATCAGCTGGATGTGTCTGTCTATCTGTCCCACAGGGCGGGCAGAGTCCACACTACGGCACGAGGCTGTGTCCAGAGAGGAACGAGAACCCTGGAGAAGCAAAACCAGTTTCCACATGAATTCTACATCCACCACTGTCCCAGGCTGTGAGCAACGTCAGACAGAAGCCACCCGCTGCTGCCCCACTCCACAAATCTACAGTGTAAGTTTTATCCTACATATAATCTGGATTGCTGGAACTACTGACTTCCCTCCATCCTTGTGACCATGTGCACCTGTATGTACTCCCAGAAAGCAACAGACTCACCATTAAATCTTCAGTGTAAATGGGCTCCTGGCTGCGTGTCAGTGCCAGTGAGCGAGATGCTGGACTAAGGCTGCTCTCTCCTTCCCACACCTTCCCACTGTAGGTGGTTTCAGTCAGCCTGAGTACAGGAGAAGGGCACATCAAACTCCATTCCCAAGTATGACAGCATAATACATCCACAGAAGATCCATATCTTCCTTGCTCTCCCCTGTGCACTTTCTGGGGATTAGTCCTTAGGATATAGGCCTTGTGGAAAATCTGCTCTCTGGCTCCCTCAAAAATTAAAAAATAACACCCTTTCCCTTCCATGTAAAGGCTTAGCTCAGGGACAGCAGGAGGGACCTGGCTTGATGTGACTGACTCATCAGATATCAGATATTTGCTGCTTGGGTCACAACACGGTCCAAGGCTGGGCAGACACTTTCTGCCCCACTCAGTCTGGTGTAACATACATAGCAGGACAGGGTCAGGCCAACAAGTCACACTGGCTTCTTACCGGAGGTAGAAAACTGACTTAGTGGCACGTTCCTGGTAGACAAACATATTCTTCCTGTTCACCACAGAAAAGGCGTTGAGCACCGAGCGAAGTGCCTGGATAGCTGTGATGGGCAATGTGGGACATTAGCTATCCCACATACCCTTCTCTGGGGTGCCAGAAGCCAGACTCCTGACACTCAAAATGAGAGGGAACCTGGGCTGCACGTACCTCGGGAGACCCCCATGTTGGGGCCCATCTTGAGGCGTGAATGCACGTGGATGAGTGTGCTCCACACAACATCACAAGCAAAGTGCCCTGGCATAAACTGCATGGTGGCAGCCAGGTAGTCCCGGGGTTGGTAGCTCTCCTCTACAGAGTAATCTATAAAGAACATAGGACATGGCTGGGGCCAAACCATGGAAGTTGACATCTTAGGCACTCATGGAAAGGCAGTAGCACTGCCACTGAGATATGGCCAAGGGAATATTCATACCATCTGTGGGCATGACACGGTGCCTGTATGAAGTATAGGGTGTTTCACTCTTCCAGATGTCCTCCTCACTTTCTGCCACCAGTAATGAGTTGCATATGTGGCTGTCATGCAAGTCCTGCAGCAGCAAGCGCTGCAAAAGATGAGGAAAGATTGGTTCTGTTGCTTGCACAGCCACAGAAGACAACAAGAAGGGCTTAGGGCCAGACCGTGTCCCTTTGAGCCTCACGCTGGTACTCCACCAGTTAAACTGGCTCCCCAGGCCCTTCTCTGAGTTAGGCCCAGACCAGAAAGCCTCCAGAGGTCTCTCCTCAACTAAGCCATCTCATGACTGGTAACTCTGCCCATGCCCTCTGCAGATTTGTTACCTGATTAACAACCCTGCAGATTTCACTGATCTTCTTCACTACCACTTGGTTGAGACTCTGGCACTCCCCTGACTGCTCCTCTTCTGTCTCTGCTGATGCTGCCTTCTCCACACTCAGGCTGCTTTATGGGGAAAGAGAGAATGGGGTCAGCAGGGCACCTGGATAGTGCCTGTCCATGTGTGCTGGGAGCAGGAACACAGTGGGAAAGTTCCACAATTTTCCCCTTACAGAGCACCAGTCTAGTCCTGCATCTTCCCACCCACACTGGGCAGAGAGGAGACCCTGTCCAGAGATGAGTGAGTGGCAAGAAGGTCGTGGTACAGAGAGGCAGTGTCAGACAAGGGACTGTCCTTACCGTGTGTGGTAATAGACCTCCACTCGGTCCTGATGGATTTTTATGATGAGCCAGAAATCCGGCATAAGGGGACACCTGGGCTCCTGGTCACTCATTAGCGCTTCCTCATACTCCGAGTCACTGCTTCCCCCATCGTAACCTGCAATGTATCCTCACTTCAGTCCCAGGCCTGGCAAGCCAGCCTCCCCTCTGAGCACTGCAACCGCTCACAAGTCCTGCCCTCAGAGCTCACCCCAGCCCAGGCAGTCCCCCACACCCCTGCACTACTATGTCACTACCAGTGTCTGGCCGCACACTGTTGGTCCCCCTGCCCCAGCACTCACCCAGATGGTCAGAGTCCATGCTGCCCTGGCTTGACACGAGGCTCTGCACACGGCTGGGACGCTGCCTGCTGGAGCCTGCAAAGGGAACAAGGGTTTGATCATGAAAGTACTTGCTCAGCCCCTTCACATGCCCCATGTGTTGGAGAAGCATCACACCACAGGACAATCAGGCAGTGCCAGCCATGGGGAGGCAGTGCTGGGGAATGGGGCTCTCACAGCCATTACTCATGTCACCAGAAACTGCATGTCATTAGGGACATCAGTGCAGCAGCATAGCCTACTACCCCAGGTATTGTTAAGCAGTGAATTGTCAGCACCTTGGCAAGGAAGAAACCAAAGGTGCTGGGTACCAATTCTGGTGTTTAGGGGCTGGAACAGGAGTAGCTGTCATATTATGTATGCCACAGGCAGAACTGGGCTCTTCTCTTACAAGTTTTTGAGGCTGAGGTACATCCTGCTCACACTTCCAGCTCCTACCTTCCCTGCCATGTGTAACAGAGTCAGTCAGGCTTGCTGCAGATGGTGTCACCAATGGTGATTTCTCACTGTTGCCCTTTTCAGAAGATGAGGATGGCAATGACTGTATGGTTGTCTCCGGAGCTGCCTCTTCCAGGGAGTCATGGCCTGGTGCTCTGCTTTGTTCAAGTCTCAGCATGTCTCCTGGAACCTGCATAAAGCCAAGGTCAAAAAAATGACCAGAAAAACAGGCACTGGAAAGAGTCCCATGATCCTCCTGCATCCTTCTACCTTCTCTTACTAGTGTCCCACACCTTCCCACCTACAGACCACCCAATGCTTCTCACCTCACTCTGTGTGTGGCTGCCTCCACCTGCAGGGTTTCCTGTGTCTGGCACAATGCGTGTCTCATTCTCTGGCCACTCCCAAAGACCCCGGGCTTCTTCTGGGAGGACACAGCCTGTATGGGGCAACAGCTCAGAGCCCTCTGCCTCCGTTTCACTGCTCCCCTCCTGGCCTCCCTGGCCCAGGGCTGTCCTGGTGTTCCCTTCAGCTGGCTGCTGCAAGCAGGTTGTCCCTGAAGGGTCTGGAGCTGCCCGCTTGGAGTGCAGGCGGCTGATGGAGATGTAGTGGTAGTCGTTGCCTTCAGCATTAAGCATGTAGCCTGGCAGAGCCATTCTTCTGAACTCCTGCAATACAGGGAAGAATAAGTTTCCTGCTAGCAAAGTGTATGGTGCTTACTCAGGGCTTTCTCTTTACCTCCTTGAACTTCTCTAGTGAGTGCTCAGGCCCAAAGACAAACTGGAGCAGCACCACCTCACTGTGGCAGCTGGGCCGGCCCTTGGAGTTATAGATGTGGGTGGCCACCCGGTGCAGGATGGAGGTGCTGATGACCTGTGAGTGACGCAACGCTGACACAATCTCATCATCCAGAAGCCAGCGAATCTGAGCAGAGCAAGGACACAGAGGAAGGCCTAGGTGACCCACATTTGCAAGGTTGCCTTAATTCTCATTCAAGCCCCAACAGGATGAAGGCAGCCTCTCTCATCACTCACATCCCACATCTCCTAAATGTACCTAAGGAAAGGCCATTAGAAGAGAGCTCTGCCTGTGCCACCCCAATTGCAGTAAGAATTTTGCCAGTGTAATCCCACGCTTTTGAGGTGCACAAGGCTAAACAGCCTGTGTGATACCAGCAAGGCCTAATAGTTCGGCTGCCAGGTTGCAGTTTGGAACATGCTAGAAAGTGTGGAACAGCAGTTGTGTGCTGTGGCCACATTGCTCCAGCTGGAAGCAAGGAGGAGGCAAGCCTGGCCTACCTCATTCATAGTGGCTTCAATAGCCTGTCTATGCACTCCAGGGAGGTTGGAAAGGGCAGGGTGCCTAAGAGAGAGGAGACGAAGAATCAACCAATTACTGTCAAAGAAACAGCCACCACAGTGCAGCTCACAGGCAGCAAAGGGAACCTGTGAGGGGCCTGCCACACCTGCAATGCCATACCTCTCATCTCCAGTGGACGGGAGCCGTTCCAAGTTGTGCATGATATCATCATCTGAGCGGAAAGAGGATGGCTGCCCTGGAGAGCGTGTGAAGGACACACTGCTCTCTGAGGTGCATCTGTTACAGGAGAGAGAGCAGGCTGAGCATCAGCTTTTGAGTCAGAGAAGATAGACATAAAGACAGATAAATAGGTTCCAGAGAGGGGGAAAAGGGACCTTTTTAGGGATCTCTATAGAAGGTGAGCCTATCTTGGAAAAAGTTTAGTTTTCTTAAGGGTGTAACAGGCTCTGTGAGAAGGAGAATCATGAGTCTCAGCACACAGAGATGAGCCGAATGGCTGTCTGGGAAGGGCAGGCAGAGGGTGGGAGAGTGACTGGGTCTCTTTCCGCCTACCTGTTGTGGAGAATGTCTGTGTTCACAACTTCTATCTCCAGGGGCAGGGTCAGCACAAAGATGTCCAGGGTCACACAGAGGTCCCCTAAGTCAATAGTGTTCAAGCCCTGGCAGCTTTCCAGGCAGCTCAGAACTTCCCCTGAGGAGAGATCACAGACCAAGGGATGCAGGCAATATACATCTCTGCTTTTACACATATACAGCCTGGTGGCAAGTACAGAGACTGCAAGAGGTGGCTGTCCCACACACCTGGACTGGCTCAAGAAGGCCACCATCTTCCATGATCCTTTCAACCTTCCATGACCAATCCCATACAGCAAGTGTGATACCTGATGAAAAAGCCCCTGTCTGATGCTGGCAGACCTTGAGGGCTCTGTGCAGGAAGGGCTGATTCAGAGTGACTGCTGACTAGGACACAGCATGTTTATTCCAGGGACTGCTCACTCAGCAGGAACCCGAAAGAAGCCCTAATGCCATGTAACCTCACAGCAAGGATTGCTCTTACCTAAACAAGTTGGCAGGGACTGCACGGGCATGGAGCTGTGCTGGCTACGCAGCTTCACTGAGCAGGTGAGGTGCACAAAGAGCGGGGGCATCTCCTGCTCCAGGAAATCCTGCTCATTGAGCGAGTCCCCTCCCAGCACACTGAAGGAGTCATCATCCTGATTCACTGTGTTGGAGTCCGAGAGAGAATCTGTGTCTGGGAACTCATGCTCCAGCTTCTCACGGTACTCCACCTCCAGCTCTGGGTCACTCTCTGTGGCAATGCAGCATCCAGACACTGTTCCTGTTGATATAGGTGCCTGTTAGCAAACCAGGTCCACACCTCCAGAGACCACCAGACACAGTCTAGTTCTGAAAGGCATCACCACAGGAAGACTACAGATATTTTCTTCTCCAAGACAGAGCAAGCAAATTTTACCTTCTTCAGCTGCCAGTTCTGCCTCAGATACCTCCATGTCCTCACTGCCTTTCCTGTCTGCCTGATCCCGAGATGCCTCTTCCTGAGAGAGAAAGGGCAGGTATTAGAACCATGCCAGGCAGTGAGGTGGGCTGTTGACTGGCACCCCAGGGACTGAGTCTACCCATGAGTCTGCCAGCCTCAAATCCAGATCTGACACCAAGCAAAGCTACTCCACAAGGACTAGGTGCTTGCCAGGGCAACACCATGCCTACCTCTTTCTTGGCTGATGGTGGACAATAGAAGAAATAGTGAGGATTTGATGGCACTGGCTTGAAATGTAAACTTCCAATTTCCAGGAATTTTTCCTAAAAGAGAAATCCCAAGTGTGAAGCAGCCATTGTACTCTATCCTACTACTGGAACCAGGTCAAGCTTGCACATTGCTCACCTGGATAATTTTATGTAAGTCTGGGTGTGCCTGGCAGGGCTGTCCAATTTCCAGCAGCGAGAGAGGAAACTCTGAACAGCAGCTGGTGCCCACACTGCTCTTCGGCTCCTCTGTGGGGCTAGCAACGTTATGAGAGTCCTGCTCACTGTAGTCCTCCATTTCCACACTGGTGGGATTGTGGACAGGTCAGACAGGCAAATCGAGAAACGAAACTTGTTGTATGTGTTCTCTACCCTGCAAGGATCCCACCTCACAGCCTCCCAAACCTCATCTGTGTTAAAATGACATGACTTACCAGCCCAGCCTCACAGCCCCAGAAAAACCTTCTGCCACTCACACGCCCAGATAAGGGCTCAGGCTGTCTGAAGCCAGGCCTGAGGCAGTTTAACCATGATGATCCCATTATCACATCTATACACCACACTACACACTCTCCCTGGGAAACAGAGACAACAGGGCTGACTACAGGGACAGGTCTGCAGCAATCTGAACTACCAATACCCAGACCAGGGCACCTCACAGCAAGTACCACTGTGCCAGCACCCCAGTGTCTTGGCAGCACAAAGAGGAGCACAAAGTTTAGGCCCATTGTCACTCAGCAGCTCCATGGCAGAATCAGTCCCTAAAACTCAGAAAAAGCAATCTGGGGACTGGGATGTTGACTGGTCAAAGCACTCCCCGGGTACTCAAATTAGCAACAGAAATGGCAGATCTGGGTGCAATGTATCACAAGCTGTGCATCCTTCAGCAAAGTTTATATAACCTGCATTGGGATAGGTGATTTGTAATATCATATACACAAAAAAAAAAAAGTTCCCACATCTTTTCTCAGGGAAAACAGCACTTGAAGAAGTCATCTGACTTGTCAAACACTGAATGTTCTTCAATATAAGAAGGAATGGGATTGGAGATTTCCAAGAAATGATAGTGAATTCACATAGAGGAACTGTGCAGAATACAAAGGACCTAAGTGTTCCTTTAACAGACACTAAGGTATAGCCCTTTTTTCCCCTCAAGTTTCCAGAAGTGACACAAACCTCATAAATACCACAAGGAATAGAAGAGCAGAAGTTTAACATCAAACATATTTCAATTCTACCTGGGTATTTCTCGTGTGTAATTTTTTTTCCAGAGTTTTAATTTTAAAAAGTGACACTTCATTCATTAGAAAAAGATAACAAAGCTATTATTTTCACCACAGTCAACAACAAACTCAAATGAATCAAGCAGCAGGAGATGCATAATTTCTCCAGAAACAAGTCTAAGACATACTTGCAGACAAACCTCCCTCTAGCTCAGGCCAGATAGGACAGTAATGAGCCAGGACTACAAAAGAAAGGATGGATGCCATCAGAGATTATAAAAATTAGAAAGTCCTAGTGGATGCCACACCAGGCAGGCATCTCACTGGAAATATCTACTCTTCCACATTAGACTTGCGTGCTAGACTTTGCCCTACAGCACTCCTTCAAGCAGGCACTAAAAGATGCTTGAAGAAAGATCTTCTCTGACCCAGTGCTAAGAACAGAAGTGTGTCCTTACCTTGACTCAGAGACCAAGACACCTCGGTCTCTAGAACTCTGTTCCTCTTCTTGCTCTATGCTGCCCACTTGGAAGCTGGCTGCCTTGGAATGCGTATGGAAGTGTTGGTGGCTCTCTCGGAATGAGCGGACATGGCTGCACACTGTCAGCAAGAAGTTGGTGATATCAATTTCTTGGAGCAGCTCCTCACAGTAGTCCATGGCAGTAAGCAGGTCCTGGGAGCTGATGCTGTGTGACTGCTGAAGGCTCTTGAACAGCCCTACAGATCAAACACAGTGTTTGAGCATCCCCTTGAAAGGATATGAGACCACAGGAATCAGGCAGTAGCCACATATGGATCTTCACCAAGTACCAGCACAGAGAAGAGTCAGGGCAGGTGCTGGGAGACAGGAGTCAAGACAGGGGACCTAATGCTACATGTTAGCCTGGGTTTGGGTGATGCCAGAGTGCCCATGGGATCTGTCACCCTGAAGGTGAGAGGAAAGCATCAAAGAAGGGATCCCCCTTTACAGTACTCCACAGGTTTGGGAACAGCCTCTGCAAGGCCCATAGGGAATGCACAGATGCATCTTTAAATCCCTCCTGGTGGGACATGAGTCCCACAATTCCTCTCTTTGTTCAGTGTAAGGCAACAAGGAAAATGAGATATTGTTTTCTTAAATGAAGATGCAGGGTCCAGCCCCAACCTCGCCTCAGGTCCCATCACGCCACTGCTCACCTTTCACGTAGCACTGGTGGGAGTGCTCCTGCAGCAGTGTGCAGTAACTCACCAACTCCTTATGCTTGTGGTCTAGCCAAGCAGCAGTTGGAGGACGTTCCAGAGACTGGGACCTGGAAAAGAGGCGCCATAGCCTTCAGTGCCAGTGAAGCACATTTTAGACTACAAATGGCTCTGGTGCCCCTAAAGCAGGGCCAGAGGGAATGCACAGGTAGTGGCTGCTACAAGGCAGAGAGGTTGAGCCAAGAGAGCAAGGCAGAGAGGCCCAGCTAAGAGAGCAAGGCAGGGCTAGAACCAGCCTCTTGTCAAGGAAGCTCCTGTTTCTTGTCTAGAAATCAAGTACAGTTAGTATGACCTGAAAAAGATGTCCCGAGGAGGACGATGTGTCCGTGGGCTGACAAGCTGCTCTCGTAAGAGCTCCAAGGAGCAGCTGTAGATGTAAATGGGGCAGCGGAATCGGCGGCACTCGCCCAGCTCAGACTGTGAGTTCTGGCGGCAGAAGGAGATATGCACATCTCTCCGTGAGGGGCCACTCTGTTCTCCAGGGTCACGGCTCACTTCTGCAAAAGAAACAATCCTGAGATAAAGGTATTTGATGGGTTCATCGTTCCTGGTCTGAGACATTACAGCCCTCAGAGAAGCACCCACAGGAAGGTACTGGTTTTTTAAGCTTCTCACCATTCAAACCTCAGGGGTCCTTCTCCTCATCCAGCACCCAAGCACGCACTCACCCCAGTGCTTTGGCCACCCCGATCCCTATCTTCACAGCCATGACTGTTCATCACTGCTGCCATCACCTCCTGCAGAAGCATAGCCTCTAATCCCATTGCAGGTTTGGCTGACTTGCACCAGGGGCTGTGCAATTAAATCCCATATGTTTCAAGACCTCTGCCCTTTTCCCTAAGACAATGTGCTGCTGACAGTGCCAGTCTGGATCATGACATGAGTCACTACTGACTTCCTACTGCAGGCCAGTACTGCCATTTCTAGTAACTTCTATCTATCTATCTATCCTCCTTACCCACTGGGAACCAACCCTGGGCCATGGCCATGGGCACTAAACTCACATGAACATAACTACACCCCTTGTCCTGCCTCTGCCGACTGCCAGGAAGGAGTTGACAGGACAGGCAAGATTTGACGGATTCCTCCTCCCTCTAATCTGCTCAACAGTATGCTCAAGAACAGCAAAAATACTAATACTTCAGCAAGGTGCTGTTGGTACCGTGAGCTGGTGTTATGCTGAGGGTAGGTAATGGCACTGTAGCATCCCCTTCTTCAGCCCTGACTCGCTCTGCATGAACAGGTTCCAGGGTATCCTCTCCACATCGACTCTCATCTTTTGAAGGTTTGTCCAACCCACAAGCCATCAGCTTCTGTACATCTGGAAGAAAACAAAATAAAATCCCCCTCTGTCCAGAGAGACCAGCTTAACCCTTCAATCTGCATTCCCAAAACAGCATCTCTGCTACCTCTCTGTGTGTAGGAACAGCTTCACAGGCTACTTCCACTAGAGCCTAGCAGCCTTCGCCAGTGGCTAAGCAGAAGCCAGACCAGTACCAACACCCAGAAGTAGGGACTCTCCCAGACCATCACATTAGCAGTGTCTTTACTCCATTCATTAACAACCCCACTGGAAAACTATCCAATGGCTGCAGCCTGCAAAGAACTCAACACCACATGCCCTGCCTGAAAACCCTATGTGGGCACCACCATGCCCAAGGGGAGAAGCACAGGACATTCAGCACTTGGTACTATTCTATTCCTGGCCACACAATTCAAAAAGACTGGGTCTGAACTCTGCTGTTCAGTTTTCTCTCCATCCTACGAGAGTTGATTCTGTTTTTGCTGTTTTCCTGAGGAGGTGCTTGACAGTGCTGCATCCTCTTGCTCCCCACAACAGGCCACCTCACCTTTGAAGGTGGCTGGCAGAAAGGTCAGGAACACATGTTGTGGGTTGACCAGCTTGGCATAGCATCGCCACTGAGGTGGAAAGGGCCCCATCGTGTCACTTAATGTCACATCATCCTCAGGCAGCTCTGTGTTACCAAGACTCTGAGGAAAGAGCAGAAGATGGATAAACTCAAGACACCTTGAGGCATGCAGCAACCACACAGAGCAAGTTCTTCCATGACTGCCGGCTGGCACACTGCTGAAATCACCCTGATCACCCCTACACATTCTGGGAGCAGCCTGGCACCAGGAAACATAACACAATAAGAGATGCTTAGCCAGCTTTGTAGGGGCCAGTTCTGACCTCCAGGCAGAGACTGCCCATGGTTTTTGAGGAATGTGTGGCACAGCATCAGTGCTGCTGTAACAGGCTAGGCCCCATGGTGAGTGCAGCTATCCACACACCTTTCAGATTCCTGCTTGACTTCAGCCACATGCTACAGCTTAAACTTCTGCCAAACGTGGGGAACACCAGCCACCTTTCAATCTTTCTCAGTCCTTCTACCTCTCCTGCTCTTTAACAGCTCCTGCCTTGCATTTCAAGGGGGCTCAGGAGGACAGGAGCACAGCAATACCTGGAGAGTACTTGTGGAGCCAGTCATATCCCTGGTGCCATTGCTGCCAACAAGATGGTAGGATGCAGAGGCATCCTGCTGCTCCAGAGTCCCAGAAGCTTTCAGAGTTTCTTCTGAAATGGAGCACAGAGAAATCAACCTGAGAAACACAGCTGAGGATGAGACTTGACAATAAGTCTCCTGAAACACCTCACAGCTCCTGGTTCCCACACTGCTGGTCCTTACCTCTGATCACAGGGAGTGTGAAGGGGGGTTGATGACCATCACGATCCCGTTGCAGAACCTGCTCCATGAAAGCCACGTGATCAGCATCAGCCATGGAGATCTCCCGGTCGCTGAGGTCATGCTGCAGGCAGCCATGGAAGAGGTTTAGTAGCATTTCATTGGGCACAAACGAAGAGTCCTTGGTCACCTCCTCATTCTCTGCTCCAAAACAGAACCATGGCAGCTTCAGAGACAGCATGTCCGCAGGCACCACCTGCCCAGGACCCCAAGAGACAGCCCTTTGCAAAGCAACACTTCTATACAGCCAGGAGTTTTCCCCAGCACCTCTGCAAGACTGACTTGGAAAGTGTTGAGGAGGTCCTGGAGTTTCAGCATCATTAGTTACCCTGCATTGACTCACCCTGCTACTTTAACTATTCTGGGGATACTGGGGGTACAGAAAGAGCACATCAACAAAGAGCAAGTGTCTAGGTTTAATGTTTTCAAAAGCAACTCTTCCAAATTATTATCCCAAGAAAGACAGCAATATAGCTGGACAGCCCTGAGGCTGCAGAGTCAGGAAGAACAGCACTGGGCTACTGAAAAAGCCACAGCAATGGTCCCTGCTGCTGCCCAGGGAGACAAGTACATGGACCAGGATGCCCACAGCCATGGAGGAACTGAAGAGGTACCTACCGTTCATCAGCATTAGGAAGAACATTTCAACCTGCTGGCACCTGGGCAACAGCTTCATAAGGTTGAACTGGAATGGGATCTCATGCACCCGAAAACCAGCACCCATGTCTGGATCTGCAACAAGAACTGGGAATGTAACACGCCTGTGGGCACCATATAGCCCTGCCTCCCAGACTACCTCCATATGCATGGTGTCTGCCCTCAATGCTGTGCAGTTAGCACAAGTGAAGGCACACAGCAACACTGCCTCTACTCCCTCTGTCCTCCTAAGTAGAAATTAAGAGAACGAAGATCGGGAAAGGGCAAAGCCTGTCAGAGGCTGCAGCAGGTTGCGAGTCACCTACAGAGATGTACCTCACTCTAAGAGTCCCCTGGGCTTGCTGCCACCTTCCTACAAGGAAAGATGGGAAGCCACTACAAGGCCTTAGACAGTTTAGCTCAGAGCTGTCAGAGGACAAAATCAGACATCAGTGCCACAGGTAACACTGCTGGAGAGCAATGACCACACTGGGAGTCAGAGGCAGCCTGAACTACCACTGTAGTCGTGGACAAGAAGATGCCTGCTCTTGGGAGAGAGCTCTCATCTGGCAAGTGAAACAAAGTGACCCACTGCCACTAAAGTCTAAAAAGTTCTCAAAAATACCTGTTCCACCTTCCCTGAGACATTCAGGGCCTAGCTATCTTTGCTCCATCAAACTTGCTAGGACAGAGATGCTGGACTCACCTTCAGCAGCTTTGGTGTCTGAAGGAGGGCAGACCCACTCCTTGTTTTGGCACAACTGGCTGATGTACTCAAAGGTCAGCATGGTAGCAATGCATGCAAGGTCCCGAGGATAGAGCTGCAATAAGCAGTCAAAGCTCAGCTGTGTGCAGCAGAATTATTACCCCCAAATGCAGGAGAAAACAGTCTAAAAGCAAGGAGAGGAAACACCCATAATCCTGTCCCTTGACTTGTCCTATTCTCACTCATTGCTCCCTCTTTTCCACCAGTCCTTTAGCCTGTTTAACCTTAACTCTTTTAACCTTGTTCAGAAGGAGTGTTAGCAATATTGCCTGCAGTCACTGCTCTGATCCAGCTTGCTCCCCTCTTCACAAAATAATCTGTATTTTTCCGACTATCCCCAAACAGCTTTGCATCCACTGCCTTGCAGTCCAGAAACTTTTTAGGTCCAGGGGCTGGTTCCTCTTTTAGAAATATCAAGCTCGTCTGTGAACAGCACTCCCATCTCTTCTGGGCCTCAGTATTCGCCTGCAGAGTTGTAGGGCACTCACAATAAACCTTTCTCCCTCCACAGAAGAGCCCAGGTCTCTCCTCTTTTAGGGACTCACCGCTTTAGGTATTTTCTGGTAGGGCAAGCCATGGAGGTGCTTCCAGTTCTCAGCAGTACTATGGACATGGCCACTCTGTGGTTCTACCCAGCACTCAGTGACCAGGTTCAGTTCTGTGTCCACCTCAATGGCCTCTACCTCTGTATCATTGTCATCATCTGTGGAAAAACTGGAGGAAAGACAAAAGGCAAGTCCTGTAAGATGGCAGAGAGTCAGCTTTACAGGCAAAGCCCCAGCTAACTGGTTATCAATCCATGACAACTAGTTATCTGCACTAGATGATAAAGGTCTCCCCGATTTCCACAGTGACTGCAAAAGGCAAATCTGGAGCCATGACTCCACTGTCAGCCCTCCCTGGGAATAGAACAATAGCCTCACCTGTCTTTGGTGGAGGTGGAATGGGGTGGGAAGAGGATGTATTGGACGACACAGGTGTGCTTCTCCCTGTCACTGCTGCTCTCACTGGAGCCATCAATCTGGAGGGGAGACACCACATGAGCCTCACCAGCAGCAACAGATCACACCTACCCAGTATCCCATAACACAATACAGCCCCATTACTCAGCTCCACCAGCAGTGGTGGAGAGAGGGAGCCAGTCCCAGCCCCAAGAATTCCTCCAGCACAGCACATCCCTACCAGCAGCTCTAACTGCAGATCAAGACAGGAGAATGCCTAACGCACAAACTGCTTTACTGTCTCCCTATATATGTTAAGGGGGTGTAATAGAAACTGATAATAAATCCTGTCACAGAAAGGCAAATCCACCCCGGAACCAGCAATAAAGGGACTGTGCTCACCTGTATGGGCAGCTCCAGCACCATGTTGATAATTCCATCCCCGCTGGATGCAAAGTGGAAACCCTCTGACAGACGAACCCTTGCAACAGAGAGGCAGTCAGACCTGGAAAACTTCTCCACCCATACTGCAAGCCTTAAATACAAGAATGACTGTACCTTTCACCCCATAACACCCTCCGTCCCAAGACTGGGAGCTACACACAGGGAATGGGGAGATGAGACACTACACAGTACAGCCTGTGTGAAGATCAGCATCCTCTAGGCACAGTAACATCTCTTCCCCTTTTGCATGCTTTTCAGGACTTTTGTTTTCCTCAACTGCAGCTGTAGAACTGGGTAAAACATTGACCCAAGCATCTCCAGAAGCTGTTTAGAGGACCAAAACCCTGTGCACAGCAGCTTCAATTGTTCAGTGTAACAAGGCTTCAAATCCACCTTGCTTTATCTGAATCCCCAAGACTACCTGGAGAGAGGACTCCTGTTCATGTGTGCAACTTACTCTGTGAGTGTGGAAAGGAGCTGAGCTACAGCAGTGATGGGCACAGCTGGTGCCAGCCCTGACTGGACACTCCAGATCCAACGCTGGTGATAGAAGTAGCGTGACAGTGAGGCCAAGGTGGAAGAGGCAGTACGATTGGCCACCATAGTGAGTGGGCCAGACACTGGGGGATGCTCCAGGTTGAGAATGAAGGGGGCTCGATAGTCAGAAGGCAGCTTCTCATACCTAGGAGAGGGCAGAAGTGTGTTATGCTGTGATGCAAAAGGTGCATTTTTTTTCCTACTCAGGGCCAGAGCTGCAGAGATTCTCAGCCCACTTTCTGGGCCCAGGATAGAGTCCTTCAGCAGCAGAACATGGCTGGCCCAGCACAGGATCCTGCTCAGACGGCAGTAACTAAATTTACTCCTACTCATATTTAGTTAGGAGTCAGAAATCTGCCTGTCCACCAATAACCCTGCTGCAAGTCACAGCCACAAAACCAAAATCCACCCCAAAAAGCACCAGCTTCACAGCACTCTCATCCTAAAACTGGCAGCATCATCCACAGACCCTCTCCTTTCCCACTTTCCAGGGCAAGGAGACTGTGCTGACTGCCTGGATCTCCATCACTACCTGATAAGCAGCTTCTCCAGTGGTTTGTGCAGCACAACAAGGCAAGGTCTGTCAGAGAGGGCTGACTGGGCTGCAGCCACAGGTGGAGACTTAGAGGGAGAACTACTGCCAAACATTTTCCTCTTTGCTTTTGGAGTTGCCTCCTTGCTCTGCACCCTGTGGGGAAAGCGCAGCTGCAAGATTCGGTCCCGTAACTCCTCCACAATCTGTCATGGCAAAAGCAAAAGGTAAATGTGATCAACTTTGTCTGGAGACACGAGCTACTCAAAATAAGCATCCAGAACAAGAGCCTGACTAAAAAGAGTAGAACAGTCCTTGAATACATAGAAGAGCAAGAATTAAAGGTCATTTTACTTCTGAGGCATGAGCAAGATCAAGATGACTGGTCCATACTTTAACAACTACAAGTATTTTTAAAAACATGGTAAAAAAAACCCAAAGATGATTTCAAGGCTGAAAAAATTGCCTTCCAAAACTCAGATGAAAAACAAATTAATTGCATGCCAGCTCCTCCACAGAAGCAGTCTGAGCACCCACTCTCATTCTTCTCTTTTCCTCAACAGCCTACAGTAAATGTAAACCAGTCCATATCAGCTGTGGGAACAGTCTGGTTCTGTCTTATGTACGCCTCCACAACCACATTCAAGTGTCAAACCTCTATGGTAAAAGGTTTCAGGAGCTTAGATTATTTTTAGGGGTTTTTTTAATATATATTTTCACAATGACTTCCTGATTACTCTTTTTAGCTTTTAGCAGCTCCGAATATGATTCTTCTCCCACTAGCATCTGATTCCCACAATAGTTTTCTTTGAAATTTCCATGATTATGTTTCTTTTCACAACCTTTGTTCAGCTTGTTTCAATTTCTATTACCACTGTAGGCAAACAAAGCACAGCAGCTTTTCATCTCCTTCCTAAACACTAATTATTTCAGTAACTTTCCCCATCATTACTATGTCTTTTACAAGGAAAGAAATGTACTCAAGTCCAAGCATTAAACAGAGCTCTTTTCTGCACCATGTTGCCACTTGTCTACCTTTTGTGCCTTCATGCTGCTATCACAGAATAGTGTTTAAGCTTCCAAACCAGAGGTGCACTGTTTTGCAGTTATCAATACTGGCTTCCAGCCACCATTGTGCTGCTTTGGTGTCACCAAAGCAGAGGGCTGAAATAGCTTTGTGCCACTTGCACATTTTCCTAGCTCATTATCTGCTACCTTTGTGCAAATGACTTCCCACCCTTCGACTGGAAAAAAAGATTGGAAAAACAACAAACAGCTTCTGCTGTAATGAGAACAGAGCACTTTATCAACTTACTCGCCATGTTCCCTAAGATACTTTCTGTTTTATGACACCCCATTCCTCCTAGAGTTGTCTCCTATATGATGTGTCACCAAAAACTTTCTGAAAGTCAGACTGTACCAGATGCTTTCCTTCCCTTCAACATCAGAAATTTGAATAGCTCAGCACAAAAACTGCTTTCACTTAAACAAGGCAGGCTAAGTTCTACTGTCCTCCACACTGAGTAGGTAATCAGCCTTACAGCAGGCAAAAAAAAAAAAAAAGTTCGCATATGACACAATTTATGGTTAACAGACAACTCCTGATGCAATGATATGGAGCTTGCCCACAGCTGTGGGGTACAGTGCCCATCTCACACTTTCTTCATGAAACAGATATTAACTTACACCTGCCAGAAGGAACTCCTTCATAAAACCTGTCACTTGGCATTACCAGGCCACAGGTTGGCCCAGCAACCAGTGCCCAAAACCTGGATCCCCTAAAGACATGAAAGGGTAGATCCTACAGAGTGCCAGAATATTTAGTGCTGAGTTCATTATCTCAGAAAGAGATGGTCCTTTCCATGTTTGTCAGCTTCTCCTCAGACTTATTCCTAACACTAAAGCTAAGTTAGACAAACCAAAGACTTCTTTCATGAAGATAAAATATGTAAGTTTAATGACAAACCTCTTGTTTATAAGAAAAACTTCACACAGTTTAATAGCAGGACATCTTTCTCATGTTTTACCTAAGGATACTTAGGCTTGTCTCAGCCATTAGATCTGGAGAAACAGTGTACACAATAACCCCACCTTCTGCATCTGACTAGGGCAGACCATTTCTTTTGATACAAAAATGTTATTAAAAGTCCATTTAGCAGATTTGTACCTCCTGAAAACATTTCCTGGGTATTCTTTTATTTTCTCTCCCTATACTGCTCATGTAGGGCATTGTGTGCATTTTAAGTCTTAACTCCTCCTTATCTAATAGATTATATTTAAGCAATTCACCATTACTGGAACAGATAGCCCAGGGAACATGTAGTACATCCATCACAGAAGTCTTTACAGATGAGTCAGATGAGTTCTTGACCGATGTTATTTATTGTACTTTGGTCGCAAGGATAAACTAGATAGTCTTTGAGTAATTTTGAACCCCGTGGTTGAATTAAGCAATGGGAAAAACAGTCACGTGACCAACTATTCTATTGATCTTTGAGTCTTTGGGTTTAGATCTCTCACAGACTTAACACAGGAAGTTAGTCCAAACTGACCCTTTCTGTTACAGTAGATTCACACCTATTTACGACTTAATATAGTGGTTATTATTAGAGAGTATCTACCCACAATTTCTACATCCAGAACATCTTGTGCTTTGCTTCTACCCCAGAAAGCACACAGCCAGATCTCACCTTGTTCCTGGCCTGTGCAGGTGTGCCAATGGGGAACCCCAGCCGGAGAACCATACAGGGAGCTTTGGAGATGATCCGTACCACATAAAACGAGGAAGGTGTAATATCCTCAGAGCTAGGGAGAAGGGATTAAGATAGGGCTGAAATAACACAGATCTTGCTTCTCTGTCTTGCCACACCAAGCAGAGGCTTGCTCCACCTAGCTTATCAGCCCACATAGCATCAGTTCTAGCATGCAGAAACCCCCCAGCTGGCTTCCCTCTCCTTCTGGGCTGAGTCTGGAACACAATGGCATCAGTGCAGAAATGGTAGGATTTCATACCCACTTGTCTAGCTCTTATCCTCTCCTCTAGAAATCTGCTTCAGGCCCATCACTACACACTGGTCAAACCAGATCTTACCTCTGGCCACATGCCCAATTCCCCACACAGCACTGATCAGAGCCACTCACCCATGTATCAGTTTGACATAGGAGTAGCCCTCCACCAGCACGAAGCTGCTCCAGTCCCGCAGCAAGGATGTGAGTGCCGAGTGGGAGATGCGGCACTGGATGGTGCTGTAGCGGCCATTGTTGCCTGGCGTGTGCAGGTGCTTGGGCACAGGCCTGCAGGGTGGGGCAGGTCATTTCAGAAACAGTTTCTCTTCTTCGCCCAAATCCCCCATACGCTTTGCTACATCCATTCCAACTCATCCTCTGACTGGTGACAGCAGCCAATGCACAAGCACCTTCCCTAATCATGTGTTAGCAAGAGACAAACTCCCCAAGCACATAGGGAGCACATCCCTTGTATCCTTTCTGTCTCCTTTCATGCAATATATGACTTAGTCACAACTCTGCAACAAGGACGAGCCTCAGGAAAGCAATGCTTTTGGGAAAGATGTCTTCCAGCAGCAAACAAAAACTCCCACACTCCCTGTTAATAGGAAATCCAAACCCAAGGAGGACTTCAGAAACAGTTTATCCTCCTGAGAACTGCTCCCACTCTCAAAAGGGATGACTTCGTAACCCCACCATCCCTCTCAGATAAACAAGCTTTCACTATTCACCAGTCCCAATAGTGAGGCCCTTCCCTTGGCCACAGGCACCCACAAGATAGCTGCAACTCTGCAACTGGGCTGAACTGGACACCCGCTTTCCCAGGTTGGCCCACACTGTGCACATGAACTCAGCCCTGCCCATTACATACGTGTCATGCTCCAGAAGGATGACTATGCGATGCATGTGCAGCCACCTCTGCCAGAAGTTGGCATCCATGGAAAGGATAGGCTTCCAGTAGGAGGCAAACTGTGAATGGCTCGAGTCAGATCCACTGTGCTGCAGGGATAGTACCTGAGAAAGTAAAAGGACAACATTCAGCAAGGAAGTGTCTCATTCCATCCAGAGAGAGCAGAGACATCTCTAGCAGCTGAGCTGTGTAGGCCTGGAAGGCCATATCCCTGGCTCTGGGTGACTTCCTCTGAGCAGGGTGTGTTCACATTGAAATAGGCAATACAATGTAAGCAAAAATAAGTTAGGCTCCTGAAATGTCAAGTTAATTAGGAATTTAACTACATAGCATCAAGTAAATCAACCATGAAAAAGACAGCATATGTAATGGTGTGTTTTCTGATTGAGAGGGGGATATACAGCTTGTGTCAGCAAACCAATTAAACACTGAGATTACTCATCTGAGATTGCTCATGCAAATAGGGTGCCAGAATGGCTGACATTGGGCAACTCTAATATGTTTGTACGGTAATGTTGTGATTCCACCAACTATAGCAACTCTGCTGACATAGAAATACAGTGGTGGTTAGCCATAAGATGGGAGGCTCCAGATATACTGTGGGATACATAGCCCTACACAGGGAAAGTGTACTAGGCAAACCTAAAGAAGGGCTTAAACAATAAAATTAAAGGGACAGTTCTTTCAGATTAAAGCTTCCCTAGCTTTTGTATCTGCTAGTTCTCTTCTATCAATGCCAAGAACACTGCTAGCAAGGAACAGATAGTATGTTGGCACTTCTCAGTGAGCTTCAGTGAATTTGAATTTTGCAGGGGAAACTATTAGCTCATATTTTGTTTAGTTTCTGCTGTGCAGATGACAAGGATCTCTCTTGTCCCTTCCACATGAGTGCTCAAAGCAATGAGCCTATTAAACAGCGATTCAGCACATCCTGTATCTTCATCTGACAGAACTGAGCTACAACACCAGGACACAAGACTGCCAGCAGCAACTCCACATCTATGAGGCATCCACTGAAATAGCATGGCAAAATTAAGCATGTCAGCCTCCTCATCAGTCTCACACACTGGATTACCACAGGAGAAGGCTTCACAGCACACTCAGGAGACTTGCTGTCGGCTCAGAGGTGCAGCTGAAGCAATGACGTAGGGTGATGTCTCAGAGGGGAAAATGTATGGCACGGGATGTTCGTGGCACTACACCTGAAGTCACTTACTGAGCAGGACGAGATGAACAAGAGGTGAAGCCTGAATGCAGGATGGAATAGGCAGGTGGAACAACCTGTCCCACATTAAACAGGAGAGAGAGGGAACATACCGGAGTGGTGGAGCCTGGGGGGATATAGAAGAGGGGCACCCCATTCTTGGTGCTCTCCGGAATGGTGAAGTGTTCTGGGACTGTGTCAAAAGACTGCAGATGAACCAGCATCTGATCTGTCTGGTTGATGCTGAAAAAGAAGAGGCAGTTAGTCCCAAGAGCCCATGCTCTTCCCTCTTGATGCCCCAGTCAGTCCAGGGCCTGCACACACAGCACTCCCTATGTACTGGGAATCCATCTACACCAACAGAGCTTTCTCAGGCAATGCTGGGATTCAATGCCTGGTTGCAATGATTATGTTAAAGGGGCTCCAGTTCAGGTGTTCCAGGAGGATGATCAGAGCTGGACATGAAGCACTAGAAAAGTAATCTTCCAAATAGTAAGGAGTAATGGTCACCCTGGCAGGAAATGGTTGTAACCCATGGGCCCTTCAGCCCTAGAGGTGTTTGGGTGCTCCCAGTGTGACCATGCAGCACAGCTGCAAGAGTACACTGTAAGAACACACAGCCTCCATGGGATGGCAGTCAGAGGTAAGGTTTGCATCAGAGGATCTGGATTCAGAGCAGCAGTAATGTCACCATGAAGCATTCTTACAAACTAGGTCACAGCCCACTTCCAGTCTTGCCTTTGGCTAGACAGCAAGCTTGTTGCCAGTCATGCTTCTTCCTCTGAGCATGTTCCTTTTGGACCTTGTGTTGGGATGGACACCTGCATAACACACGTCTTAGCATGCCAAGGAAGGAATTTCTTGGTTGCATTGGACACTGGAAACCCCTGGGGATAGCCCAGCTCACCTCTGCAAGGTGTTCCAGAAGCGCCGGATGACCGTAGTGCGGTACAGACTGGTGATAGGCTTCCTCATGGTGCAACTGATGTCATGCAAAATGTCGTAGCTTCCCTCCATCGTCACCTCCACCCACGTGCTGCGCTTTGATGGGTCCAGGGGCCAGGGTGTCACAGCTAAGTACTCAATCCTCATGTTATGTTTCCAAAGCAGCACTAGTTTCACCTCCAGCTGAGACCCACCTGCATGGAAGCAAAGAGCAAGTTCAGGTGCTTGTTCGGTACACACCTGAGCTTTGCCTCTGACCAGGGATTCCCGAGTACCATGAGATCATTTGATCACTATGAGGCAAACAAAGTGATCGAACAACTGTTTGCTTTAGCTCAAGTCACTCTCTCTCCTCTGCAGTGGAGGGAGGCTTTGCTTGCACAGTAGCATTTGGTGAAGAGTTCTCAGTTCTTTAAAATGTTGTTTTCTCATCTGCACTGCACAGAGTTAATCTATCCCATAGCAGAAACATGGGACATTTGGATATGATGGGCACAGATCATAAACAACCTGGAAGGTGAGGCCCAATTTTTGAATTAACCTCTGTTCATCCTGCATAGACCATATTTCATGCCATCTAGAACTTCAAGCATCACAGCTTCTCAGCATGTTTACCTTTGCCTCCCAAAGTTAAGGTGTTAAAAATGAATATTCACCTGTTCTTCAAACTGTGCATTTTTACCTTTTCCTTTAAGCAAGCCATTGCACCTCGAGCAAGATTAACACAAACACCTGACACCAAGCCTCACTGAGCCAAAAGAGCAGAAAACTGTCACACTCCTGCTGACTGTGCATGTGTATTTGTACTGACACATCCCAGGGAAATACATGACCACGCTGCGATTTCAACTGCTCAATCATCTATTCTGACGTCCAGCCCGCTCTATAGTTTGCCAGACTTGCAGCATTTGTGTGGTGTGTGTTTGGATGTGCTGGAAACCATCCGAACAGATCATCAGTCTGGATGCTGTTTCCTGCAGAGTTGCATTTGCTGCTGTCATAGGCACATCATGCCATCCCCTTCTCAGGCCATTTGTGCTCCATTTTAAAGCCATCTCTTTATTCCCATGGTCCCTGCTGGGATCCTCCCTCAGAGTACTCTTTCCCTGTCAATGTTTAGACAAAACCTTGCAGAGTACATGCCAAATTCATGTTCAGTTGTTCTTTTGATTAAATTATCTTTATTCGGAGGAGTTTTGTTTCCATAACATTGACAGGAACTGTGCACTAAGAAATCCTTACCGAGTGCCAGCTGTTACTATGACAGAACATCTGTTCCCCTTAACATTTCCAGGCTCTCCTGCACTTCAAGAATTCATCTTTCCTGAACAAAGATGATCAAAGATGTATAATATGTCACCTGTACTTCCTCTGAGGGATTACTAGGTTTTTATTTAAGGTCACTAATATTTTCCACAGTGGTCGCTTTACACTACTGTAAATGCATTTTCTAGGGTTGTACCATCCCTTATTTCCTACCAAGTTTGTCTAGTTCATCAGAGGGGCTAAACAAGAATTTATAAATTCATCTCTTTCCATTTCATACTGTCACCTGACTTCTTGCTTTAGCGCCCATCCACTGCTTTCTGCATGTTAGTTTGGTTCTCACTACAAATCTTTTCTACTTCATCAATAGCAAACATGATAAACAAATTACTACATTTTTTACTTAGATCATTAATGAAAGTATTTCCAGCTTTCATCTCTGTTTTCATTAGTAGTCCTAGCTGCACTCCTACTATCCCATATAAGCAAAACTAAAGACACAGGTAAAATATTTACTTAGTTTGAAGTAATACCTAGATAAATATTAAGCTTTTTTTTACTGCAAAGACTTTATAGCTAATAAAACTTTTTGGTGCTTTAATTTCCTTCATAAAGTTCAGTTCTGTTTTTTGAGAAATCTCAATTTGTCTTCCCTCTGCCTGACACTGAGAACAGCCATTCTTCCTGGCCAGCCACTTTTAATGCTGGACTGATTCACAGAGGAAGATGATGTTTTGAAAACTGTCCTCCAGGCTCTCCTCAACATACAACACCTTCACTGAGAAATCTACTTCTTTTGGTTAAAGAGGGAAATCCCCCGATATTGTCTCAGAAAGATAAAGAGCTGGGCTCCATTACACACCATGTCCCCACAGCTTCTCTCCCTTCCATAACTTCCAATCCTCCCCCTTTCACAAGCACTTCTGCATTCCTAACTAACCACAGTTGCTTCCTAAATACTAAAAATTAAACAGTAAGGGCAACTAGAGCACTTATAAATATCATAAACAACTTCTCTGGGCAACTCTGAGCACAAAACCAGCTATTTATTCTATTTTGCCTTTGGTAAAGTGAAGAAGAAAAGCAACAGTGTCAAAGTCCACAACTGCACTCTTTCTTCTTGTTTCACAGCCAGCTGGCTCCTTAACAACCTGTAGTTTTCAAGTTTTGGCAATTGAGGTTAATTAATTGTTCTTTGTTCTACACTTCTCTGTAGAATGACCCAGAAAGCCCTAATTAGCCAAACTTACTTTTCCTTAGCAAAGGCAGTGCTTGATCATTTGTAAATTCTATTTTAATCTGTTCAACAATTTTTCTGATCACAGCCAGCAACTCCCCAAAGCATTTAGCCTTTCCAAAGTAACATTATCTGCTACTAATCTGAAGGCTGCATGGAAATACACACTGTATTTTTGATACCTCTGACATTTCATTTTTAAATTCCTTCTAAAAACACACAAAGTATTTCTGGCTCAAGTAGACAATGAACTGCAAAGAGCTAAAGAATGCTCAAAGGGAAGAGAAAAGGAAGGGAGAACAGATTATCATGTATGTTGATCCTGTTCTTACTCCTCCCTGTGCACCTGCCCATAGGTCTTCACCACAGAAAGTAACTGATCCAGTGCAGCTGCTCTCTGCTCTTGTGAAAACAGAAGACTAATCCATTTAGCATCCCAAGGGATAAAAGGCAGCAGGAAGATACCTAGAGAAAAGTGCAGGGAGCACAGTGAACATGTGCTAATGTTTCTGATACCTCTAGAATACAGGAATTTGCTGCTTTACAGTAGCCTGAGTCACAGGTTGTTGCTACACCTTTATGCAAAAACGTACCTGAACTTGTCTGACTGCTTTTTGAATGATTCACACCTGGTGAATGCTCTTCCAGCATTTCTGTGTAGGACTACACAGTCACCAAGAGCACTTCACCACTGCTGCCAGATTAAAGAGAAAAGCTCTTTATCCAGTGCTGTTCCAGCTGCAAGTGAACTGGTGGACAGAAGGATAAAACACACTGTGTGTGGACAGGAACTGACATGTCACGCTGTTTCACAGACATTCCTAGACAAGGAGAGTGCAATGAATCTAATCTGTCTGGATTTAAGGGAAGTATCTTATGCCACATCTATGTTAGTGAAATCCACAGACATTACTAGAACGGCTAATACTTAGTTTTAACAGAAAACTCCTGAAACAAGAAATTAGGGAGATTCCTGGAAGAACAACTTTAGATACTATCTCACCTAATGTGATTGCTACCAACCTTCCCAAAATAGAGGTGGTTTAGATATGTTCAGTTTGTAAGACACATCAAGGCAAAAGAAGTGCAATTCCCAGTCATCACAGAGGAACAGCGAGGTGAACTGAGGAAGATGAACATAAGAGTACTACCACGTGAAGGATAGCACATTTAGGGACAATTAAACAAATAAAGCCCAGTAAAACACCCCCAAGGATTCATCAGCTGGAAGAAAAGGAGCATGAAAAACTCAGGGATTTCTGTGATAACAACACAATGTAATCATGGAGAAAGCTCATGTGATTCCCGGTCTATCACATCAGGGATTTTACTTCAGAAGCAGGGAAGTATTAGCAGTGCTGAACAAGACACCAATAAAACCACATTTAAAACACTCTTATCAGCTGTTTTGAGAAATATGAGACCAAGTAAGAGAACAACTGAGGGGAAAAAAACAAATGCTATTAGCCTGAATAAACAACAGAAAGCCTGCCCTTACATAAGAAGGGTGAAATATGGTCTTGCTTAACCTGCCAAAGGGAGGTTACACGGAGAAAGACATAGTTCTTAAATATGCTTGTGTAAGCCAGAGAAGGAGGATAAACTTAATTAAAGATCATAAACTCACACAGGCCTAATTTGGTCTCATGGAGTGTAGAAAGAAAGTTTAAGAAAGAGAAATGAAGCCCTGGGACAATCTTCCAAGCAACGCAGTGGCATAAGGTATTTACATGGTTTTAAGGCAGACCACAATAAATTGCTAGAAAATATTATATGGCAAGTCTGGAATTATAGCACAGATTCTCTGATATAAAACACTTTCTGTGTACTAACAAGCTTGCACTT
Source organism: Formicarius rufipectus (assembly GCA_013399695.1). Taxonomy (NCBI): domain Eukaryota; kingdom Metazoa; phylum Chordata; class Aves; order Passeriformes; family Formicariidae; genus Formicarius; species Formicarius rufipectus. The sequence continues at coordinate 1,465,033 of VXAU01005779.1, read as the reverse complement.
GGATTTTTTCATCTCCCCTCCAGTTAATGTATTACCACTAGTCACAGCTGGAGATGGAAAGTTAGGTAGGATTTACTGACACATTTACTCAAAGCCCTCAAGGTTCCTAGTCAGCAGCTAGTTCTCACATCCCAGGTGCCATAATCCCTAATGAACCAGATAAAAAGAACAGGATCACTGGAAAGTTTTATCATCATCTTAAATTGGTTGTGGTCCTGACTGATCCAACATTTTCACCTAACAATATTCTTATTTCATCCAATTTCTTCCCCTGGAAAGCTGTAGTTTGGACGCATTAACTCTCTTGTTCCAAAGTGCTCAACTTCATGCTAATATTTTGGAGTGCATCTAGCAAAGGACTAGAAATGGATGAAAAAAAGGAGAAATATAGATGAAATCCCAGAAAACACTTCAAACCCAAGTTCTGTCATTAGTTCCTCTGTAATTGTGGGGAATCACTTCCAAAACACAGAGCATCACTGTCTGTCCCTTCCCAGGCACTTACAGCCACAGAGGATGAAGCAGGTAAGTGCATAACTGTACAACAGTACCAAGCAACTTTGCATCAGGCAATTGCTCATGAAAACAGAGCTGGGGGAAAATGGCTCCTTCCTCCACAATACCAGCCACTCTGCTGAGAGGGCAGATCCTGTACTTCCCTCTAAGCAGCTGAGAACCGAGTCCTACCCGAGTCTCCAGCCCTCAAAGCAGCAGAGTCACCTTTGGTGATGTTGACCTCCCGGATGCTGTAGCCCTCGCGCAGCCGGACAGAAACAATGCTCACGAGATCGGCGTGCACCTCCTTCTCCGTGTGCTTCTTCCTCCGCATCGCCAGCGCAGGGTTGCTGCTTGCAGACACCAGATGCTCATTGAACAGTCTGTGCTGGGACACTGTAAATGGCAGAGAGGGGGTTTGTGGGGCAGCAGCTCCCCTCAGCCTCATCCTACAGCAACAGGCCTCCTAAAGTGCTCATAAAAGCCGCCAGGAACACTCCCCTGCCTAAAGAACAGTACATCCTTCAGGCACCACTTACACCTGCTCCTGATTCTGCAATGCAGCAAACAGGTTCACTAGTGTAGCCAAGAGGCCTGGGAGAGGGGCAGGGTGGAGTGCCAGGCTCTGCTTCCTCTGGGAAGCTTTTGTGACAAGGCACACATTGGAGTTACATGATTAGCCTAGACAGGCCGAAACTGCACAGTTGTTGCAACAGTTGCCAGCAAGCTTTTGGGCTTTATCGATTTCCCTGGAAAACTCTGATTTCCCAGGGGCTTTCTAAAAGGTATCAGGATGTGAAAGCCTTCAGTTTTAATGATGAACAGCTGATCTTTTTAAGATTCAACATTTCCAAGTCCCAGGCCAGCTCCCTCCAAACTTTCCACAGTATGTGGCTTCTGCTGCCAATTCACAGAAGATGCAGATGGCAACAGCACAGGACCAGAGCATGAGAGGGTATTTCCATGTTTTACTGGTAACTAAACTAATCTCTCCTGGCACACTCCCAGTCAGTAACAGTCACAAAATAAGAAATACCAAGAGAGGCATTTGGGATGTTTCTCAGGGATCTAGTTTTTCAATCCAAACTGCTGTCTGCAAGCCCAGCTAGGACAAGCTCTCCAGGAAGTCCCCACCTGTGAGCTAACCAGTGTGCAGGGAAGGGTGGATGAGAACTTCTGACCCCCTCCAAGGTCCAGCACAGCGATCTTAACTACAGACTGCTGAGGCAAGACCACCAAAAGGGGACCAGTGGAAAGCAGGACATTAGTTTGCTCTGGTCCACCCAATTCCTGGAACCAGGAGGGGAGTCAGAGACGAGGCTGTGTACTCAGTTATGCCCAGAGCCTCCAGAAGGCATGGCCCAGAGGGGACAAGGGAGAGTCACCCCAGAGAGAGGTGCAGTAAGACATCAGCTGCTGGAAGGAGGACATGCACATTCCTCACCACAGTAATATTCTGGATTCAGAGACTCCCCAGTACGCAGAAAGGAGTACAGCAGAAATGCTTTGTGATACACATTCAGATCCAGGCTCAGGGGATCCAGCTCAGGGCACGTGGAGAGGTAAGCACCAAAAGTGGCCATGGCGATGAATTTCATCAGTTCCACATTGGGAACATGGCCAAAGCTGCAATCATATGAGTAGACACCGCCCACCTATGGGATGGATAAAGACATCTGAGTACATCTGAGTGCTGAGGACAAGGCAGAGAGCCAGTAAAGGACTCACACATGCAGAGAAGACCCTTTTTCCCCTCTGCAGGTGAACACCACCAACAACAATCCACCTGCCTACCTCTGGCAGGCAGCAGCCCCACACTCCCAGGTATCAGACATACCTGCACAAAGGAACAGGCCACTGTGCCACTGCGCAGCTGGTTGAGTAAAGTCTCACACACAGCCACATCAGGGACACTGGTCACACCATCCGTAATTATTATTATACCTGCAAACAAGGCAGTATCTTAGTGCATCTTCCATCTCAAGCAGCTATCGACCTCCCAGTATATCCGCCAGAGAAAAAGTTTAGGCAAGGCAAAAGTAGAAGGAGAATCCTGACGATGGTTTAGAGCTTCCAAGGCATTATGAAACTGGCAAACATTCTGACTAAGTAGAGCAAAGCACTCAGATGGGGCACAACTCTGCACATCCCAGGTTGCCCTGAGTAACAGTCACAGCTGTACTTCCTCACTACCTCCCCAACACTAAGACAGAGCACATGGCATAGTGTGGTCCTCTCCATTTCCACAACCACCATTTCCCCACAGCATGCAGAGCAAAAGCTAATTTCATTCCCAACAGAAGGGTCGAGGCACCAGCCCTTATAAAATTAACCTCAGCCTAAGGCAGGAGGAACAGAAACCTTTGCAAACAACCAGCCAAACCTTAACCCCGAGGATGCAGCCAACCTGCACTGGAGTTGGAGGGCAGCAGCTGCAGTGCCAGGATCCCTTGCCGGACCATGCTGACCAGGCCAACATCAGCAGTGACAACAGAGACGCTGGGTTTCCTCCCAGATGACTCCTGCACATCACTAGAGCTCTCTTGGCTCAGGGGTGACAAATCCACCTGGAAAAATTAAAAAAAACCCCACAAAGTTCTATGGGGCAGATTTCAGCCTAGCTCTAGTTCTCACTCTTCCAAACACCCTTCAGTCTGGCAGTCCCATGGTACCACAACTCTAGAGCGCCTCTGCTAGCAGCTTTAACTTCCAGGTACTCTCAAAATCCTGGTCCCTTAGGCCCATTAAAACAGGTGGGCTGAGGAAGGGGAGCATGCTTAGAACTTTATTCTAACCTGATTTCTCACATAAGAGGAAATATGAGACACTTTGGGGTCACTAAAACTCCTCTGTAGAGAAAATCAATTCCAAATTAAAAAGATGGTGAATACTAATTTTTTCACCCTGTCATTTAGTAGAAGTTGCAGATATTCAGCACCTACTTAATCTATCCTTTTCAGCCCAGAAATGCTGGGGAGGCAGAGACAGCTAAGTCTTACTTGTGAAGCACTGTAGGAGATTACAAGGCAAGGAGCCTTGTAAGGACAAAGTCTAGTGTCTACCCATTTACCTCTGCTCAAACAACACTTGTTATGCAGTGCCGATATAACCAAATGTGGGCAGGCTTTCCTGCCTCTTCTTTGAAAAAATACCCCCCAGGCAAGGCCTGAAATTTGTATAATTACACCAGTGTGAAATCTGTGTTCATAATCCCCTTATTCCCAGAAGGCTCTGGCATTCAAACCTGTAATAAAACATTGCTTCATTTTTACTGCTAAGACACAGAATTGGTGAGAACCTGCCCGGCAAAGCTACAGATGACTGGAGCTGGGAAAAGAAAACTACGACTAAAGAAATTTTTGTTACACACAATGGGAGCAGTCTATGGCTATGAGCAAAAAATGTGACTATCCATCACTTTAATTTGCCAGATGCCTTAATGATACAGCTAATGAAACTTCAAAAGTTAAAAAGTTTCAGTTCCTGCCCTTCCCCTGGGGCCTCCCACCTCCACCCCACAGCCTGTGGCAGGACTCACCAGTCCCTCTGGCCTGCAAGAGCGTCTCTTTCCCCCCATTTGCATGGAAGAAGTTATAGGGTAGTTTACTGTGAGAGAAATACTGCATCAAGTAGGAATGCATATAAAGCACTGCAAAAACACCATATAGACTCACTAGTCAAGGTATTTACTTCCTGCAATCCTCTTTCAATTCCAGGATCGACAGTCTTCACATTCAAACATACAGATTTCAGTTGGATTATGAGACTCAGAGCACTCAAAATATGGAGTGCAATACATCACCAGTAGCCTTCTGCTCATCTGGTTGAGACCTTTTTTTCCTTTTCGCTCAAACTCTAATAACTAATGTTAAATGAGGACTAAATAACCTCAGATAGGCCAATAAATACTTTAACTGCAAGATCAAAAGCAGCATGGCCAACAGGTTGAGGGATGTGACCTTTAAAGGTCCCTTCCAACCCAAACTTTCTACGATTCTACCATTAGTTTGCTGATATGCACATCTTTGGCAGTATTAGAAACTGCACCAGTGTTTATTCAGCTTCATGGCCAGTTTTCATCCTAACAAGGAAGTATTTTCATCAAAGAAATGTAACAAGGGCTAAGGGCATATTCACATCTATTTCTAGATTAGTAATATGGACATAATCACCTCTCCCACAATCTTCTTCAGAGAGGAAACAGATCCTACCATTTGCCCCATGATGTCAGACAAGAAGTCAGGCTATTTTACTGCACAGTAATCTTAGGGAAAGTAATCATTCTCATCAGTCCTTCTAAACACTCACTGGTTCTGCTTTCCTCAGTGTTCATGTCTCATTACTGGATACAACTATATTATCTGACCAATTCCTTAGCTGTTCCTTCTGTAGACCTACGCTGCTGTTTCTCTTGCCACCTCACCTCAGAGCACAGATCTCCAGGGAGCCAAGACACCCCAACCACCTCTGTACTCCTCACCTGTGGTTTGGGTTCATACTGTTGCTGGAGCATCTCTGCCACTTTGTTCTCAAAGGCACATAGCTGTGTGTAAACTTGATGCAGAAAGGCCTCTCGCTTCGTCTCATCCAGCTGACAGCCCTGGAACAGTACCTGGCCCAAGGACACACATGTCAGTCATCAAACTAAGGTTTTATAGCACCACTCCCAAAATGGTACATAGGAATGCAGCTCTGTACGGCGAATTTCAGACATATTCCTGACAAAGCAGAGGTACAACACAGGCCAGTTCTCTCTGTTCTTGCTCAGAGCCAGCTGCCTCTGAGCAATGGTGTCTTGTCTTGTGGCATGGGCAATTCACTCTGCAGCAGATGCTCATCACACTTTGGGATATCTCCTTCTAGTAGAAAAGAAATTTCTCCTTCATTTGCCTTCTTCCAGGATAAGTAGTTGTCAGGAGAAAGCAATGTGGGACCTTTGTTAGAAGCCATTAACTCTGGTCTGATATCTCTAAGGAAGGCCTGTTTATTCTAATCCAACTCAGCTATAGATTGATCCAATTATCTTCCAAAAAGGAACAGCAAATTGAAATAAAGAAAAAATTAGACTGGACATTACAAAAGAGGCTGAGTGATGAGACAGAGTGAGCCTGCCACCACAGAAGCTTCCCAAGCTGATAGGTATGACACCTGTGTTTACAGATGCCACCATTGTAACAGGCAACCTCTGTCCACAACCAGGAGGCAAAAAAGATACAATGTGTAGACGAAGAATTCAGTGGATGGGGAGGGATGCTGCATGTTGTCCACATTCCCTCATTCTCAGATGGGCAAGACCTCTTGGCGACATAGGAAAAGTAAACAATTACAATAGAGACAGGCATTCCTGGATGAGTGATACACATATATGCCTTTTCCTCCATAAAAGAAACATAATTATCCAATTGTACCCAGAGATCACAGTTCATGACCTCATACAAAAAAAAAAACCAGGAAAGTAGAGAGATCCACAACAAAAAACATAGCAAATGAAGAGTGCCCCAGTGTAAATAGGGGACATACTGAGGCACAACTGGATGGTGTCTGCTAGATGGCTGGACAAGATGACACACACAAAGCATCACAGGCAAATGGAGAAGTTCCCACTATGCTTACTCTGGTAGCGCCTAAGAACAGACCAAAGTGAGGGCTACGCTCCTCAGACCCTGGCAGAAGGCGTGGGCAGGGTAAGCTGGGGAGTGAGAGGCAGGGAACAAGCATAGGCCACCAGGCTCCTCCTGTTACCAACCACTTTCCCAGGTATTAGCAACACAATGAAATACACCATCAGAAACATGTAAGTAATGTGAAAATACTGTAAGGCAGAAGAGATCAAAGACAAACTTCAAAAGTCACACTTGCACCATATACTAAACTTGAACGTATTAAATAGATCTACCCTGACACAAGTAAAATCTCAGTGATAATCTCTATATCAGGGCTGGCTGCTTCCTCCAGCAAGAAGTAGCATATTCATAGCAGTGCAAAAAAAATAAGGTTTGCAGGAAGAGGCAATTATTTTTGAATTAACCACTGTTAGAGAGCTAGAGCAGGCAGACAAGCTTTTGGGCACATGAGTTCAGCTTGAATGCTTCAAGCCAATTACAAGAGGCAAAAAGAATTAAACAACAGAAATTAAAAACAACAAAACAACATTAACAAGCACACATTCAACATGAGGCAAATATCCCCTGTGGCTCAATTCTGCGGGCACCATTCTCCAGAGAAACCTCTGCTTTCTGCCCAGAAACGAGAAGTTCCTCACTCACACTTCTGCACCACACTAGGCCACGTTTTAGTCAGAAAAGCCCACAGCACCACAGGTGACAAAGCCCAGCTGCCAGATGGCCCTGCTCTCCTCTGCTCTCACAGGACCCCAGTACAGCAAGCTGCTCACATGCTGAGCCAAACCAAGGGAGACGCTGAACTTTACCTGGTGGGACTGCAGGCCAATGATGGAGGAATATGCCTGGATGGTGACAAAGATCTCTGGCTGGTAGATAATGTCTGAACCAGGGATACGAAAGGGTCTTAACAATCCCACCAAGCATCGGGAAAGGGCATGAAACACTTCATCAAAAATTATCTCCCCTGTTGAATCATCCTGCAGAAACAGAGAAAAGGAACAGCTTTTCCATCTTCTAGAACCTTCAGTCTCAGTGCTGGCTGTCCCACTGTGCAGCGCCAATGGCAAACATCCTTCTGCAATGGCAGCTTGATTAAAGCAACAGCTCCCATAAACAAAAATCACCCACTGAGCACCCAGTGGAGAAACAGGGTCTGCCATTAAGCTACCCAGCCAGGAGCATAGCAAGGCTCCCTCCAGGGAAAAGCAAGACTTCCACAAAAGTTAAGACTGACACTGTGAGTGCCTTCTCAGCAAGTAGAAATGGGTCCAGCCTTCTAATGCAGAGCAACCCAGAGAGGCAATTTCTGCACTTACCACAATCCCCGTGGAAGGGCTCAGATCAAGCTCAATCACAAATCGGTACTGGCGGGCCAGGAAGGTGACCCGTGTAGAGGGCACGAGGAGATACGGCCTGGGCTGGACAGGCTCGTCCGGCTGCCACCCGTTAGGCAGGATGCTGAGAACATCGAGCTCATTTTCTGACTTTACCTACCAGAACAAGCAAACAGAACATGAGAGAACAACAAGCCAAACCAAGGGAAGAAACAGAGAGAGGAGGCGTGCTGGGACGCTGTGCTGGGTCCGGGTGGTGCAGCCCCAGCCGCGATGACACGTCCAGCGCCGGGCACCGACTCACCAGCTCGGGCTCGGGTACGGCCCGGATGACCTGGTGGAGGCGGCTGAGGACCCAGGCGAGGCGCACGTTCCGGGAGATGCGATAGTCCTTCTTCATCAGCAGGAACACATGCCCTGCCTCCTCCACCTGCGGCGGCACCACAGTGCCCAGGTCAGCCTCGCAGGACCCCCGGCCAGCGCCCGCCCTGGGCCACTCCGCCCCGCACCCGGGGCGGCCCCGCTGCTCCTCACCGCGGCCCCTGCCGCCTCTGACTCTCACCTCGTCTCTACTCCCCAGCTCCGAGCTCCCGGCCGCGCTCAGCCCCTCTGGCCGGGCCCGCTTCCCGCTAAGCTCAGCCTCGCTACTCCAGCCCTCGCTCCCCCGGCCGAGCTCAGTCCCGCTTCCCCGGCTCGCTCCCGGCCGAGATCAGTCCCTTTCCCCTGGCCCTCTCCTCCTTCTCCCGGCCGAGCTCTGCCCCGCTGCCCCGGCCCCTTCCCCGCTCCCGGCCGAGCTCAGCCCCGCTGCCCCGGCCCCCTCCCCGCTCCCGGCCGACCTCAGCCCCGCTGCCCCGGCCCCCTCCCCGCTCCCGGCCGACCTCAGCCCCGCTGCCCCGGTCCGCTCCCACCTCCTCGTCAGGCCGCTCGGCCCCCGCCATGTCTGCGCGGCACCGCCCCCGGAAGTGCCGCTCTCCCGGGACAACGGGGCGGCGCCATCGCCGCCATCGCCATCGCCGCGGCCATGCAGGTGAGGGCCGCGCCGGGGAGCGGGGCTGGAGCAGCACCGGGGGACGCCGAGCTCGCCCTTGAGCGGCTGGGGCGGTGGTTCCCCGCGCAGCAGCCCCCTGTGGCTGCACGGCGCGGGGGCTGCTGTGTGCGTGCGGATGTGTGAGTGCACCCGCGCCTCAGCTGCTGCAGCCCTGGGCGAGAGGCCGCAGGCCTAAGGTTCCCCTGCCCAGCTGCTCGGCTTTACCACTAGCCAAGAAGTCGATGGCCAAAAGAATCTGTGAGAGCAAAACGTGCTGCTGGTGTCATGGTGTATAGACTGTTGCTAGCACGTCCCTTGTGTTTAGTTGCTTTGAATGAAAGCTCATGGATGGAGAAGGACTTAGTTACTTTTTTGTAGCTGTCAATTTGTAGCATCCATAGCGTCCAAAGAAAGAGTTGCAGAGGTTAATGACAGGTTAACAGGCTGTGAAGATCCGCCTCCTTGAGTTTGAAACTGCTGCATGCTGTCTTCATTCAAGTCTCCTGGTTGTCCCTATGGCAAAGAAAGTGGAAATGGATTGTCCCGCAATTCCTCATCTATAGGGATTCCTCATTGTCTCTCCTTGTGCGTACCACTCTCTCTGCTGTTTTAAATTGATGCATTTCTGGAAATAAGAATATATACCTTGTTGCCTTTATTGGTACATATCCCTATTCTGTCCCTTTTCACTTGGAGGGACAAGAGTGACTGGTAATATTCGATGTGCAAATGATGCATGCATTTATGCAGTGACAGAATGATGCTTAGCTTTCTGTTGCTTCCCTAATAAATTCTATGTCACTTCCTTGACCACTTTTTGAGCCTTGGACAGATGTTTTCATGACTTATCCTTAGATAATCCCAAGATTTTGTTGATGAGTAACAACATTATCAGATCAGAGAATGTCATTATGTACAGAATACAGAAAGGTGGAGGTGGTGGGGTGTTCCCCTTTGTTTTGCCTGTCATGATTTCTTTCCCTTTGCTTTGCCTCATGCATTGCTTACATTTACCTACTATGAATTTCACCTTTCTCTCCTAATTGCTCCATATCAGCAGGTCCTTCAACAACCCCTGCAATAAGCCCTATCTTTACTACCTCGGGGCAATTTAGCATTGCTAACAAACTCCTTAAAGCATTCCCTTTGAGAGGCATGAGGCACAGCATTCCTTAGAATCTCTGGTCACATTCCTTGGAGTCACTGGTCAGCTTTATTGTATGAATGTTTTGCACTGCTTACCTCTGCTTTCAGCTCTTAATGGCATTGGGAAGAGCCTGGGAAAGAAGGAGGCTTGGAGCAGGCAAAGTACAATAGGATTTCATTCCTCTTGAGGGCTTCTTGGATAAGCACAGGCAGCAGGCCAGGGGAATTGTCGTGGGCGCACAAATGCCTGGCACCCCTGAAGTAAAACACTGGCTACCAGCCCAGCTTCTATTACAGGCAATAGTTAATCTTCTTGCACAAGCACAGTGCATGCAAACAGTTGTAGGCTCATTTCTTAATTGGACAGGGACTGACTAGTCCCATCACAAAATGGACAAGAGTGCTTTTATCTCCAGATGGAGCAGCCAGTAACAATCCATTCCATGAATCTATTCTGTGGACTGAGGATCAAATTTTTAACAAGGTTCACTCAGCTGTCTCTTCTAAGGTAGTTAAAGTGAAGGCCTGTCAGTGATTACTGACTTGTCAGAGTGTAAATAAAATAGCACAACATTGTGTTCTCATGAACATGAAAGATGCCTGATGGCCTCTTCCATGAAGTTTACGCTTGTCCAGCGTATTTAAACAGTGCAACAACACACTGAATAGCAAGTGTGCCAACAGCCTGAGTCACTTTATCTGCTTTCCCAATCGGTATTCCCTTTCTATTATTTGATTGCTTTGTCCCACCCTCCTTATGGATTATTACTGTACAGTTCTCAACTTACATGAACAATTCATTAAGGCTGGGACTTTAATTATATTTTGTGCAATTCTGTAGTATGAGTAAGTTAGAGTAGATAGGATTTTGGAGTTTTTTTTGAAGAACCAAGGACATGCCTTGGTGTCTCTGCCAACTGATCCCCTGTCTTGACACTTTTTCTGTCAATATCCTCCCTAACCAGGATGGAGATGTCAGTGGAAAAGATTATTTAAACAATGTAATCCGAGCAAAAGGCAGAAGGTGATGTGTGCGTGGGTATGACACCGGTCTGTGTCACGGCACTCACAACCAGTATGGCACGCAATAGCAGCTGCCAGTTTCTTTGGAAGCTGGAGGTGGCACTTGGGCAGAAAAAAAGTAAATGAAGCAAAGAGCACAAACTGGAGTATTCATGCCACAGACCTGGTGCCCATTTTGCTAAGGCTGTTTTGGGTGAAAATATCACTGTGCCTGACACAGCTGCTGTCAGGAAGGGTTGAGAAAATCCTAATCTACTTTGAGCTGAATTGGCTTAAATAGCTCACAAAGGTGGCATGAGTTTACTTTGATGACTTTGCCTTTTCTGGTAAAAAGCAGATGTAAGTGATAATGTCTTCACTACACTCATCTAGATCTTAAAGAGAACAGGTGGCCCAACATTTTTCTCAGGCTCAAGTCTCTTGCCTAAGTGTCCTGACCCAAGGATAAGGGGTTAGCATGAAACCACAGGATTCTTGTCTCTGCAGTCTCTGCTTCTTCTGAAATGGAGGCTTGCTATAGGACCAATTGAACTATGGATGCATGAGTGTGGATTCACAACACTTTGGGAAGATGTTAAGTTTTGTCCTCACCAGTTGTCTTTCTTGCTGTTTTCTTAGAGAGAGGAGAAGCAGCTGGAGCTGACCCTGGAGGCACTCATCAGTCAGGTGGCTGACCTGAAGAACTCTTTGGTCAGTTTTATCTACAAGCTGGAAAATGAGTATGACCGACTCACATGGTAAGGTGTCTCACAGAGCAGGTAGCACTTGATCACTGAAGCTGTTCAGACTTGTTTAAAGGGTTAATTAAAAACCATTATCTTATTTTCAGTATGTTTAAATTTGATTTTCATATTTGTGCTGGAGGAACACAAGAACTAATTGAAATCCATTGGTTTCATGCTGTAGAGTAATAAGAATCATCTGCGGTGACTGGAAGGCCTCAGATGAAATATCTTAGAGATCCACATGCACTGTAAAATGACCAATGGTTCTTTCTGTATTTCTTGACCTTCTCTGGCTTTTTCTGGCTCTGATATAACCTGAGCTTTTGTGTTTTGGTAGTTCTGCTTACCACACAGTTTGAAGGACTTGCAAAATGGTGTTCTTTCCCTGGTGGACCATAAAGATGTTAGAGCTGCAACTTAATAAACTATGCTGTATCTTAGACAGTGTCTGCCACTGCAGAAACCTTCACAGGCAGTTAACATCTATAGTTAATGTTGCAGAAGGCAGGAGAGGTGATGAATCCCCCTGTGAGAACAAGTCAAAGGGGACATCCTTGAGAAGTTATTTTACTTCATCATTGCTTAGTCTGCGTATCCAAGCCATAAATACTGTCTCTCCTGGCTGTACTGCTTAGGAGTTAAATTAGTTCTCAGACCTTGTTCTAGAATTGCACTCCCAGAGTTAGTGATAAGGAAGGAATTTCTTCTGTGTGTGTTACTGAAATCCCAAACAACTGACACTTCCAGTCGTACTGCCTGTAGTGTCCCTGAACTGTTGGCAACATTTGAGACATTTGCAGTAGGGACTGGGGTTTGTCCACACTTGTATATTCAGCTTTGATTTTTACTGCTTACTGTCTGGAGTGGACTGATTTGAGGAGTAATAGTGTTATTTCCTCACTTCTCAGCCATGTGAGTGAAGAAGAGAAAAAAGCCACCTGTGGCATCCCTTTCCATGTTTTATCTTCTTTATTTGCTTTCCTAGGCCATCAGTTCTGGACAGCTTTGCATTACTCTCAGGGCAGCTGAACACCTTGAATAAAGTGCTGAAGCACGAGAAGACCCCATTACTGCGAAACCAGGTTATCATCCCCCTAGTGCTGTCTCCAGACCGTGATGAGGAGATCATGGTAAGACATGTCCCTTGGTTATCAGAAAATGCTTGTGTATCTGCTCCAGCCTGCTGTTGTTTGTGCTTGGGCGTTCCTCAGCTCTGGGTGTAGAAGAAGTAGAAGCATTGAGTGCTTCTGTCTGGGAGCTGCTTTACTGGGAGATTTTTACCTACAAACACATACACTGGATGCACTTCACAGGAGAGGTGTTCCTGTTCATAAACAGGTTGCTCTGACTAAACAGGCATAGTGCAAATTCCTAGACAAGTTGTTAAAACTTCCTAATGCTCCCCAAATGAACCTTTTTCCATAGCATGCTAGCCTTGTTCCAGTACCATGGCCTGTGCCCTGGTCTGGAGCTGCTTGATTTCTGGGCTGAAGGAAGATTCTCTGAGTGAGGCTTGTCCAACTATTGCAGCGGCAGACGGAGGGGCGTGTGCCTGTGTTCAGCCATGAGGTGGTGCCTGACCATCTCCGAACTAAGCCCGACCCTGAGGTGGAGGAGCAAGAGAAGCAGTTGATCACAGATGCAGCTCGAATTAGCCCTGATGCAGCACAGGTAGGTAAAGAATAGTTTGATACTTCTGCCTCTTATCCTTAGGGTACAAGATGCTCTTTAATTCTGCTTCCTTCACCCTTCCATCTGAAAGTTTAATTTTTTGCTCTGTCCTTTCCTGAGATTTCTCTAGATGACCCTAGCTGAGGTTTGGATTCCTCCACAGGTTAACATGGGTGCCCAGCTCTCTGACTCTCACAGGGGGTGCCATCAGACCAGTCAGAGAGGTGATGGTGGTCCCATCCTCATAGTGCCCTCCTGGATGCATTAGCACAGGGCTCCCTAGGCTCGGCTACCAGAATGCTTCCATTAGGTTACATGGACCCTGGGAAGAGAAAGCTTGTTCATTTTCCTTGCTGACTTGTACTGACTTGGAGGTATCCTGGCAGCTTCTGACAGTTTTCATTTTGCAGAAACAGATCCAAAGTCTGAACAAAATGTGCTCGAATCTGCTGGAGAAAATCAGTAAAGAGGAACGTGAATCTGAAAGTGGAGGTATGTCATTGAGGTGGAAGTGGAGTACAAGATTCAAGCAGTATGCTTGAGACAGTAGAGCAAAATAGGTATATCAGAAAGCCTGAGGCATGGGAGTTGTAGTTGAGCAGCACAGGCACAAGCATTACAGAAGATGCAAGAGTGGCTGTCCTGGAGCCCCCTAATTTGAGAAGGGATCCCATGGGCACCATGTGTCTTACTTGTGTGACCTGTGCATGGCAGGAAGGTCATTCCAACCCTTTTCCATGTCCCACTTAGAGGAAGTGTTAAGTATTTTCCAAGAAAACATCCGAATCAATGTTAATTCAATAAGAATAGATGCGAAAATGCAGTGGCAATGAATGGGAAAACCTTTAGCTATGTTCTGAAGGAGGCTACAGGTTTGTTGGCAGGCTCTTGTGTGGTACCTTCTAAATGATGGGTACTTGAGACTCATGGCCAACCTGTTGTGGTGTTCACTATTCCCAGGAGTGCCATGCACAACTTTTAAAGGCAGTGGCATTGTTTTTGTTGTCATCTTGGACCTGAGTACTCTATCCTCCTTCCCTGAGCAGATTATGCCCTGTTCTCAGTGAAAAAGCTCTTGAATCACCACTGTCCCTGGATTTTGCAGAGATTTTGACCCTGCTGAGACTCTTGTAGGAAAGCTTGTAAGAAACTTATTTGTATTACATACACCAAAGCAGCTAAAAAGTCAATTCAGGACCAGCAAAGCTAATTTTTAGACTTGACTGCTAAATCTAAAAATAACTTCTCTTTCTGCAGGTTTACGCCAGAACAAGCAGACTTTCAACCCTGCAGATACCAATGCACTGGTAGCAGCTGTGGCCTTTGGGAAAGGGCTGTCAAACCGGAGACCTCCAGGCTCTGGGGCATCTGTCCAGTCAGGCCAACCGGGAGCTGGTGCCATCATTGCAGGGGCTTCAGGCATCCAGCAGGTCCCAATGACAGGTGCACCAGCTCAGCAGCAGCCAATGCTGGCAGGAGTACAGATGGCATCAGCAGGACAGCCAGGTAAGAAGTTGCATATCTGAGATCAGTTGAAATACAGGGAACAAGAAAGACAAATGCAGATGTAGAGATTCCTCCCCAGTCACTTTTCAGATGTAACTAAGTATGAGGCTCCTTTCTAGCCTTAATAACATGAGTCAGGTTACAGCAGTGGAGTAATACCTGCTTAAAATTAGCTTAGGTTGAAATGGATCTCAGCTTCCTAACTCCCACTGCAATACTCTTTTAATAATAGGCTTAATGAACATAGGAATCACTATGGAAGGAGATCGCAGTGTAGTTTTGCAGGGATCTATGGTGGGGGGGTTTCCTGTCAAATTGGTGTTGTGGATAGGCAATACATGATGGTAATGAGTTATTTAATGTAAGAAAAAAACAAAAGTTGTCTGTAAAAAGTCAGAAGGATTTCCTGTACCAAGTGACTTTGCTTAATAGTAGTAGATAACATTTGTGTGAAACATAAAGTGAAATACATGAGTGTATAAATTAGACTGTAGATGTCCAGCACCTGGACTCTAACCTAGTTACTTGTATTTTTGAAATACATCCATTGTATAAAAGTTCTGTGAAGGCATTAATTCGATGTTCAATTGGGGCAGAAATATCAACCAAATGTTAGGGGGATTACTAGAAAAAGAACAAAGGAACAGATGATATCTTCAGGCCATTCTATTAATCCATTGGGCATCCACACCTGCAATATTATGGGCAGTTCTGATGTCTTCTCTGCTACTGGCCATAGCTTTGTGCTAGGGAGAATGAAAGTGTGGAAGCCTATAAAATCCCAAATCATATACAGCAGGTGAATGAGGAATGATTGTTCACTCTCCCATGATACAGGAGGATTGGTGAAAGTGCACCAATGAAAATATGGGCTTGTAGATTTGGAATAAAAGGGAGATACTTTTCTGAATGTGAAATAATTACACTGTAGTGCACATTGCCTTGTGTGTGGTAGGTAGATAGCATTTGTGTGAGGTGGAAAAATAGTAAGTACATAAATTTCTGGATGAAAAACCAGTCAACTGGTAATCCTGGAGGTACCAACTCCAATTCCATGATCCTGAGCCAGAATATGTTAGAAGCAGTTTGGCCTGGGGGACATTCAGGCTTGGCCCTGTACTGTCATAATGTTAATTGTGATTTAGGATATCAGATATCCTAATTGGTGTTTTCTTGCCTTTATAATGACTGTTGTTCAGAAATGAACTTGAGCAACAGTGTTAATCCTAAGTTAAATATGTATCTATGTAAGAGTCACAAATTAATTTCCATTGTGATTTGAAAACAAAGAAGACCCCAGAAACACTGTATCCAGTATGGTAAGACAGTTGCTTCTGTAGCCCAAACAGAGTGCTCTGGTAACAAGAGCTCTTGTGCAGCCTGTGTTAATGGTAGGGTCCCTTTTGAGAAGAGTAATGTTGTGAGAAATGGCAAATAACCATTCCTCTGTTACTCTCTTCATACTAGTTTTCATGTTTTGAAAATCTGTCTTGTCTCCTCCCTTTGTCCATTTTTTAAAGTTTTGGGTTTTTTTCCCTAGCTAATGAGTTCTATTCTCTTTAATATGACTTTGTGTGAAAATTATAACTTGGACCATCCTTGTCACTTTTACCTGAACTTTTTTCTGTTTGTTTCCAAGGCTAGGAACACTAGAATTGCTCACAGTGCCCCAGGTGTGGGTAAACCATGCAGGCCTGTTCACTTGCTTTTGTAGTAAGGTCTAACAGTATTTGTGTACTGGTTGTTAGCACTGAAGTGATGCATCAGTTGCCTGCTCGTTCATTGCTGGCAATGGCCCACTTTGGTTATGTTTGAGGGGGTTTTAGTAATCTTTATGCTTTTAGGCATTTGCTTATCAAATATTTTCTTGTCCTGCTGCATTAAAATTTTAACTTTCAGAAGTTGTCCTTTTTTTTCTGTTTTAATTTGAAGACACTGAAGGAGTGTTCTTTGAATATCCCTCTGTGCTGCTCTTTGATCAGTGTTTATTTTTCAGATAATTTTAGTTTTGTCTAGCACTGTACATGTATTGTAAGCTGTCTTTGAACACTTCCATGTGTGATTGGGATCAAAAGGAGTAATAATGCCCAAGAGGTGGATGAGATTACCGGAAATGAAGAGATCTCAGAGAGGCTTACTAATTTAAATATACACCCTGACTATAAATAATGCTGCATGTAAGGGGATACAGGCTCTGTGTGCCTCTCTGAAATGGAAGTGGAGATCAGTCAGGGTTCTTCTGTGAGTGCTGCTGCCAGCAACTTCTGTGAAACTGAATAAGTCCAACATTGATGTAGCAACCTCCTGAAAAAGAGAAAGGCTTGCTTAGTGTGGAATAAGGATAGCAGCGGGACACAGGAATTGTTAAGATTTCTCAACAGAGAAAGATGCCAATTTGTAGAAGAGTTTGATTGTGTTAGGTCAAAAGCTGGAAGATGCTGTTGCAGATGAGCCTGGAGTGGAACAAGAAAAGCTCCAAATAGAGTTGTTGTGACTCTTGCATGCTTCTGAGCAAATGTTCTCTCATATTCCTGATTTTGCACTGCTTTTTCTTTTTCTCTCTTTCCAGGAAAAATGCCTAGTGGCATAAAAACAAACATCAAATCTGCCTCAATGCATCCATATCAGAGATGAGCGAAGATGAACCAGACCCAGGGAACAGCAGCATTGTTACTGTTGCAGCCATCCCACCTGGATTCCTTCTAGAACTTCCAAGTCCCTTTACGTATCCATGTACCATAACCAGAGAGATAGGGGTTAAAAGGCCCTTCCCTGGGTTTTCATTTGTTGCTGGGTGGCTTGTGTGGAACTGTTGGTGGCCATGTCTTCTGGACACAACTACTTCTCTGCTGAGCCAGAGCAGATGACTTTGGTTGTGATATTGATTCCATCTTCTTCAGGTCTGACCTGGCTGATAACTAACTACCCTTTCCTGCTACAGAAGTTGAAAAGCTGCACGGAGCACTCTGCTCCTTGTTTCTGGTTGTTCACTCAGTAGATTCTTTCTTTACTCCCTCTTGTTGAATAAAGACCTTGTTATGCGCACTGTGAGACACTGGTGTCCATCTCTAAGGTCATAAGGACTCTCATTTTTCTTTACATAAATGCAGAGCATCTCCAGTCTAAAGCACACTGAAAACTTGGAGGCTGAGTGCTGGACCTGCAGTCTTACAGGTAAAGAGGTGTTGTAGAGTGAGTCAGCATGGTACAAACAAAAGCAGCAAACATCTTGTGCATTGAAAACCAATTATGGCTATTCCCTGGAAAGCAAGATACTGGGAAAGACTACTACAAGGCCCACAGCAAGAAGGCATCACTTCAGGAACACAAGCACAGAGCTTTTGCATTCTGATACTGCAGCAAATCCCAGCTGGATCTGATTTAATTTACATGCTTGTCTGCTTCTGGGTTTCCTGTAAAGTTTCTTTGCTACTTCAGGATTGATTTATGGGTTCAGAGATGTATTTCAATCTGCTCGGGACTGTGGCACCTCTGGATTGGCCATTCCTCTTCGGAACTTGGCATTGTGAAGCCATCCCTGTTCTACTTTGTGCTCTTGTGCTGTGACGTATAATCTGCCTCATGAGAGATTCTTCTGAGACAAAAAGGTGGGGGTGTATGGCCATGCAGCACATCAGTACACACAGCAGCATCCTAAAGGAAAACTACCATGCTTCTAGCTGCACTTGTCTGGACTTCCTTTTTGACTTGTGGTGAAAGCCAGCACTGTGTTTTGCTCAATAGCATCTGTCAGCAATCTTCGGGTGAGGAAATCTCCACTCAGCAGATACAGCCTGCAGCTGCTCCTGCACTGCTTGCCTCTGAGCTAATCAGATCCAGCTTATTTATGAAGGCTGTGAGCCCTTCTCCTAAAACAAAACCTTCCACAAAGCTGTGACTAGGGCAATCATGGACCCTTTTTGGTGTGCCGGCCCTTGAAAGGCACTAAGCTGGGAAGTAGAAAGTTGAGCTGGAAGCACAAACAGATTATAAGATACCAAAGCTCCTTACAAATGAGCTCAGTGGCCTGTCTGCAATGTCACCATGCCAGCCAGACTGATGGAATTGCTTTTTTGTTCCTAATCAATGCAGAGCCACTGATTGCAGCAGGCAACTGGTGTGAAGGCAAAGGAGGCATTCTACAGGCTCCAGGGTGAGGGATTTGTGTAAAAAACAGGAGCCTGATGGCCACAGAGTGAGAGCCTGCAAGTCTATTCCCCCTGATGGGCTGAGCACCACATGAACGGCTCTTCCCTGCTCTGCTTCGTGTCCCTGCTTTGGCTGGAAAGGAGGGCAGAATAGTGTGTCAGACCCCTGGCACGCATATTCATGGGGCCTCAGCTTTAGGATGCTGCTTCACTTCATCCTTCCAGACTGGCTTCCTTATAAAGCTAAAATGCCCCCGTGCAGGAGTGCCAGGGCCAGCAGCTGGCAGGGTGATTCGGGCTGCGTGAGACACAGGCACAGCATATCTGCCTGCTACCCACGCTAACCTGGCTCTCCCAAAAAACGCCTCCAGTGGGGCAGGCCAGACCTTTCACACACTTGGACGGGAGGAAGGGAAACACAGGCAGGGTTTTTTTCCGTAGATTATAAAACTGGGGAGGCTGGCTAGGCTCAGTAGCGTAACTTCCTGTATGACACAGGCTGCCGTGAATTCATTCTTGTGTAAATTAGAGCACTGTTGTTAGGAAAACAGTTGATCTTAAACTTATGTGTCTCAGCTACAGTGGCTGGTAAGTCATTCTAAAAACTATTTTTCTTGTTGCACTTTGAATTGAGGCTGTGTTTCTTTAGTTCCCTTCAGGTCAGTGGATCTTCTCAGCCAGTGAGTGAGCCCCTGAGTTGTTAGACTTAGAGGGAGGACTCAGATATTATGATGAAGCTTTCCTGTTCCTTTTTAATGACAGACTGAACTGAAAAAAATCCCTTTTGCTTTAAGGCATATTTTCCATTTTCCTCTTCTTGACTCAAATCCAAATCTCCTTATGCATCTGTGTCCTTTGGGACATTGGACTAGGACAGACTATTCTAATTGTGGGAATGGGAGTTTCAAATGCAGAGCCACTTTAACCTCTTATCCGGTTACTGCCAGTGCTCGAATGTTTAAACGGAACAGGAACAAGCCTTTTACCCATAAAGTCACAGTGGAATTCATGGTTCACTGCTTGTCACTGTGGTCTGCAAGTCCAACAGGGATTCACCATTCCCGGTGCACTGTGTCAGAATAAAAGCACAGCCCTGCTCAGTCAGGGTGAAGGCTGGAGCTGTGTCCTGCCACAGCAGGGGCTGAGCAGGTGATGGGGTAGCACACTCTTCCTGCAAGCAACATGGTGCTGCACTGAGCTCTCAGAGTCTTTTCCCCTGCCTTATCCATTTCCTTTTGAACTCCTCTCTTCCAAGTAGGATAATATTGGCATGGAGGAGTCTCAGCCTCAGCATGGCAGGTGCTGCTGGACTGTTTGGGCCACAGCTTGGGTGCAGAAGTGTGGTGGAGGCGGACACTGGTTTGTTCTGGCCCCCAAAGCCTCGCCTCAGTATCAGTCAGGCTCCAGTGGCATTGCTCCACTGCCCCAGGGATCTCGAGGGCTCCCAAGACAACAGACTATACCCATTCATTTCCCTCCAGGTCATCAGCTATTTAGCACCGCCTGCTGCAAACACATCCTTGGTACCAGCTCCGCAGGGAGCATCTTCTCTGCTGCCTTGCACTTGCCCAGGTCACCCATGGGCTTGTTCCTTGATGTCATACACCTCTGTGCAAGCCAGCTTGCTGTCTGATATTTAAGAACATACAGTGCCAAAAAAATTATCATGTTAGTCTGCAGGTTTATTGTCTGCAATTGCTGATGATTGATACTTATATTTCTCTGCTTTAAATCTTTATCAATACCATCGTATAATTTTTGGTCATTATTTTGCATGTGATGTCTGTCAAATAGGCACACCTGTTTACAAGGCCATCCTGTTTACTTTTTTAAATGCTGGTATAACATCAGCTTGGCTATTCTCTGGAGCTTCTCCAGGCTCTCTTGTCTTACTGAATCACATCTTTAATAGCTTGAATTTTTAAAAACAGATTTTATTTTTTTGGTTTTGAGATCCAGGATACCCAGACTGCTGAGTTTTTAATGTTTGCCTTATGCAACTGTTGTTTAACATCCTCCTGAGTTACTGTTAGAGTGGAAAGCATTTCACCCTTGTCACAGAAATGCTTCATCTGGCTTCCTCCCAAATGCAGGAGAGAGATATTTATTGCCTTTCCTTCCTGCTCAGCTACCCACAGGCCCACCGTTCCCAGCCCATATCACACATCCAGCCATGCTGGGTGGTGCCCACAGCCTGTCCTGCTGCTGCCCTGGGCTGGTTTGTCTCTGAAAGCCATGAAGCTCGGCCAGGTGCCACCATTTCCCTGCATCTCTCTGCATCCAGTGATCAGCATGACAAACACCTACTACTTGTTTGTTCTCTTGTCCCATCCCCAAGTGGAGATGTGCACACAGGTGTCTTGTTTAAACAAGCAAAACATATTTTTGTTTGTTTTGGGTTTTTTTAACCTACAGATGTTTTAAGTGGGTGTCACTAAGCCTTTCCAGTGGAGGTGAAGTACAAGAGGTGTGAGTAAAGTGACTAAAAAGATCAGGCAGACAGCAGAGTACTCCACTCTTTGTACCACAGCTAATGCAGGGTTTCTTCATGGGCTTCAGGGCTGGTTTCCATCATCCTGCTAGGATGAGATCTTTCTGACAGAAACATCTGGAACCAAAGGCTTGTGGTGGTTGGGTTGAGAGAGCCAGAGCACTTTTTGATGCTAAGAAGCAATATAATGGAGTGTGTGCTGTGAAAGGGTGTTAAGCCAAGTTTTGCATTTGAATTGCTTCCAAAGCAGCTTCACCTGCAACTCACAGAGAAGACACAAACACATAGAAACAGCAGCTAAAGGTGGATCTTAACTGGCCACTGAAAAACTTCTTTAAAGTTAGAGGCACAAACAGAGGGAAAACAACCCAGTGGTGGAAGCAGCCCCCTAGTCTGGCTCTCTGCTTTCCCCCGGGCTCCTCAAATGAGCTTGGTGGCCCTCGGAGAGGCAGAGCAGGTCTATGTGACAGCTGGTGCCTACAGATGAATACACAAGTGCTTTGGAAAAATCCCATGGAGTTCATTCTTCCATTTGAGTGCAATAAATCTTTATCTGTCTCAAAAGTAAAATACTGCCACTTTGTACCTCACGAAGATGCTGTGGTGGTAAAAGTACATGCTGGAGATATGGGATGTTTGGATGTATTTGTAATACGTGCCATAAAAATAGTTCAAGCTGATGTAACTCCATAGTTTATTTATTGTCCTTGGGATACTGCAGCTCTCTGGCTGGATCCAGCAACACTGCCTTGGTGGAAACCTGCACTTAGAAATTAATGAAAACCTTCTGCAGTTTCCTCAAGGGCAACCCTGACATCAGAATAATGCAAAGTGTGCTGGCTGGCTCCTCTGAAGGAGAAGCCCATGTCTTTTTTTTTTTTTTTTTTTTGTTAGCATACGTTTTTTAAAGAAAGGATTACTGCATGCATTTTTCTGACTGAGACACATATTTTCCAAAGTCAGAGGACCAAGAGCTGTGGATCCTGCAGCAGCTATCTTGTCAGTGCTGCTCATATTCTGTCACTGATTTACCTGCTTGCCAAAGGCTTCTTCCTTTGCTCCTGTCACGTCTGAGCAGTTTCTGCACTGAATTAGCAGTGGTGCTAAGGTCCCACTTGGCATGAGACTCCTTTCCTCTGGGTAAAAACTTTGGCCCAGGGTATTTTTGCATTATGTTTTACATTTGCTGGCCATGCTTTGGGCCAAAGGCACGTCAGTGCAGTCTGTGGGTGTTATTTCAAAGCTGCAGCATTTCCCAGGATGTTTCTCTTTTGAACCTAGACCTCCCACTTCTATGCCTATTGCCAGGTGGCATTGGTGGGGTGTGTCTGTCTCCCACTGTCACATGCCAGTCTTGGGCTCTGCCCACCCTGGCATGCAACATGGAGGTTTGCTTTGAAACATGCAGTGGATATTTATGTGGAGTTTGTTTTTGGTACTGATGCAGTACTGCAGTCAGGATCCTGCTGTGTGGGGTGGGAGAGATGGCTCTTGTGCCCTGCTCTGCTGCAGCAGCATGGTGGAACTTCAAAGTACTGCCTAAAGAGCTCATGGCAGTAGCTAAAACACTGACTTGTATCCACCCTGAGAAATGCATTCTGCATCAGTGGAGCTGAGGAGCCATCATTTTGGATGTCTCGATTTTGTATATTTAAGTTCCCATGGGCATCACAGCAGTAGAAACAGCCACAGTCATCATCGTCATCATCATCATAGCACAGCCTGTTTTGCTTCAGCCAGAGGAACAATGCACCAGGTCATGAGTTGATTGCACGGGGGCTGCCAGGGAACTCACACCCTGTGCACCCCCCACTGCAGAGCACAGGGAGCTGGGCAGCACAGGGCTGTGGGCAGGAGGAGCCAGGCAGCAGGACCTGCAGCCCACAGCAACTGCTGAGCCAGGAGTGACTCACAGAAAGCATCTGTGGGTGCGTCCACCATTGCTCTTAACTGTTTGTATTCACTCACAGAGGGAGTAAACCCAATTGGAATTAATAGGAATGCTCCAACCCACATTTTGATTATACAGCCCACTCTCCTTTGCTCCTTTGTGTCGTGCTCACTGCTGTGACTTGCTTGCCCCCACACATCCATCCAAGAAGGCTTGTGATGTTTACCATCAACACTTTCTGGAGAGGTTTTTGCAGAAAAGAAGCCTGTGTGTTCTCTGTCCGTTATCTTGGAGCAGTTTACTGCATACCTGTTTCCCTCCTTGTTATATCTGTCCCTGAGAGAAACAGTGCAGCCCCTCAAAGTGCTGCCCCACTGCTGCTCTCCCCTTCCCCTGTGCATCTTGGACATGCCAGTCAGGTGCAGGAGGCCATCACAGACCTGCCATGAGTTCTCTTATCCCTCAATTTCTTTTTCCTCCTAAACCACCATGGATCTCAGGACATGCACTGTGCTGCTGACTGCATCAGTGAACAACCTTAGCAAAGAAGATGCCAGGCAGGCCAGGGAGGACAGTGTCCCCCACCAACCTGCAGCCCGGACAGCCCAGCCTCGGCTGGAGTTAAACACGGCCTCATTTCACAGCAAAACAATTCCTCTTTGTGTGGCCTGTTCTCCCAGAACAATCCTCCACTCTAACAATGTCCTTTCTGTGGCTTAGTCCCTGCACAGTGACCAGCAGTGTGCTCAGCCTGATGCCTGGCTGCTCATGCCAGCACCTGGCCACATCCCCTCTGACAAGGTGCAGCACCTGGGACCCCTGGCCTGGGCAGCCTCTAGCTGAGACTCTGTGGCCACTTCAGATCAAGGAAAAGCCTTCCCAGGAAAGTGTCCAGCACAGCTTGGAGAATTTGGAAGGGGTTTCTCTTCCAGCTTTGTGTGCTCTATGGAGCTGCATGGCACTGCTGTACCAATTTAGGAAGGCAGCCCTGGGAGATGGCTGTGGAGTGTGATATGTGGGTGTCAAGTCACCAAAGGTGACTGCAATCCCAACTGCCCACAAAGGGTGGAGGACTCATCTGGCTGTGCCAAGGTGCTCTCTCAGGCTCTAGGCAGTCTGGGACAGGTTGCCAGAAATGATACTTCAGATGGAAAGGGGATTCTGGGGGTAAGCAAGACTAGGGCCTTCCCATCATCTGCATTTTCTCTCTTCAGGAGCATGTGCCCATAAGACAGCATTAAGAGTTCCCTGAGAAGGAGCAGTTTTCAGGCCCCTGCTAGAGACAGAGCTCCCAGAACTCTGGTGGTCTTCTGCCATGGCACACTGCATGTGGACAGTCACCAATGCTTGCACCAGTAACCAAGGACTGATGCTGTGCTGCATGTGCTGAATCCCCAAACCTTCTGACCCTTTCCAGCCTACCAGTCCTACTAGTCTGCTCTGGACCTTGAGCTGGCCTTGCCATGCCTGCTGCCATGCAGACACACTGAAGAATGGGTTTCTCCAGGCTTTTGGTATCCTCAGGCACCTTGCTCCAGCTATGGCACTGCTTCTTCACCCCGTACACTCCCCATAGTTTGATGGATTTAGAACAGGCACCATAATTCCATAGGGTTATTCTGTAGGCCACATGAACAAATAAAGATGCTTTAACAGCTCCCGAGTGGTCCAGGACTTCTGGCATGTCTGTGGAGGTGCCAGGGTGTCCTGTATTGTTGGTGCCAGCTGGTGCCAGCCTGCAGAGGTGGGTGCCAGGGCTCACGCTGGAGAGGCTGTTAGGCAGCTGACAAAGGTCCCAGCAGGAAACCACAGTCATGTGTGCTGCCCACCCCAGCTGTCAGACAAAGTCCAGCAATTAAACACACCGGGGTGAAAGTCTGCCATCAAAGCTGCAGTGCACCACCACAGAGCCTGAAAGCTTCCGGGTGATGCTTCCACCTCCCTTTCATCTCATGGAATGCCTTTTTTCAGGTGAGGTTTCTATGTAAAACTACAGCATCATGTTACAGCAGGGGTTTCAGCAGGGTCATTTCATGCCTGCTGGCTACAGAAATGTGAGTTGTTTGCTGCTAGCTTGAGGGCCTTGTAGGGACCTTGAATTCCAGGAATGAAGGTATTTCTTTTGGCTTAAGGGTAGGAGGGCAACAGTGATAGGGTAATTGGTTTTTACTGACAATATGATGTAATCTGCACATGTAACATACAAAATTTTGCCCAAGGTGAGTCACTTAAACTTGATACCTGCCATGGAAGGAGGCAGCACATCAGACTGAGCAACGATTGCTTGGGCATGGCCTACATACCCACCTGCATTTATCGAAATCCTAAAGTGACATTATGTCATTTAATGGTCCTTCAGGTTCCAAGTAGTGTCATCTATCTTCAGTTTTAGTGGTTATGAAAGTCTTGTTTGATTCTCTTAGTGTGCAGAGGTGGTGTAGGAGCATTTCTTGGATGTTTTGTGGTGAGACCAGAATAATCAACTTGTCATTTTTTTTGTCACAGAGTAACAGAGAAGGTGTGCAGCAATGATCTGCAGCTGATAGACAGTGCTTTAAGGTCCAGCCTCAGGAAAAGGGAGAAGGGTTAAGCAATATTAGAGAGTAAATCTACATTTGGTGATTTTATCTGTTCACATGCAAAATCATTTTTTCATCATCAAAAAGAAAAGGATAGGAGGATCTGGAAATCATCTCTTCACTCCCAAAGTGTAATAAGCTAGGTAAATTTACTAGGCATGTATGTCAAATATGTTATTGAAAAATTACAGAGCCAAGTGTATGTATTTAATTTCAGTGAATAAATTTGGCCATTTTATTATCTTCTAGATTTTTTAAGTCAAATAATGTCAATGTATTGCCAAATAACACTCTCACAATCCAATTTATCAATATTTAAAACCATCAATTCATAGTTATAAATTCAGTGAATAAGAGAATATAAACTTACCATATAAATCAGACATGATCAAAAAGATATTTTTGTTCCCCAGAAAGCCAGGTTTTTAAGAACTTTTGTCTCGGTCAATAAACTGAGAAACTTAACACCTGAAGGGCTGAAACTCCCTCTTCTCCTTATCCAGCTATATGTTGAGCCTAAGCCACTCCTCAAGACTGGTACTAGAAAAGCTGCAACACTGAGAAACTCATTATGTCTCATTGCTTCTCTCATTACATACGGAAGAAATCCATTACTAACCTCATAGGTCACAACCTGTCATTGAACTTCAAGCTTTTCCCATCGCTTAGTTCCCTTCCAATCTGATAGTCTGATAATCCTCTGCACTGATGGCGTCTTCAGTCTTTGTGCCTTCAGCAAGTTACATATACACATGCCTACTTTTTGCACCAAGTCAGAGCAACAAGGAGAAAGAAAGGTGCATCTGGCTCTGCAGGGAGCAAGGAGAAAGCAGAAGACAAGGAATGGTGGAAGGAACAATGGAAAGGAGGAGCACAGAGTCTCACAAACAGCTCCATCTGATCAATCTCCATGTCAAGAAGGAACACCAAGGACCTCACTAAAGCTGCAGTGTAAATGGTGTGTTGTTCTCCAGATAAAGAAATGCAAGAAGGAACTTAAGCTCTCCCAGAATGAAGCCAAGCTGCTGGGACCAAGAGCACAACAGCCAGGTGGTCACCTGAATTGCAGATGAAGAGTTAATGACCTGTAGGGCTTTGCCTGCTGCAGGAGTGGCTGGTTCAGGCAGGACACCCTCGTGCAGGAGTGTGACAGGATCATCTCTGGTCTGGCAGCTCACAGATGATCACCAGTCAGGGTGACATGCTTGGCTGGCTGCAAACAGCTTCTCTCCCAGATTTCAGGTCACATGGGCGGGATTCAAGATGGAAGCAGAAGATTATCCATTTATAAAAGTCTCTCTCCAGGCGCTGAGAACATCTGGCTGTAGATAATAGGTCACATCACTCTGGCCTTATCTCTCTCACCTCTCTCATTTTCGAGGGATTTTCTCGGCTACATGTGCTTGTGCTACCCTGTTTCCAAAGAGGCTGGAAGGCAGAAACCTGGATCCATAACACACAGGAGGTTAGTCAGGTCCTTGCTGCAGGCCTGTCCACAAGAGTTAGGAGGAGACCCTACATCCCTCCCTTGGACAGCATTGTGCCACATTCACTTGCCCACAGCCAGGGTGCTCTGGCATACCAGGGTCCTGTCCCCAGCTGGACCCCCTGCCCAGGCTGCTGCAGCTCCAGGGATGTCATAGGAAAGGGGAACAACAAGGAACTGAAGATACCCACTGAGCATGAGAAGTAAAAAAAGGCCAACATGCAGACAAAGGTAACCCATCAAAGTGAGTGAGTGTGAAAAGAACCAACTGATGGAGGAGAAATAAAATGACAAAATCTATTTGATGAGTTGGAGAATTAAGGAAAGAAACAGAGGATGCAGTAGAAGGGATAAACTAACCAGCAAATGCCACATAGAAATAATGGTGGAGATGGAAGACACAGCAGGGAAGTAGAGCCTAGGACCAAGAGAGGAGAAAGAAATTGCATTTAGAGCAGAAGAAAGAGTGACCTGGAATTTTATTCCAATAGCAGGAAGAGGCTGGGCTGTGCAATTTGTGGCTCATTTTTAGAGCCTGACAAGCCTGCCAGCAAGGGTGGATCCCAAGGAGAGAAGGAATGCTTGGAGAAAGCTATGATATCTGGGATTCAAGGTGGAAAACAATTTAGTACTAGGGACTGTGAAGAAATCCACTGGTGATCTCTAATTTCATGACAAACTAGATACCAAGATTTCCACTGAATTGGATCACAAATCAACTAAAAACAGAGTAATGGTGCAAAACAGAAGAAGGACAAAAACAAAAAGAACTGAAGAATAGCAAAGAAGACCAATGCCTATACTTAATAAAGGAGGAAAATGTGATCCAGAAAGCTGCAGCCCTGCCAGTCTGATGTTAACAGTATCCAGTTAAAAAGTAACACAGCACACCGACAGGAAACGGGGGATAAAATAAAAATTATTGTGTCTGGCTAACCTAATAGTTAAAAAACCAAAACAAACAAACAACCAAAACCCACAAAAACCCAACAACCCAACCTTTCTATAAAGCTATAGGCCCAGCATGAACTCCAATGAAGCAGCTGTGAACCTCGGGACCAACTGGGAACTTGGGTAGATGTTGAGGCAGAAACAAGCACAGGAATTTCACAGAGGAAGGCATAGTTAAGGTTCAAGATGAAAGCAGAGCCTGAGGACGTGAACATATTAGGACACACAGAAGGTTACTATTGAGGTATTTGGTGGATGTTTTTATAAATTGATTTCCTTAAGGACTGACTGGCACAAATATTAGGTGTAAGCTGAGGAAATCAGTGTGTCATGGTGCATTTAGCAGTGTAGGGTAAAATAAAGGAATGCTGTATTGAAAAAAAAAAAAAAAAAAAAAAAAAAAAAAAGCCNCTGTATTAAAAAAAAAAAAAAAAAAAAGCATGAAAGACACCAGAAATGCAGTTCTTTACTGCATTTTGGGGACTTTGTGAGCTGCGAGCACCTGAAGAAAAGTTACAAGAGAAACCAGCCACAGACTGACACTGAGCTACAAAAGGGGACTGAGAAGGGCAGATGCAACCCTGGCTGTATCCATCTGGGAAACTCTTACTAGATGAGCACAAAGCCTGCAATTACTCCTGGTCACCCATTTTCAGGAGAGGAACCTTGAACAGCAGTCCAGTCAGAAAAGCTGTCAGTGTAGGGCATAAGGTGTAGAGACAGACAGGCTAGAAAGAAAATGCTGGAAGAACTTGTTCAGTCTTCCATGTAATGGCTGAGAGGGAGATGATTGCCATCTCCAAATACACTGTAGCATAAACACCAAGGCAGGACCTATGAGAGATAAATTACAATGTTGGCACATGAGCAAATGGATATTACCCAGCCGTGCATCAAATTAAGCTGGAAATGAGAAGATGATTCCCAACAATTAGAATAGTGAGTTGTAAAAACACCATCAGAACAGAGCATGAGTCAAAACCTGGACACTTTTTAGGATGCAGCTTGGCGTGGCTGCAAAGGCACCACAGGAAGAAGCAGTGCTGGAGACAGCATGCGGCCGGAGTCACGGTCTACGGGGTGTCCTCCTGCCCTGTGTCTGCAAAGGCTCGCGGTGGTTCTTGAGGTATCACTGGGGGAGAAAACGAGCCTTCGAACCACCTGTGAATGGACCCGCACTGGTCTCCCTCGTGCCGTCACCACCATCGCCGAGCTGGCCCTCACACTGCACCCTGCCCTTGCCCAAACCCTCGTGCCTTTCCGCGCCGTTCTGGCCCTTTCCCCTCACGGCCCGGCCCGGCCCCGCTCGCCCCGAGGCGGAGCCCGCCCGGCCCTCGCCGCTGCCCCGACCCGGGCACCGCCGCCGTGGGCGTGGCCACGGAAAGGGCGGGACACACAGGAAGCGATGATTGGCTGCCGCTCTTCAGGGGGAGGAGCCTTCTCCTCCTGGGCCAATCGGCAGAGGTGAGGGGGCGGGGCCTCCCGCTTTAATGGTAGGGGTGGCCGTGGCGGCGGCAGAGCGGGTGCGGCCGGCGGTGAGTGCGGGCGGGCCCGGGGTCGCGGGCACGTGGGGCATGGCCCTGTCCGGTGGCGGTGAGCCGGGAGTGCTTGGTCTGGTGTGACCCGTCCATTCCCAGCTATCCTTCGGGGTGTTTGTGAAGGGGGGGGGCAGTTCGAATGAGGATGTCTGAGGTTAGCGGGTCAGGGCGGGTTGTTGGGGTGTGCTGGGAAAGCTTTGGGGCTGTTTGCGGGAGGTGGATGCAGGGCTGGAGGGTGCTGAGGAGGTCTTAGCGGAGTTTAGCACCTTTGAGGTGAAGCTTGGCTACCGGGGCGGTGGGCCCAGCCATGGGGAGGCCATGTGCTGGCTTGGCACCTGCTAAGCAGCTGGCTGGAGAAAGCTCTGTGTGCGTCCGTGTCCCTGTCAGCTGGGATGCTGTGTGTCACGGGAGGACGTGGGTGGTGTCCCCTCACCGCTGGTGGGGGGAGCGCGTCAGGGGAGGCCGTGGCCTGATGGGTGGGATGGATGTCGTGACATGGGGTGACCGCGTTGGGTGCGGCTGCCACTCGCGGAGGCTGTCAACTCCCGGGGAGCAGGGGTGCCCATAGTGGCAGCGTGGATCCTCGTGGTAGTGCAGAGTTGTGCAAACCTGCCCGTGTCAGAAGGAGGGAGGTGACTGAAGTCCAAATTCAGTTGTTGAAGAGGGGTTTTTCCAAGAGCAGCTGGGTCCTGGCGCTGTGAGGAGCTGCAGTGCTCCCTGGCTCACAGCCTGGTTGCCACTGCCCCAGCACACCCTCCACAGTGTCAAGGATGGGTGTCATTCCCTTCTGCGGGGCAGAGCCGCCAGCTCTGTGCCCGGGGTTGGGATGCTTTCC
>VXAU01005779.1:1347642-1432277 GCA_013399695.1 Formicarius rufipectus | reverse complement strand
AGTCTGTGCCTCTGCCTGGAATGCTTCCTGTAGGGAGGCTGTCAGGTGCTTTCCATGTGACTGACCACCTTGGTTCTGGAGTACTAAAGATAGGAAGAAGTGGGGTGAATACCTCTGCCTGTGCTCAGTCGGCAGCACGGGATAACATGGGATGGTTTACGTGCTAGTGCATTTCCTCGGAGCATCTGTTCCCCTCTCAGAGGCCAGGGTTGCCTGTGCAGCAGTACATCTATTCTGCTGCCCTGTCCCAATCTGACCACCTT
Organism: Formicarius rufipectus; assembly: GCA_013399695.1. NCBI lineage: Eukaryota > Metazoa > Chordata > Aves > Passeriformes > Formicariidae > Formicarius > Formicarius rufipectus. The sequence goes on along the minus strand of VXAU01005779.1, from coordinate 1,432,014 downwards.
CTTGTCTGCCAGAATGTAGTAAGGGCAGATTCCTAGCTGGATGGAGTTGACCTTCCCACCAGACCTGCCAGGCAGCTTCTTGAGGATGGTTTAGAGAGTCAAAGAGGTGACTGAGCCCTTGGGATTTGACTGACACTGCTGTGTCTTATCTTTTTCTTAGTAAGCCCCTCTAGCTCATGGGTGTTAGCTGTTGCTAACAACCTGTTCCTATGAGAAACACCATGCCAGATGTTGCAGCATCTACTTGCTCCATCTTGCTGTGGAGATTGAGCCATGCCACCCACACAGCCTGGGCCTCTGCTGTCCTGCCCTGTGTTTTATTCTCACTTCTGTTTCCTGAAAGTCTGTTGAATGGGGGGATTCTGTGATCCTTTAGGGCAGAAATGTAATATGAGAGAAAGTGGGGAACTAAAAACTCACTCTGACTTAGAGCTGTCTGTTACCACATGTCAAAATAAGATGAAAATAAGTGAGCTTATTGAAGGTGGATAGTGCCTTCCTTCTCTCCTGCTAGATAAAAGCTTTGCATCCTGAGGAACCTCTGCAGCAGGTGTCAGAAACAGATACATTGCTGCATACTTGGTTAAACACTGTCCTTCAAGCGTACAGGTGAATGCTTTCTTCTTCTCTGCTGGGCTTATAGCAAAGTCAGCACTCATCCTGAGACCCTTCCTCTAGGGACAAGCTCACAGGGGACACTGGGAGTGGTTCCTGTGATGGCCCAAGAGATGTTCTGTGCTTTTGTGTTGGACTTATGTTAGCAGGTGCCTTACTGGCTGTCAGATAGTGGGAGTACTTGGGCTGGAAAGTCTGGTTCTTGCCAGTCAAACAGGTGAGACAGCTTGGGCTCCTTCAGGGAGGAGACAGTCCCCAGGAGACAGGACTCTTCCCTGCAGGAGTTGTGGGGCTGCTGTTGCTCAGAGATGACAAACTGCAGCTGCCACAGCCTGCTCCTCATCACCATGCCTGTGTCTGCATGCTATCTGAGCCTTCAGTGACTTGAGGATAGTGGGGGTGTTGACTAGGTCTGATGGCTCATGATTTCCCTTAGTATCTCATAGGGTGTTTAATTTCTGGTTGATTCTTCCCTGTAGAACGGACCAGGGTGGTAGGCTGTCACTGTCAGTGAGTTCTCCAGCTTTGCTGCAATGGATGCTCTTATTCTGTGAATCAGATCAGCTAGCTTTGCTCTCATAGTTAGTAGGTTTGCTCTGTACACACAGAGATTTATAACTCATGCTGTTTCTACTTAACCCTAAGAGGCTTTCCCTGTCTGCAGGACCAGCAGTAGAAGCAACAGCCCTGACTTTGAGTGATCTGTATTAAAATGTATGCCTGTTAGCCTCTAGGTGCATATACTGTGCTGCTGGAGTCCAACATCTCTCATAGAGATGTCGGAGAACATCCTGTTCTCTTGTTAGAAGGTGTTTGTGTGCCTGTACTGCCTTCTTGGTGTGGAAGGTACAGGGGCCCAAAGCTGATGTCATGGTGAGTTCATGATGGTGACCCCTTGTTGCATTGAGAAGTGGCTCTGGGTTCACACTTGGGCTTCTAAAATAGTCCACGTAAAGCTGTTGAAGGGGGGCTGTGTCTTTCTGCATTTTTGCTTTATAGGCTTTTGATGTCAATCTTGTCTTGTTGGGGCTGTCTAATTAATGCACAGGCCTGAATGATGCAGAGCACAGTAATCATTACTGTGTCATGATTACAGCCACTGTTGTGAGAATGGTGAAGCCTTGTATTGAGGCATTTGCATGATGAAAACCAGAGATGAATGCTGTTGTGCAGCCTGTCCCACCCTTGTATTGGGGTACTGTTTCTTTGCTAGAGGGCTTTAGAAGGCTTGACCTATTTTTTGATCAAAGTGTTGAAGTTGGCTTTGTTTAGTCTAGCCGTGCCTGCCCTCCCCTGTCACCTGCCTGGTGTTGTCCTTTCTGAGTGTGTTCTCTGTGCACTCTGGGGAGCTGCTGGATGCCATCACTTCAGAGGGGGAGCCCAACCTTCTTCCCCCTTCACATGGTGCTGCATGAGAGTGGACACAGATCTATATGGTTAGTTCAGAAAAGAAATACTTAATTTTCCACTTTTGTAGGTATCTCACCCTTTATTTCTTTCTTCACTTCTTTGCTCCTTTGTTCCTTGCTGTGTCAGACTTTCTGCTTAATGTTGCCTTTTCACTGCTTTTTTTTTCCCCCTGAATGCTGTAATTTCCATTGATATTAGTTCCCTGAATATGCTGCCACCAGCATTGAATGTGATAAGGAGTAAGCCTACTCTTAACAGCTTGGGGAAGTGCTGTCCCTGTTAAAAACATGTGCTGTGCATATAGACCTTTTTACTGTAATGTATGTGTTTGTGGGACCTCAAAGTCTGATTATATGGCTTGGTTTTGGCACAAGGTTACCAGTACCCTGTTGCAATGGATGTCTTCTTTTTCCCTGAGAGCTTGTGAGGTGCCACACTGGCTATCCAGGCTCCGCAGAGCTTGTCTGCTGATCTGGGAGTCTCCTCTTGCGTACCCTTCTTTCAGTGAGCATGGGAAGAGGAGAGAGCTTAATCTCTTTGTAGGATGCTATCCAAAGGCCTCAGGGTTTACAACTACTGCATGAGATAGTGGTAAGGTATTGACACACACTTGGTGAAGATGGGGAAACTCCTCCACTTAAGGCAGATCACTTTCTGCCACTTGGATCCAGTGTGCCAGGAGCAGCACCCCAGTGTGACTCCTGCTGTGGTTGCAATGGCAGCTCTTGCAAGAGCTGTTACAGGTTTGAGAGTTGGCATCCCTTCTCTGAACACAGCACTCCTACACTGACTTCAGGGTAGGCTGATGCAGAGCACACAGTACTGGGCTGTTAGCCATGTGTTTTGAAGCTCAGCATGAAGCAGGTGAGCCAGAGGAAGTGACAAATGGTTGTGATTCAAGTAGGAAAACTTATCTGGTGGTGTTACCGTGAAGTTTCCTTGCAGCCTTTGTAATTATGTTGTGGGATAAGTTCTGGGACTGGTTGTTCTCAGACCCTGACCAGAATCTGTCTCAAGTCCCCAGAGCTGTGGAGAGCTGCTTCCCTGCTTTGCCCTAATTTATTGGTATGGCTTTCCACACTTGAAACATAGGAGCTCCTTCTCCTCTACCCTTGTATTCTGTACCCTGCGAGCTGGTGCCAGGCATCTCTTTAGGCTGTGATTTCTTTTGAGAGAAAAACATGACTTTAGGAATATGTGAACAACATGATCTTAACTGAGTCTTCAGTGAATGGTTGAAATCATTAGCAGTAATTGAGGTGTACTTGAATGCAGCTCTCCTGTTGGTGCTCTTTGCTGGATGTGCTTGAGCTGGTGTCATGAGCTGCTGTGTGTGAATCAAGTGTGCACTGCCTGGTTACAGGCCCCTCTCTCTTTCACCAAGGCACAGAATGTCAGAGGAGATCAAAATACAGTTTTCTATGCTTCACTGTAAACTTCAGTCTTATGTGATCCTACTGCAGGGTTAATAAAGAACAGGGGTTTTCAGGTAATGACTGGCTGGGCTGCTTTTCCCTCTTGCTCTGACTGCCTTGCTACTCATGTTTGTTTGGGGCAGATGTGATTTTGCTCAGAAAGGTTGGAGCTGTGACTGTGAACTCTTGGTGATGGTTTGAAGTGGTAGCCTTGTGTGTGCAGTACACAGCTTTGTCTTCATGTGCTCTGGGGCCACTAGAGCATGGCTTGGTCAGTCCCACTCTTCAGCAGCAGCTGCTGGCAAGTGCTTCTGATCCACAGATCTTCATAGCTCTACTGGGAAACAGTCTGTGGGCACATGGGGCTGTGCAGAGGCCTTGCTGGACCCCACAGTCACTTTCTGCAGCTCCAGGAAACTGGGCAGGTGCCGCGGTGGGGGCTGATGGAGACAGGTGCCCCTCCCTGAGAGGTTGTGGACCTTAGAGCTGCATCAAGCAGAAAGCCTTGATACTGGCTTGTAAGTCACAGATGCGAGTTGTTTTCACATCTGGCCAACTGATTAACTCCTGACCTTAGGGGGCTCCTACTCCCTTGGGAGCCCTTCGGGGGCCAAGCCTGCTTTAGCCAGTTCAGCAAGAGTTCTGTGCCAGCTCTCCCTCTGGTGGCAGCTCTGTGGCCACCTACCAGACTGCTTTGGTGCTGTCTTTAATTAAGCTAGTGAGGAGATAAGGGTGCTTACTTTCACACTTATTGCAATGACTGATTTCTGACCTGAACACTGAGGAGAAGGAATGTTGGATGTCTGTGACAGTTTGTTGCTTGCAGATGGTTGCTGTGTGGTGAGATATGTGCCCTGCAAGGTTGTTAACAAAACTAACTGGGTTGAGCTCTGGGCTCTATCAGAGTCATGGCTCTGACAGTGCTGTTGTCTGACTGGGGCTGGTCATAAAGGGCCTTGCTGTTCTTGCTGAAGTTGCACTAATTAGCTGTATGCAGTGTACACATTGCTTGGTGTAAGCAAGTATCTAATCCTTGATGTTGGTTACTGGACAAATTGTGGCCTGATACTCTTTAGTTTGCAAATAGTGGGAACTTTTTCTCTGAGATAGGCTAGTGACTCCCTGTTGCTGAGAGAGATGTGTTGGATGTGTTGCAAGGTCTCTATGTATTGTGCAGAGTGTGTTTGGGCCCCTAGGGTTCCTGATGATTTGGGGTGCTTGGACCTGTTTGAGTTCTTTAGCTCTTCAAGGCTCAGCTTTGGCTTCTTCATCTCCTTGCCTTGGTGCCTTCATCTCCTTCATCATCCTAAGAGGATCAGGATTTGGGATGAGTCAGAGGAAAGCAAGTGTCTCCCATGTGCAGAGAGCATAGATCAAACTGCTGAACTGTGAACACCTGCAGTGTGTGATGTGCAGTTTAGTGTGGAGTGCAGTAAGAGCAGATGCCTGTCTGGATGGTGAACCCCTCCCAAAGAACAGAGGGACATCAAGTCCTGGTGTTGTGCACAGAGGAGAAAGTGGAATTCAGGTTCCTGGACACTTGCTGCTCTGTGGTGGAAAACCCCTGCCTGCTGCAGAAAGGCTGGCTTGGAGCAGTCATGGCTCAGGCAGGCCAGTGCACTTCATACCTCACTGCTTAGTGAAGGTAATGTTTGAGCTTGTCCTACAACTCCACCTTGGCAGCAAAACTGTCAACATCCCAAGGCCAGTGGCTGCCCCTTGTGGGACAGAGGAGAGTGAGATATACCCTGCTCACTGAGAAGGACACACTTGGCTACTTGCTAGTGCAGGAGCATGTAGTATGCCAGTGTGGGTGGATGCCAGGTCTTGCAATGATCTGAAGGATTTGGGTTTCCCTGGAGATGTGGTTGTTCTCTTAGCTGTATTTAGCAGGATGTTGTTCTGCCTAGAGAAGCTGTGGAAAATGCCTAAGTTATTTTCATAAGTGCCTGTAACATAGCTCTGCTACTGTCCTGGTAGAAGTCTTGATGCTTGACCAGTGCCTATGTTCAGACCAAGTCCAATGATTCCAGTCTTCATGTGGCATGTATGGCTGTAAGAGTGCCAGAGGTGTTTCACAAGACAGAGCAATAAGAGGAGCTTGTTGCTGTTCACAGTGGTGGGAACTTCTGTGCTAGTGCTGGATTGAAATGGGCTTCTCTCACTGTCATGGACCCCAAACTGTTTTGAGCAGGAGTCCAAGTTGACTGGTGGTATGAGAACCTTGGTGGCATCAGAGTTAGCCCAGTGCCTGAGCTGAAGTGTTTCCCTGCAGTGTGAGATGCAGCTCAAAGGTGACTAATACTATCTCCTCATCCTAGCCTGCCCAAAATAGGCAAGTACTTGGCAGGATTTTTGTCTCTGCCCTGGATCTGTAGTAAGGCTGACTCATTGACCTTGATAAGATAAACACAGGGCTTGAATAGTCAGGTACCTCTGCTGGGAGCTGACTCTTGAGGACTCCTCAATCTAGCAAATAAAGGTGTAGCTGTATGTAGTGGTTGAGAGCTGAAAGTAGACAGACAAGTTTGGCGCTTGCTCTTGGCCATTAAGGCAACATAAAGCTCAGCAGCTTTCAGGACTTGTACTTACTGTGTTTCCCACAGCTGGAGCTGTGAGTGGCTCTCAAGGATGCCATAGCTTCTGCTATGCTCTTTGCTGGCCTTTGCTGCATGTGGAGAGTGGATTATCTTGGCAGTGCCCAGGACCCTAAATATTACTCGTATCACAGTGATACTAAAAGTGAGTATTGCTTGGTTTTAAACCTCTTGAAACCTTAGGTTGGGAGGGTGAGCATCTGTTTTGCTTCTGGTGCCCTGAGGTGTCTTTGCCCTATTGCTGCAGCTGCCACCAAGATAGCATGAGGAACCTTTCTGAAGCACAGCAAAATGTTTTGGGCTCTGTCCTTGGGGTGCATGGCTGTACAGGCTGCTTTGGAGCCTTACTTGGAGGAATTGGTGTTTTGGTGGGTGGGTTGAAGGGGAAGACCTCTTCTACCCTGAGCTCTTACAGAGAGGTTGGGTGGCACTCCCCATTTCAGAGGGGTATGGCTGGGCGGGCATGAAACCAACACTGTTACTGCACCAAACTGATTTACAGGGAATAGTGTATAGTGAGGCAGAATGGTGTGTGCCAGGCCCCTGTGAAGATTGTAGGTGCATGGTAGCACTGCACAGGTTGTCTGCTGCTGCCCTGCCTAAGCAAAGGGGGACTTGGATGTCTTACTCTTGCAGTGAAGCTGAAGGAGGAACGCTGGTGCTGGTTGGTGAGGGCCTAAGGTAGCTGTGGCTACTGAATACTCATTCCCAACTGGGACCTTACTGGGAAGAGGGTTACTCTGGCATCAACCTCCTGGCTGCTGGTCAGAAAGAGATTGTGTGATTCCTGGTGATGGCAACAATATACTTTCTGGGGAGACAGGGCTGGGCACTCTCAGGCCTGTGTGTGGGCAGTGATTTCTATGCACCCTCCTGGAGAAAGGGTTAGGTGGAGTGTCTGGCAGAAGCTGTGGGGAATGCTTCCCTCACAGGTCAGTGAGTCAGGTGAGGCTATGCCTGTGCTCTACCTCTTTCCCTGCTGCTCTGGTGTCCTGTGGGCTGGGAAGAAGTTGAGAAGCACAGGGAATGGATGAGCATGTTTCAAACTTGCCTGCAGCAGTAGGAGCCTGGGCTCTTCCTGCTTTTCTGTAGAGTATCTGCCTAGATCATAGTCTGGTATGTGCTCATGGTGAGGCTGAGCAAGTGTGGGGAGTGCCAGTTCTTCTTCCTGCAGCTTACCTTTCTTTTGTGGCTTTCTTCTGTCAGGAAGGGGAGTGGAAATGCCATTGCCAAGCAGGATGCACCTAGCCTCTGAGGTACTGGGTTATGTGGAAGTAGTTTCTTGTCAGGAGGTTTTTGTGCAAGGGTGTGAAACCAGGAACTTTGACATCAGAAATGGATAGCTTTTTTTTTTTCCCTGAGCCTATGGCTTTCCTTCCTCATGCAGTGAGTCTGCCAGTGATGGTATGCTGCTTCTGTGGTGGGGATCAGGGTGCAGGAGCCCAAAGTTGGTCAAAAAGGCAGTGCTCTGTGGAGATTGTGGGCCAACTCTGCATCTCCCTTGGACACTTTGCACCAGGGTGAGGCAGAGCAGTGTACTGAGTGAATATGGGTGCCAGTGCTGGGGGCAATGTCATGGTGGCTGTGGGTGATAATGCTTGAGCCTGTACAGCAGGAGCAAGATTAAAGAGCTGGAGATACAGCACGGAGGTTGAAGCTTTCCTAGCTGGCTTGTGCTGTTGGGATCATGCCTTGTAAGGGCTGCTGGTAATAGATGAGATTTCCAGCAGAGCTGGGGAAACAGGGACAGGCTCAGAAGTGTGGGGCATGTGGCTCAGCTGTGAATTGGATGCTGGTGTGGGATCAGCTGAGAGCAATGCTGGCTAGATACACATGATTGTTTCTCTGAAGCTATGTTTGAAATTTGCTGATCTATAGGGCTGTGCTCTGCAGACTGTCCTACTGGGAAAACAGCTGCTTGATCTGCTCTGCCTCTCTCCACAGAGATACTGCCATCACAATGGAGGGGATTGTGACCATGTATCAGGACTTCATGAAGAAAGCAGGTGAGTGTTTGGCTCTGCCCAAAGAGAGGTAGTGCCTTACTGCCATAAGCACTGGAGGGCTGGGCTGTCATCCCTGAAGCAATCTGGGTCTGGCTGCATCTTTTGCCCTTACACAGATGTATCTCTGTGCTTTTTGTGCTGCCTGTTATGAGGCTGTCTTGCCTCAGTGTCTGTGCAAGTTGTTCTGCAGCACTTGTGCTCTCCTGAACAGAAGACTTCCAGGCTACCCTGCAGTGTGGCTTCAGGATATAGGACACTGAGTCTGGCTGTCTTCACCAGCCTTTGCTCCCCGGCTGCTTCCCTACCTGCACTCATGTCCTAGCAGACAGGATTGCCATGTTCTTGCCTCCACTCTGGCAGCAGTTGGGGTGAAGATGCTAACTGCTCTGCACCCTGGCTCTTTCTGCAGACCCCCGCATTGCTGATTATCCACTGATGCAGTCCCCATTCCTTGTGATGGGCATCCTTCTGGGATATGTCTACTTTGTCCTGTCCTTGGGCCCCCGGCTAATGGCCAACAGGAAGCCTTTAAACCTGAAGAAGTTCATGGTGCTATACAACTTCTTCCTGGTAGGACTCTCACTTTACATAGTCTATGAGGTGAGTTGTTGTTGGCAGCTTGGTCTGGCATGTATAAAGCAGTGTTTGCAGGCTCTATGGGTGATGGGGAGCCCTTTTTCAGGCTGTTCCCTGCCCTTCTGTGCAAAGCTTGATGTGCAGTAGGTGATGTGTTGGGCCTCACCCTGATGATGCTCTCGTTGCAGTTCCTGATGGCAGGGTGGCTTACTGGGTACACCTGGCGATGTGACCCTGTGGACTTCTCACAGGACCCCAAGGCCCTCAGGGTGAGTTCTTATCCCTCTGCTGGTAAGTGGGGATGGCCTTTACTGCTTCTGTTTGGGAAATAGGCTCACAGCCACCTGAGACAGGGGATTTGCAGTCTCTGGTTCTTGGTTTCGTCCTGAGGTTACTTTATGAAGACTTTTAGTCACTCTTGGGCATGTTTGGGCTGAGGTGCGTCTCTAATGTTAACCTCTTCTGTTGCAGATGGTCAGTGTTGCTTGGCTCTTTGTTTTCTCCAAGTTCATTGAATTGACAGACACGGTGAGTAAGTTACTGAGAAGGCCTTGTCATCACTTGCTAGGCAGGGAGTTGGGGCCCAGTGCACTTGGTTTGGGTGCTTTTGCAGCGCTTCCAGTCTGACCTGGTCGCGATTCTGTCTGGCATCACTGATGAAGAGGCCACTCTGGGATATTGCTGAGGCCACTCTTGGTATGCTACAGCTCTGGAAGCTGTGAGGTGACCTAATGTGTGATTGGTAGTGAGCATGGAGGGAAGGAAGCATCACTGTGAATTAGTGGCTCAGCCTGTTCTAGCTGCTCCCGGGAGTGCAGGTCCTTGATGCTGTTGGGCTTGCATTGCAGGTGATCTTTGTCCTGAGGAAGAAAAATGAACAGGTCACATTCCTGCACCTTTTTCACCACTCTGTTCTGCCATGGAGCTGGTGGTGGGGAGCAAAGTTTGGTCCAGGTAAGATGGAAACTGTCCAGTGCACAGCTTCTGGGGAAAAGCATGCTGAGAAGGGGTGTTTGGCCCTGCTTGGGCCCTTAGGAGCATCTTGTAGTGCTGCTTGCTGTGAAGTACTGACTTATACTAATGAAAACCTGTCTTAACAGGGGGAATGGGCTCATTCCATGCCATGATCAATTCCATGGTGCATGTTGTCATGTACTTCTACTATGGACTCTCAGCAGCAGGACCTGCCTTTCAGAAGTACCTGTGGTGGAAGAAACACATCACAGCCATCCAGCTGGTGAGTCTGCGCTGTGGAGTAGAGCACTTACCTGCAGCCTTTGATGTGAGAGACAGGCCACCCCTTGTACCTTTGAAAGGCACAGCCAGCAGCTCTAGTTGTCTCTTCTGTAGCATGTCACTCTGAGGTTTTTAGCAGCTCTGGCCCAGTGTGGGCCTCTGATATCCCTTCCAGACTGTTTAGTGTGTGGGTGCTGTTCAGCCTGCTGCCACTGAGCTGCAGCCTTGTTGGGAGGGGGAGAGGCATGTGCTGCCCTAAGACTTCTGCCTGCCTCTTCCAGCTGCTGCTGACTGTGCCTCACCACAAGGACCTCTCTTTCAGAGTGGGAAAGGAGCCTGTGGGTTTCTTACAGAAGTAGGGTCTCTAGTGGTTTCCCTGATCCTGCTCCCATGGATAACTTGTTCTTGCTCTGCCTTGCTCCCAGGCACAGTTTGTGATTGTCTCCATCCACATCTCCCAGTATTACTTCATGCCCAACTGCCAGTACCAGTTCCCCATCTTCATCCACCTTATCTGGATTTATGGGACCATCTTCTTCATCCTCTTCTCCAACTTTTGGTACCAGTCCTACACCAAGGGCAAACGGTTGCCCAGGGTGGCTCAACAAGCAGCTCAGCACAACGGTAGCAGCATCCATGAAAATGGCACTGTCACCAACGGCAAGGTCAAAGCCAACTAGAGGGCAAAGCGCTCCCAGAGCCAATGAGAGCCCCGGGGCAGAGGCAGCTGGGACCTGCCCCTCTGTTTCTGGGTGCCACTAGCCAAGTCAAGTGCCTACAGACTGTTGTACCCCTGTGCCCAGCCCTGCTGTCCTCTGTCTGCATGCCCAGCCCCTCTGCTCTGAGCAGCCACAGGCCACTTCTCCTGCTCCTGGGAGAGCTTGTGCTGTTTGTCAGTGTTGCTGAGCAGAGAGGCAGCTGCCTGCATCACAGCTGTGGGGCTGCAGTCCCATTCCAGTGTTTCCAAAGGAACTTCCCCCAAGTGCCTACACCTGGTCCTTCTGCCTAGGGGCCATTTCCTTCTGAGTAGGACCAAAAGAAGAGACCGCTTCCTGTCCTGGTGCCCTTTCCTCTTCCCTCTCTCACAAGAGCCCATGTGGATGAGCAGGTTTGTCCCTCGCTGCTAGCCACTGCCAGCTCAAGAGTGAGTGCTCCTGCTCTTCGATGCCTTGTGCCACTTTGTTCCATGCCACAGTGCTGTATGTCCCTGTGTGCCCAGCTGGGGAGTCCTGCTCTGGCATATCTGTGCCCTGGCGTGGCTGTGGAGAATGTAGGGGCAGTGCATATGGGACTTGAGGGCCCAGACCTGCCCAGTACATGCCCTGTGCCTTTGACATAGCAGAGTCTGTGACATCCTGAAAGGCTTCCCTGACATGATAAGCCCAAATTGCTGTGCCTTTCTGTACCTGGGCTGGGTGCTCTGTGTGTGCTTTAGCCACACTTACCTGATCCTCTGTGGCAGCTGGTGGCTTACTCCAGAGTGGGGGAGACCAAGCTCAGCCTAGTCTTGGACGACTTTCGTTCCTGTAAATTCAAGACTTGAGCAATAAGTGCCCCTAGAATTGGCTCCTGGGCTCTGCTGCTTGGGCCTGGGCCCTACTCTGGCCTAGAGTGAGCACAGCAGGGGGTGGTTGTAGTGTGCCCTGCTGTGGTATAACAGTAAGCACCTCTTGCTTCTTTGGATCTGACTGGGCCTGGGTGAAGGTGTACTCTGCCCTACAGCAGGGCAGTGCAGCAGCTCTCCTGGGCCTGGTGCCAGTCACCTGCTCTGGCCATAACATGCTGATGGCCTTGAGGATAAGGTGAAGGAGCCAGGCCCTATCAGACTGAGCTGCTCTTCTATCACAAATAAACAGGCAGAAGAAGAAATGGCTGTGTCCTCTTGTTTTCCTGGCTCACTGTATGTAGAAGCTGTTCCAGGTGCTTGGTCCTGTCTAGTGTGGTTGGAGGCAGGGCTGGGAGAAGCAGCTGGTGTGGCAGGTTTGTGTGTTGTGGGAGAGAGTGATAGTGGTGTGCTGATGAAGCAGATGGCAGATTGTTTCCCAATGTTTTGGTAGAGCAGTGCTCAGGGCAGGAAGTGTGTCAAGCCTTCTGTTGTGAAAGTGACTCCACCCTGACAAAGAATGGCTGGGGTGGGGCATGGGTGCAGGCTGGGCACTGGGCCACCTGCCCAGGAGGAGCTGCTGCTTTTCAGAAATTCTGGGGAACTGAAGTATGGCAGAGCAGGGATTAGAGACCCTGGAACCATGAGTGATTGGGAAACAGCAGTGTGTTGCTTATTGCATCTGCTGAAGCAAAAACTGCTGTATGTGAATGCCTCTGCGGCAGGGATCTGTGCAGAACACAGCTTAGGCTGGTCAGAGGGAGGGTTATATGTGCTACTGCCTTGTTCATGCTACAGAAGTGCATCTTGCCTGTCTGGGCTCTCTTGTCTCTACTATTGTCTCATTCAGGTGTCTGTCTCTTCAGTGCTGTTGGGGTGTTGGGCTGCCTTTCCCATCACCCTGTGACTGGGGCCCTCCTGAGCAGAGGCCAGGTTGGGTGCTGACTCAGGGGTGGGAAGAGGAGCAGTGGGTAGCTGGCTGGGTAGCTTGTGGGTGTGAGGAATGTGTCAGAGCAGCAGGCTCCAGGTGCTGAGTTTCACTGAAGGGTTGCTTTGTGGGCTGGGAGAGCTTTAGTGGATGTCCAGCCAAAGCCCTTGGAGCAAGGCCTGCTGTGAGAGGAAGCTCTGATGATGTTATCTGGACTGCTGTTCCCCTCAAGGCCATACTGTGAAATGTAGGAAAGCATCTTCAAGTGACCTGAGCTGGTGTGACTAATACGCCTAAACTGCACAAGGCTCAGTGCCCATGTATGTATGAAGCCATAAACTGGGATTTGGCTGCTGCACTATGTAGTGTTCTTCCAGTTGTTGCTGCTTCTCTGTAAGCAAGGACTCGCACAGAAGCTTGTTCTGGTCCATACTGAAGTGGCATGTAACATCAGTGCTCAGAAATAACCACTTCAGGAGCTGCAGTTGATGGTCCAGCTGAGACAGACCTTTTCCTGTCAAGCTGCCTTTCTCCCCTCCAGCTGGCTCTTGGTAAAGACAGAACTGTCTTTGCTTTTGCCCAGAATAGTAACAATACTTTAAACTACTTATGCTTGGTATTTTAGAATAGGCTGTTCCCTACATGTGGTCTGCTCTCCTTTCCTCCAATTGTTCCTGTTAACTGTGCTCTTGTATGAGCTGGCCATGGCACTTTGTAATTAATATACTGTCATGCTGTGAACTGAATTCACACCTTATAGGGCTGTGTTTACTGGGCCTGCTGGCTCAGTGCCTAGCTCCTTCCTCTGCTCCTTCTTGCTCCAGGGCAGTAGGACCAGTACAGTGCTGAAGACACTGCAATATTATTACCCTCTGGTAATGCTCAGAGGACCTTCAAGAGCTGTGTAATACACAGCTTCTGGGAGGGGGACTATGTGCTAAGGAGAAAGAGCCTATATTGCCTGTCTGAGAAAACTGAGCTGCTCTTACATGGGAGTGAAAAAATTACAGGAGCTCCTAGGCATATAAAGCCTTCCTTCCAGGTCAGGAACCAGGGGAAGGCTTAATCAGCTATGGGGCTACAGGGCAAGTCTGTGCTAACTCCCAGTACCAAACTGCAGGGGTGTGGGGCAGGGCTCCTCCAACAGCAGCACAACTCTGGAGAGGAGCCCCACTGGATGCTGCCCTTGGATTTGTGTCTAAAGACAAAGGAGAGCATCTTCCTTAGACCTGTGATCTTTCCCCAGTGGCCAAGTGGGGATGCACCAGGAACCCTGCTGGGAAGGTGCTGGGCTCAGCTGCTGCAGGCTCTATTTTAGACCATGCCCTGCCACTGTAGCAGCAATGGATGTGTGGAGCCACCCTCACATGCTATGCTAATGCCAAAGTTGGTGCTACCACTGCCCACCTTTGAAGGTTCCAGCTGGCTTAGAGCTCTGGAAGCAGAGCTGGTGCCAGGTACAGTGTGGTACTAGGCTAAGAGGAAGGTGAAAGCAGTTAATAATCCACCCTCAGCTAATCATAGGCTGATGGGAGGCACAGGCTCTGTGGAGCTGCTTTGCACAGGCCAAGGTACTAATCAGTGGCACGGTGTCCCCAGTAGCCCCTGGCTGTGCTGGTACAGCTGAAGGACAGGCTTGATGGGTGTCTGCAGCCCCACACTGTCAGACACTGTGGCTCCAACACTCAGAGCAGCATGACTGTGCTGGCTGTTGTTCAGGTGAGGGCTCAAATATGTTCTCTGCAATTTGCACCAGCATAACTCAGCATGGAAAAAAATGCATTTTTCCATGTGTAGGGGAGTCAAGCTCTAACAAATATTAGCTGAATCCTGCTGCCTACTTCTCTGCATGCCAGCCCCACCTTGGCACTTGGACTTCCAATTAGCTGGATGGGAGGACAGAGATCAGGGCTGCTGGAAGAATACGTGACTAAGGGCTGGGCACAGAGCTGGTGGTCCTTTGTGAGGCTCTTGTATTACATCCAGGCTGGCTGTGGCAATGTAAACTAACCTTTTGTTTTGTATCAGGCTTTATGCCATTGCCAGCCCCTTTCTGGCCTTTGGGGTGATTACAGCTGTTGGTTTATGTTTCCAGGCCCTCCCCCCTTTTTTCCAATAGCAATTGGCTCTTAAATTCAGTATTAAACTCACTGTGAAAGTAGCTATTCTGCTCGAGCACTATAAGCAGGCAGTGTTGGCTGCCTGTAGCAAAACGAGTGTGTACATGACAGCTCAGGCTGCCACAGACTAGTGCCCAGACTGATCTGGAGCAGGTGACCACTACTGGTGACCACAGTCACAGCCAGGACACAAGAGAGGCTGGGGCCCCCAGCCATACCATGCTTTCAATTGAGTCTTCCTCTTCCCCACCCAAAGTCGCACCAAAGCAGGCAGCAGCTGAATAGAAGGCCCTGCCTTAGGCATAGGGCAGCTCAGCAATGGACCAGTACACTGGGGATGCTGAGGAAAGTCAGTTATTTCCTCCTAACACTGCTGTCAGGATAAGGGGAAAGTCTTTCACAGCTTTCCCCTATGGGGTAGCTGCTGTGCTTGTGGTCAGCATCACAAGGGGGCAGGTGAAATATCTTACTGGGGACAGAAGTACAACCCTTGGACAGCATCCTTATTGCAGGACTATATGGTTGTGCCAGGCTCAGACTACCTGTAAACAGGCCCTAAAGAACAAGGGCTTCATCCCTTGCCCAGTTCCCAAACCTCAGGGAGAAAACTTGGTTCTGGAAGCCAGGGCTTTATCTTCCATCAGATTCCATGAAAAAAACCAAAAAAGTCAAGGTAAAGCAGTTTATTAACATTTAAAAATACTGTACAGTGTGTAAACAAAATACCCCCCTGTCCCGACCAACTCTGTGCTCTCAGCGGATACTCTGGTGAATAATGCTGGTTTTTGCACTGTTTGCTTTCTCTTTCTCCTTCTTCTTTATGGGGTCCATCTCAAAACAGCGCCAGAGCCTCAATGTTTCATCAGCAGCTGCTGAGGCCACTGTTGCACCATCAGGGCTCATAGCCAGGTTCAAGATTCTGGCAGTATGACCTGAGGAGGAGATGTGCAGTCATCCTGTGCACATTTACTCCTGTGTGCCCCTATGAGCCCCCCCAGCTTGCATAGCTGTTCCCCCCACTGTGCTGTGGCAGCATGGATTCAGACCCTAGGCATGCAGTTGGAAAAGAAGTGTTTCTTCAGCAGCCCACGGGCATCCCTCACTCTAGCAGCATGCCCCTGGATACCATACTGCACCACTGCTGCTGCAGGATCAAAACGAGTATTGCATTTGCCTTCAGCCTCTAGCAGCCTTCCCCTTTCCCCAGTTAAAGGGACCCAGCCTACCTTGCAGCTCTGCAACCTTGGTCATCGTTGGATACTTCCATAGAACCAGCTGATTCTGTGCAAAGCCATGGCCTGAAACAAACTCCTTGTAGTTTGTTGACCACAGGATAGCACAGACCTGAGAAGAGGCAGTAACACAGGTAAGACAAGCCGCTTGTGCTGATGCTCACCAGCCACAGCTGAGTGTGGTCCCCTCCTTTCCCATGCCTCTGGGCCACAGGAGCCAGCACCTCTGTGTAGGTGTGCTGCCAGAAGGTGTTTGTCTAAGCTGATAATCATGTCTCACCTGAGAATGAGCATCAACAGTGCTGAGGCAGGCGCCAGAACACACATTCCAGATGCGGATATGTCTGTCACTAGTCCCACCTCCAGTGGCTAGAACATTCATCTGCCATGGGCACCACGCCACAGCCTGGGAGAGAAAGGTCATTTTAAGGCACACAAGAGGCAACCTGCACACAGCCAGTGCTGCACATCTGCCTTGCACTTGGACACCTGCCCACAGCAGCCCTGCACTCACCTTGACGGCACCCTGGTGCTGAGTGAAGGTCTGTACAGGAGTGAAGTCTCCACCACTCCCCTGGGTGCATGGCCAGACATTCACCAGGTTGTCATTGCCACCACTGGCCAGGTAACGGCCGTCCAGAGACCACTTGAGTCCGCACACCTCCTGCGTGTGACCAGCCAGTGTGGCCACATGATGCTCAGCCACTCGGACATCATGGTGGTGGATGTGACCGGTTCGTGCCCCACTGTGAGAGAAGAGAAGGCTTACAGGGTCAGGCTGACATGTTTCCACCAAAATCCATTTCTGTGTGGTTGCAAGACTGCTGTACCCACCACTGTATTTCAACCAGTGTTATCAACATCTCCTGTGTGTTGGGGTTAGTGAAGCAGCCACACACAAGCTCCTCACAACTTCAGCACAAAGGGCAATACAGAAGAGAGGCCTTCTCTGCACAGTCCCAACCGAACAGGCTGAGTAAGAATGCTAAGCCAGGACGGAAACTCCTCTCAGCCATCCCTAACCCACACTACTCACAGATCTAGGGATAGGAATCTGCAACAATTGGACACTGCCCTTGACCCACCCACCCCCTGCTTTACCTGGAGAGGATGTAGCTGTTCCAGCTGAGGGATCCCACACGGGTACAATGGCTGGTCATGTTCCGGAGACGCTTCTGTTGCTGAACATCCCAGAGCTAGAGAGGCAAAGCAGTAAGTTCTCCAGAGGATGAGGAAACCTAGCCCTGTTGCTATGCCCAAAGAACTTGGCATTCAGCTATGTCAGTATGGGAGCAGAGAAAATTTGTATCTCATGCCTATAGTACAGAAGATAACTCCAGGTATTACAAAAAGAAATCCCAGACGAAACTCTGCCCTGCATGCTGCAGTTGGGTGTGGACAGTTCCACCCCACACCTGGCAAAGCAAGCGGGGTGCACTGCACTGTTCCTGTGCTGGCCAAGCCTTTGTCCCCATGCCCCACAGCTCCAACAACCCCTAGACAACACAGCTGGTTTTACTCCTGCACTTACCTGGACCTCAGCACTACTTGTGCCAACAGCAAGGTAGTTTCCTTCTCTAATCCATGACAAAGAGGAAATGTAAACATCTGGTTGTTCCATTTGCAGCAGCTGGATGATCTCCCCAGAAAGATGATTCCACAGATAAACAGAATTGTCCAGAGCTACTGCCAGAAAGTTCTGGGAGCTCCAGTCAATGAGATTCAGATCTACAATTTGGAAGAGCAAAACAGGTCACACCATGCTTACCCGAGAGCCCTGCCCTTCACCACTGCTGATGCCAGGTCTTCCCTCTGCACCAGGTATGTGTGTGTATGTACATATGTGCATACATACACATACAAGTAAGGGGCAGCTTTCTGAGTGTCACTGTGCCCAGCTACTTGCATCAGGTAGTCCTGATCCAAGTCACCTACACAGCACTCTGGAGTATAAGGCTACAGAGGGACACTCCAGAAGCAGTCTGTGCAAGCCTATATAAAGTAATTCAAAGACAGCCCAGTTACACTGTCCTAGGAACTGCACTCTAGTGCAGAATGTTCTTGATGCCTAGCAGTCAACACTTCAGACTACTTACAGTAGTCATTGCGGATCTCCGGTGCATCCAGGATTCGGTCTGGCATTGAGGGAATGTATCTGCTATTCTTCCTGCTGGATCCAGGTGTCATTTTCTGACTGTAGAGCACTTTTAGGTTATTCTGATAGCCTGTGTGCAGAGGAACATATTTGTTAACCTGAGTTACTGTTTCCTTTCAAACTAGTGCTGCTCACCCAACTAGGAATTCATTCCAATGAAATTTAAGTCCTGAGGGAGGAGATACACTCACAAGAATGAAGTGTGCAGCACCTCTGGCAGTATGAACTGCTGAACCAGGGTGAGCTACAATTTCCTCATTCACAGAAATGAGTTTAGCAAACTTTTTTTTTTTTTTTGTATCCCATTATGTTTAGTTGCAGTTAATCTAGAAAGTGCACAGCAAAGTTTGAAGCTCTTGCAGACCTCAGGAAGCTTTGTCACCTCCAGTACATGTGAGCAACTGGTAGTCATTTCAGCTTTCCTAAATAAATTCACTCTGCTATGCCACTCCTCAACCTCAGGAACCCTAAGAAGGGTGACTCCTGTGCGCATAGGAGCTTTCAGAAGCCAGATGATCTTTCCTGTGACCACACACAGAGTCTGTGTTGCTGCTCCACTTACCAGATCATCAACTGATTCAACTCAGACTCTGTATCATACCTTCTGGAGCATTCTGTGGCTTTCCACTGAGGCGGAGGATCTTTGCCTCTTCTACATCAAAGCCATTGAGATTCACTGCCCAGGCTTTCTGTTGCTCCTACAGAGACAAATCACCCTCAGTGCAATGCATATGAAACACAAAGCCCACACTACAGTTAAAACATACACCCAGGGCCCCTTCTCCCAGAAATAGGAGGTGTACAAACAGTGCTGCAAGAGTCAGCAACACACACAGGTCAAAGTAGTTTTTCTCAGACACTGGCACATTCTCCTGCTCATGTTTTCATATAGTGGCAAGTTCAGTGTCATTCCCAGTGGAGAAAGCCACAGCCACAAGCAACCAAATGCTTCACAGACAAATTTCAGAACAGTGTAAAACATTCCAGAATTGCTCCCTGTGTAGACATTGTCCTGGAATAGCTGCCACCAGCACTTTTACTGTGCATAGGCCCAGGGTTTTGGGTTTTTGTAGTCTGCTACATTTTAAAGCCTCATTAGCCAAAAGTTGAATTTTGCCACCAGAAGCAGCATAGGCTAGAGCGAGTGACAGGCTCTAAAGCTTCCACCTCATGCCAGGCTCCTGAAGCCCAGAGCTGGAAGTAGTGATGGCTGGAGCTTGTCAGCTGCATGTGCACACTTGATAGCACCTACAGTTTACTTTCCTAAAAATGGGCAGAAAGGATTGTTTGGTAGTGGTTGTTGCAGTAACTGTGCCTTAGCAACTTGCTCACCTTCTTGGTAGGGGATTCCTCAGCACGGTCATTCTCTTTGGTTAGGAGGAAGTTTGCCATGTCCATGTGCATAGTGCTGCGATTTGGAATGTAGCGATCCCCCCCAGCCCTTGTTGGAGTGCTCTGAATTTTGGATCCAGATTTACCTGCATTTACATACATAAATATTGTCTTACGGCTATTTAACAGCCTGTATTAGAGCTTTCATGGGATCAAGCCCAGCACTTTTCCACATCACACCCACCAGACAAGTTCTAGACAAGCAGGACTCTCAGACCTCGTGCCATCCAGTCTCAACTAACTCATATTTATCCCCCTGCCCCCAAGCTCTGGTTAGGGACTGCCGGCAGACAACTTGGGTCTAGTGCAACAGTTACAGAATTCACGGAAAAGGGGAGGATACAAAAACAGAATGTAAAGCCGTCAGCGGACAGTCCTGCCCACGCTTGTCCCAGCCCACAGCTGTGCCGGCAAGGCTCAGCCGCTCACCCAGCCCCAGTGCTCAGAGCTCTGCCCCGCACGCTGGGGAGGGGGAGGTGAGTGACTGCCAGCAATCAGGCAGCACAGCCCACCTGCCCCTGACCAGCCAGTCGGCGAGGGCAGCCCGGCACGGAGCCCGGAGCCTCATGGCCACGGGCAAGCAGCCCAGGCTTCCCAGCCTAGCCCCTGCCGCTGGTGGCCGCCGCTCACCGGGGGTCTTGGACGGTGTCTTGCTGGAGCTGTGGGAGCGATTGGCCGGCTTCATGGGCGACACGCCGACGGGGCTGGGCCCGGGGCCGCTCTCCTTGGCCTTGCGCTGCCATCGCGCAGGCGGCGCGTTCGGGATCGGTGTGTCCAACTTGAGCAGCCCATGCAGATCTGCCTCGAACAGGAACTGCGCCATGGTCCTGCGGGCAGGCGGCGTCAGCCGGGCCCACCGGGATGCAGCCCGATCCTGGGGTCCTCCCCACCACCGGCCACGGCCCCGCTCTCCCCGGCCGCTCCTCGGGGCCTTTCACATCCCCCGACAGCCCCTCCGGCCACTCCTCGGGGCCCATCGCCTCACTCGACAGCCCCTTGGGCCGCTCCTCGGGGTTCTGTCTGTTAACGGACATTCCCCCTTCCCCTCGTCCGTTTCTCAGTGACCACTCTGCCCCGGCCTCCCCCACGTTGGGCTGCCCCTCAGAGCCACCCCAGGCAGCGCCCTCACCTCGGCCGCGCCGCCGCCGCTCGCCCGCCCACCCTGCGCCTCAGCATTTTAAAGCGCGCGCGGACGGCGCTGCGGTTGGCCGCTTCAAACCCAACGGCAGCGCGCTGCCAGGCAACGGCCGCGCACCGCAACGCCATTGGCTGAGCCGCGGGGAGGGGCGGGGCGATCACACAGGTGCGTGGCTATCATGTCCGGGGGCGTGGCTAACTGGCCGAGAGGGCAGGGCTATCATGCCCAGGGGGCGGGGCTATCATGCACAGGTGCGTGTCTATGATGCCCGGGGGCGGGGCTATATGACGCAGGGGGCGTGGTGCTCATACCCAGGGGGCGTGGCTAACAGGCCCAGGGNTGGGGGTGGCTCCCCGCGGCTCCCAGCCGCTCATGAGCAGGTAGGACTGGTTGGCGATGTCGGTGCTGGGCTGTCGGCCTCCAGCGTGCTCCGGCAGCGCGCCCGCCTCGCCCCGCGGGCCCGGCAGCACCTCCAGCAGGCAGGGCAGGACGGCCTCCTCCGGCGGCTGCTTGTAGAAGGCGCTGGTCTGGGNAGCCCTGCCCCAGCCCCTCACCTGGCCGTGCTTGCTGCTCTCCTGGAGGAAGCTGCCCAGAGCACGGTGCAGGTCAGGCACGGGCGGCCAGAGTTTCTGCTTCACGTTGCTGGGTACGGAGAAAGGGGCATCGAAGGCAAACCCCAGTCTTGGGGTGCCCTGACGCCCCCGTTCAAGATGCTCAGGGCTGGTGCTGGACCCTCCCGCCTGCCCGCGGCACAGCCCTTACCTGTAGAGGGAGGGGAATGTGCACCGCAGCCCCAGGAGCACCGCTGTGAAGATCAGCGGCACCACTGTAACACTGGGGATGATCCATCCTGCATCGGAGGAGGAACGCTGGGACTGCAGCCCTTCCCAGACCAGCCACCTGTGAGCCCTTCACAGCCCTGTCACCCTCTGCCCGGTGCTCCCAATCCCATTTCCAGCACTCTCCATCTCCTGCCATCACCCATGTGTCTCCTCTGGCTGCAGCCTCCACCTCTCCCCTGTCCCTTACCTGCATCGGCCATGGTATCAACCACAACAGGTTTGGACCAGGCACTCCAGCTGCCCTGGTACCACGGCCCACTGGGCTGGGCCCGCACCTGGGCGTGGTAGCGGGTGCCTGGCCGCAGGTCCAGGACTTCTTTCCTGGCTGCTCGTGGAACCTGCAGGACCTGCAAGGTAGAGCCGAGCTGGAGGCATGGCTGCTGTGGGGTGGCCGAGGGGCAGCGATGGGGTGTGTCCATCCTGTCTGACTCCATGCAGGCCATGTGTTGGCAGCAGAGGTGGGCAGAGGTGCTTGGAGTGTCCTGGCCAGGCCTTACCTTCCAGTCATGGCTGTTCTCCATGGTGTAGCGGACCTGGTAGTCCAGCTGCTCTGCCAGTACCTCCAGGGGCGGGAGCCACTGCAGGCTCAGACGACCCTCTGACACTGTTGCCTGCACGAGCTGCGGGGCATCTGTGAGCACTGTTGGTGTTGGGGATGGGGATGTGTTGCTGCCATGGAAGAGGACATGGGACACTGTGTCCTCTGCAAGCTGGGCATGTGCAAGGGCAGGGGCTGTGGTGGCACTGGGACTCACCAGCCTGGTGCAGCCAGAAGGGCTCCTTGAAATAGCTGAGTGTGGGCAGCATGTGGGTCCGAGTGATATTCACCAGGACGGAGATGGCACTGCCAGCTCTGGGCTGGAAGGTGCAGGTGTGGGTGCCCTGTGCCCCCACTGTCACCTCCTCACACTGCTGCCATGCATCTTCCCTGCATGAGGAGTGGGGAGCTGGTCAGTCCCACCACGGCATCCCTACAACCAGTGCAGCAGTGCTGCTCCTGCACTTGCCTAGGAAAGCTACTGCTGCCTGTAACTGGAGGTGCAGTGGGTCCAGGAGAGGTGATGGGAGGTATGAGGTGATGGCGGTAGGGCAGGACAGAGCAGGACATTTGCAAGTGGCGCAGTGTGGGATGTTGGGGCACAGCAGGACCAGCGGTCCCTGGGATGTGCACTGCCTGAGTGCCAGATGACCACCATGCCCCTTACCTTGTGCCAGCTCCGCTTGGAGGTGGCCGGTAGAAGAGCTGGTGGGAGCTGCGGGGCTCTGCCAGGTCCCAGGTCCATTCGCAGTGCACGTGCGTCAGGTCAGGGGTGCTGCAGCACAGCCCGATGTCTCCTGGGCAGGCGAGAGCCAGGGCAGGGAGGGGGCTGCTTCCCCTTGGCTCCCCAAAACTTGGGTGCTCCGCCTCTCCAAGCCCAGGACCCCCACCCCTCGCAGCCCCAAGTGTGGATGCCTCCCCGCTGTTCCTGCCAGCGTGCCAGCAGAGGGGGTGGCTGCTCACCGGAGGAGCGGGGCGTCTCCGCAGCCACTGTCTGCGACCAAGGCCCCCAGACACCGTCCATGGAGGTGCCATCAGGCTTGCTGCGCACCTGGATGTGGTACCTCGCCCCTGGCTGCAGGTCCCGGAGAACCACCCAGGTGTTGGTCTGGACCAACCCCTGCAGGAGAAGGGCCAGGCTGAGGAGCAACTGCAGCCCCAAGTTGCCCTGCCCATCCTGATCCTTCTGTGTACCTGCCCCGCTCCTGGGGAGGCTGCAGCTGCCACAGCCCCGGGTGTGTAGGTGTTGATGGTTGACTGGATGGAGGGGTCCCCAGGGTGCTCCCCATTGGGGTTCAATGTGGTGTTGCAGGGCATCCCTTTGGAGCTGGCAAGGCAACACTGCACCTCGTAGAGGAAGAAGTTAGGGTAGTCAGCGAGTGGGGGCTGCCACGACACGCAGAGCTGCCCTGCGACCCCAGCCCAGTGGGCTGTGATGTTCACTGGAGGGGCGATGAGACCTGCAAGGAATGTGCCAGGGTGTTTGTCCTCCTGCTGCAGCCACTGTCTGGGCAACCCCTGGTCCTGCTGGGGGTCACTTTGAGGCCCCTCCAAGGCTGTCTCTGTGCCCAGCATGCAGGGCACAGGGTGCTGCCAACCCCCATGGCAAGCAGAAGGTCAGGGGACCCAGGTTTGGGGACTGCTGTGGTGTGCCAGGGTACTATGCAGTGAGGGACTCACCCACCGCATCCACACTGAGCTCCCTCCGGTACTTTGTCTGGTTTGTGGTGGCATCCAGGACACGTAGGTAGAGCTGGGTGAAGAGCCGCACGTCCTGGCTGGGGAAGACGCAGACATGCCGCTTCCCACCAGCCCCACGGTGCCACGTGGAGACCATGCATGCTGTGGGTATATCCCTGAGGAATGGAGAGTGGAGTCTTGCAGCACCTCATGCCTCCTGCCTTGGAGGAAAGGGGATGTGGGGCACAGCACCGAGACCTCAGTGTCACCAGCTCCTTTCCTGTGCCACCAGCCACTGCAGGACACCATCCCCATGGGACTGAGGGACAGCCACTGTCCCAGCCCTGCTGCAGGATGTGTAGTGGCTGCTGTGTAGCTCCTGTGGGCTCTCCACCCTCTCTCCTTGCAGCTGGGAGCCGCTGGGATGGCACAGCTTGCCGTGGTGCCCGGACCGTGCTGCAATCAGTGCAGACCAAGGGGAGGCTGGGCTGTGTCCCCAACTACTCCTACCTGCTGTACCAGTAGTAGAAGTGGAACATCCCACCCGTTGCCTCCTCCTTCTCATCCCAGAAGCAGGTGAGGTCTTCGAAGGAGCGGGAGAAACAGAGGATGTCCTCAGACACCCCTGCCAGCAGTGCAGCATCTGGGAGGAGTTTGGGCATGAAGGAGCCTCTGGGCACAAACCTGTCCCCATCCCACCTACATCCTCCCACCCCATGCCTGCTGGCCTGCTCACCCCTGAGGCCAGGCTGTGCAGGTACTTGAGGCAGCCTGAGCATGGCTGTGACACAGGTGCCCTCCACCAGCTTGGCACAGTGGGGATGGACATGGCACACGTGCTGGCTGCTGGCTCACACTGGGATCCTGCCTGGTGGCAGGACTCCCTGCCGGCCCCACCACGCCCACCTCCTCAGTACATGGGGTCTTTCAGGACAAACAAACATCCTGAAATAGCCCTGCGGTCAGAGAGGGGCTCAGGGCCCAGCGATCGGGGGAAGCACCCCTGCCCTGCTCATGCCGGAAGGTGCGCGGAAGTGAGATAAGGAGCAGTAGCACCCCAGGGAGAGGGAAAGGGCCTCGGGGCTGGTGTGGGGGAGTGTGGTCCTAAGCAGGGAGGGATGCCCAAACCTTGGCCCAGGGGCTGCTGAGGGGCTATGGGTTTCTCTTCCCCCCTCAGCAAGCTGCCCTGCCTGTTTTAGTATGAATGAACTGAAGCATCAAATCCTGCAGGATCTCTGTCCCAAGCACTGGTGGCTTTGCTGCCACATGGGTGCCTGCCCTTGTTGTTATGGAGAGGGAGACAGCCCCAAGATGTAGATGTGTGATGCACAGCAGTGGTCTTGCTGCCCCCACAATTGCTACAGAATTCCCTTTTCCCCAACTGCCTCTGCCCTGAGACCATTTCCAGCCCTCTGCCTCCTCCTCTTCCTCCTGGCATGTACTGCCTTTCCCAGGGGATGTCCCCAGCTGTGAGACCCGACAAGTCTGGTAGTGCCTGGCCCTGCTCCGTGTGCTGAGTGCATCCATTGTGTGCTGTGCACCCCCTACACTGCAGTGTTGCCAAAGAATAAGTGACAGTCCTCAAATGTCCCTGCTACCTTCTTGGTGTCCTTCTGCTCTCCCTGTCCCTGCTCTTGCCTGACCATCCCCAGCCCTGTTCCTCATTTCTGAGCCTTGTATTGCCTTCCTCCCCCTGCCCATTGTCCCATCTCCCCCACAGCCTCCCACCTGTTCTTCCCTTCCCCACCCCCGCCCATTACCCACCCTAGGCCTCATGCTGACTCCGTGACCTTCCCCAGCTCTAAGCACCAGTGGATAAAGTGGGCAGGTCCAGCAGCTTGGTGGCACAGGGACCCATGGCATCGATGGGAGGCCACATTGACCCTGTGGGCTACCAGAGCATCTTTGCTGAACACAGGCCATGTCCTAGGCAGAGTGGCCACTGAGCTCTGCTGCCCATGCCAGCCATGCCCAGGCAGTGCTGCCAAACCGACGGTGGGCTCAGGGCACAGTGATGTCACAGAGGCTGTGGGCAGAGAGGATGAGCCCAACCCTGACCCTCCTCCCACTGTCCCTATGAAGGTGGCTCAAAATGTGCTCCAAAGCCCACCTGGCTAGACACCTGGGGTGGGTCTGGAGAGACAAGCAGGAGATCAACAGGATTTTGTTCAGTTAGTGCTTCTTATGCTGTTGCAAAAGGTGTTAAAGGGGCTAAAGAGTGGCTCAAAGAAAGCATGAACAGGCCTGAAATGTGGGAAAGTCATGAAGTGGCTCTGCCAGGTGTAGTGAGCCAGACTGGGGCCAGCTACTGGCTAAGCTGAGGCTGCTTGCCAGGGCAGTAAGAGCATGGCAAAGCTGGTGTGGGAGCACTGGGATTAGCCTGGCAGTGCTTCTGCATTACTTGTGGTGCAGGGCTGAGCCATCAGATATTAACTTGAATTTCGCTCAAACCCTTGTCATGTCGGAACTCCAAAAACTTCTGATGAGTGGGGAGCCCCTCTGCTACCTGGGTGGGATGGAGCATCAGAATGGCATTGCCAAGAGCTCCCAGGTCTACCAAGTCCTGCTTGCAGAGAGCAGGTATGTTCCTTTACTCTGAGCACCTCAGGCTGTCTCACAGGTGAGAAGAGCACTCCATTGCCCATCCTGAACAGCCTCCCCCCCATACCCTCCTTGGATGCCCCTTCCCAATCCTGCAGATTTTGGCTGCTGTGAGATGCTCACTGCCCACACCTGATGTGCCAGCTCTTCTCTGGCCCATCCTCTGGGGGAGAAGAAAGCCCCAAGGACCTACCTTGGGATGTCACTGGCTCAGGGGCTGATGGTGAGCTGCGGAGGCTGAGTAGGATGGCTGGAGTCAGTGAGAGCAGCCAGCCCCAGCACAGACAGGCTGCCATCCTGCAACCTTTGTGCTGGGACCACACGTGCCGTGCTGTACTCAGCCCTTCCCAGTGCCCCGGGAGCTGCTGTGGCTCCTCCAGGCAATACTTTTATCTGGGAAGTGGTGGCTGTGCAGCTCAGGAAGCCTGGCTGGGGGCTCCCCCCTCCCCATCACCAGCACTTCCCTGTGCCTGAAACCACGATGCCACAGCCCCTCTGCCGCCGGCCACAGTGCCAAGAGAGACTGCTCCTATCAGATAGATGGCATGTCCTGTCCTTGTGGCTAGCGGCACACCGGGAGACTGGGGTAGGAAGAAAAACAACCCCTGAGAAACCAGGGAGGCCCCTGTATGGGGAAGGGCAGGCTGTTGAGGGCTGCTGCTATGTGGGAGCATGGGATGTGGGACAGCTGGTCTGGCTCCATCCTGTTCTGTGCCACCTGGCACCACTGTACTCTGGGTCTGCTCTGCCAGCAGCACCATCCCTGTCACTGTGCTGGGAGGAGAGCTGAAGGCACAGGGGGCACTGCCAGAGTCTGCACAGTTGCTAGTGGTGCTGTGGGCCACAACAGTGGAATCCCATAGTCATGCTGAGCCTCATGCCAATCCACCACCACTGCTTGGCATGAATGGCTGGAGCGTCTCCCATCCTGCCAGGGCACAGCACAATGGCACAGCCCAGGGGGCATCAGCCAGGCCACAAGAAGCCACTTGTATCTGTGTCCCCACCATGCAAACGCTGGTTTGACTTCTCCTTGTCCAGCTGAGGCACCAGAGGCACTAAGCAGTCAGCACCAATTTGCTACAGCCAAATTTTGTCAAATCAGTCCCACTTCCTTTTCCATCTGGCTACTGGGCTTTACCACCAGGGAGGCAAAATGCAGAAAGACCTTGGTGTGAGCAGGACTAATGATGCTGCCTCAGACACCATTCCCAGCTGGGAGCAGAGGAGGTATAGAGCCAGTGGCACATGTAAGGCTGTCTGTGACGGCCTGTCCCCATCACTGGTTCACTGGGGACCTCATGGATGGGGCAGAGAGGCTAGTTACCAACAGCTGCAGTTGACAACAAAGAGCACTGGAGGCTAGAATGGAAAATCAGAATGGTTTTTAAAGGGTTCAAAGACCTTCTGGGGATAAAAAGGGCTCTGCAGTTGCTTCTCATGGGATTGCAGAAGACACAGTTGAGATGCTGGATGGTGCGTCTAGGGCTGAGCAAGCTGAAGACAAGAGAGGTAAAACCCACCCAGTTTCAGTGTAACAAACAGCAGCTGTGCAGCTGAGGGAACACAGCCTGGGACAGGATCACCCGCAGGGGAGTAGGTGCAGAGCCCAGGTGATCTGTGAGGGACAGGCACATGAGAATCCCTCCAGCACATGTTTGAACAGGCTGGTTGAACATGGTGGTCCCTTTGCAAGACATGGGAAGTTACCCGATGGCTTGGCACAGTGCTGGGCAGGTACTAGCTGGTCAGGGTGGGAAGGGTGTGGAGCTGCACAGCCCCACAGAAGCTGGTCAGAGGAGTTGGGCCATCCCTGTGAAGAGCAGCCATCCAAGGGGAAACTGCAGGAACAATTTTCAAGCATGCAAGAGGCAGCTGTGCAGAGGAAGGACATAGTCTGTTCTCCATATCCCTTGGGGACAGGACCAAATCTTAAATTGTGTGTGGGAGCAAATATCTCAGTTGGATCTTATGAAAATCCATCTCCATGGCATGATGAGAGCTGAGCCTTGTTTGGGTGTGCTGGGGCATTCCTGGGGATCATCAGAGGACTCCAGAAGGGACAGGATTCCAAGCAGTGCCCACCATGTCAGCAGACCACTTGGTCCCCCACATCCTGTTCCACGGTGCTGTCAGCAGGCCAGAGCTGGGTCCCCACCACCACTCCTTTGGACTCAGCTGCCTGTTGCATGATGTTTATTGTCCGTAAGGCAGAGCTGGCACCTCTGAAGGGTCACTGCAGAGCTGGAGGCTGTGCACAGCCAAAACTATCCCTTTGTACCCACCAGAGTGGCCCCATCCCATGCCATCAGTGATGCTCACAGCCCTACTGCCACCACTTCAGGCCTGGAGCACGCCAAGAGCTGCAGAGCAGGCAGCTGCTGGGTTGCTGCTTCCCCCTCTTGCCCCAAAGCTTGAGCATGTGCGTCCATGGGCTCACGCAGCAGCATCTTGGCTCCTGAGAGTCCCTTTCCCGTCCACTCTGCTGCAAACACTGTGCTGCTGCTTGTCCTTGGGGACCATCCCAGCATGACCCCCAGTAGTGCAGAGCTGTGTCGGTGGTTGGCACCATATCCTGCTGGGTGGGCAGCCAGGGAAGGGATTACACAGTCCAGCTGCAGGGAAGGTGCTCTTGGGAAGGGGCACCAGCATTTGGCTGCTTGGCCCTGGAGAGGGATAAGCAGCCTATCATCCCTCCAGCACTGTCCCAGCAGGTTGGTGCCAGCATCGCCCCTCTGCATGGTGGGAGCACAGCCTCACGCCTCCTCAGCAGTGGCATCGATCCCTGCATAGGTGAAGTTCTCAAACAGGGCCATGTTCACGTAGGCCTGTGGGGGAACAGCATTTAGGAGCCAGTTGTCCCCATCTACCTCCCATCTCTATTGACACACTCACGAGCTCTGTGCCCTGGGGGGAGGCAAGAGGGATCCCCATACCCAAAAAGTGAGGGTGGGGTTACCCACACATGGTGGGTATCACACAAGTTCTGCTGCTGGCTGTCCCATCCTTGAGCCCAAGGGATGTTCCATGTGGACAAGCATGTGGACAAGCCCAGCACAGGGTGGGTACCTGTGTCCTGCTGAGCTGCCACCACTCACCTTCCTGGCCTCCAGCATGCGGATAAGCTGCATGGAGATCTGGGCGAAGGGTGGGCGCTCATAGGGGCGGTCACGCCAACACTGCCGCATCAGCTCGTACCTGGGGGCAGACAGTTGTGGGCACAGGGGGAAAGAGGGCTGAAAGGCTCTTTGTGGGAGATGGGGGGAAGCAGGCAGGAAATTAAAGCCCAGGAAGGGTGTTTGGGATGTGGGACTCCAGCTCATCACACAATGCAGAGGGAAGCAGGCATTTGCTACTGCAAGTTGGTGAGAGCCCTGTGGGGCAGTGGAATCAAGGGGACATGGGTGCCACTATCAGCTGAAGCTTTGTCCACTTACACCTCGTCATCGCAGTTACGAGGCTTCTCCATGCGGTAGCCCTGTGGCAGCTTCTCATAGAGCTCGGCACACGTCATCCCGCAGTATGGCGTCCCCCCTGCAGCCACAGACACACAGCTGGCTGAGGCAGGGATGGTCCCCAGAGTGTCCCCTATAGGGCTCCTGGATGACCAGACCTACAGGGGCCCAAGTGGAGGCAAGGCACAGAAAAGTCTTACCCAAGCTCACGATCTCCCACAGCAGGACACCAAATGACCACCTGAAAAGTCCAGAGATGAGGCTGTGACAGAGTACCCAGTCCAGCCCAGCTGACAGGCATTGGACAAAAGCCTGGGATGGAACAGTCAGCCAGGGCTTGGGCTGAGCCAGCAGCTCCACGGGGAGATGCATCAGTATCTCTTCCTGCCTTGCCACACTCACAGCAATAGCACTGCCTCACTAACCATACCAAGAGGAAAGGAGACAGCCCTAGCCATGCCCCAGCCCCGGTGTCCCCACCCACAGGACTTACACATCACTCTTGGTGGTGTACACACTGTAGTTCAGGGACTCAATGGCCATCCAGCGAACTGGCAAACGGCCCTGGGGAAACAGAGAGAGACTGTCAGGGGTTGAGGGATGCCCTGTGGATTGAGAAGAGCTGTGAGCCAACTGGTCCTGGACTGGTGGGTCCTTCACATTGCTGGTGGGTGTCCTTCCCACTACAGTGGTGCAGACCCCATGGAGGTGCTTCGCTCTGCCTCACCATTGTCTTCTTCACATAGACCTCCTCCCCTCTGGAGAGGCCAAAGTCGGCAATCTTGGAGGCCAGGTTTTCTCCCACCAGAATGTTTCTTGCTGCCAGGTCCCTATGAATGAACTGAAAGGGCCAGCAGTCAGCAGGAGCCACATGCTGCTCGCTCCTGCTGGCTCCAGGGACTTCATGCCCTGCTGGGGAGCCCCCAGGTCCCAGGGAAAGGGTGCTCTGAAGGCCCTGCTGGAGATATACCTGCTTCTCACTCAGGTACTGCATCCCCTTGGCCACATCTGAAGCAAACTGGAGGAGTTGCTGGGAGGTGAGTGTGGAGGCAGTACCGTGCTCCTTGGCAAAGGCTGGGTCTGTCTCCAAGACTCTGCTTTTGCGAAGGAAGTCGAGAAGGTTTCCATAGGGAGCATACTCAATGGCGATGTATAGGTAGCCTGGGGGGCAGAAGGAGGTTGGGCTGCTGAGGCTCTCCCCAGAAAAGAGGAATACAGAGCTAGGCAGAGGTGTGAGGCAGGGGAGAGGGGGAGAGCCCTCACCCTTGTTCTCGCAGGCACCCAGCAAGTTGATGATGTTGGGGTGATGGCCCAGTTTGCACAGCACCTCCAGCTCTCCGGCAAAGTCCCGATGGTCATTCTCTGAAGCAAACTCTGGAACCAAAGAAGGGAGGGCCACCTCAGGCCTACAAGGGCTCCTTGTCTGCTTCTCTACAAGTGACTCCTGACTCTCCACAGCTGCATCCCTGAGCCCATCCTGCTTGCCTTCCCCAACACTCACCTTTCAGCATTTTGATGGCTGCATTCATTTTCAGACCATCCTTTTTGATCATGGCCCTGATGACCTGCCCAAAGTTGCCCTCTCCGATCATGTCTTCAAACTTGATATCTTCCCATTCCAGGATGGGATAGCTGAGAGGCTCAGGCTGTGGCTTGGGCCGGCGTGTCAAGGTCAGTGTTCCCGAGTTGAACTGCAGGATGGTCTCTTCCCCCTGACAGATGGGAATGGGTGAGGTTAGAGGCACCGGGCACCCCTCTGCCCATGTGGCAGTCCCAGCAGGGCAGGAGTCATGGGCAAGGGTGGTCTCCGCACCCTCTCTGTGTGGAAGTGAGGTCTGGCTGCATCTGGACTGGAGGCTACGGAGCGTGACCTGGATCTGGCTGGGATGTGGGAAGCAGGGGACACGGTCCTGGTGGGGCAGGCAGCACTCACCGAGCCAGACTGGTATGTAAAGGTGCGGCGCCGGTGGAAAAAATTCTTCTTGATGAGGAAAAGTGCCAGGAGAGCAAAGAGGATGGTGAGGCAGGTGACGGACACGGAGCCAACGATGGCCAAGAGCAGCTGTTGGTCTATTCCTGCCTGCTCAGTGCTCTGGATGCCCAGACTGGGCGGCACGCTCAGCACTCCTGCCAAAATGAGGGATGGAGGACCATGGTCCCCAGTCAAGTCCTGCCCAGCCTGTATGAGCAGCCAAGCACCAAGACAACAGACATCTCCCAGCACCCAGGCACACCATGAAGATACCATGACATCCTGAGCCCATGATGCCACAGTGGCACAGAGGGGAGGGTGTCACCACACAGACCATTGATTTCTGGACCTTCAACCACCTTTAGATCCAGCCACCACCTCCTCCCACGCTGGCTCTGCTTTGCTTCTCTAGTCCCTCATTCCACAACACCCTTTGGCCAAGGCAGAGCCACATTGGAGGTGCCATGCTGTCACCATGCCACCTCTTCCCTATCAGGACAAGGAGGACCAGGTTTTCTGAAAACACCCACAGGAGTTTTGGACTTGGGCTGTTGCTTCGGAGCTACTCTCAGAGGTCACCACAAGCACCTCAACCATTCTTTGCTGACCCAGATTCTGAGCCCAAGCCGCAACACAGCTGTGAGCCCCCTGCCTGCTGGGACATCCCTCTCACCGTCTCCCAGGGTCTTGGCTTTCACAGGCTGGCTCCATTCCCCTGGGACATGGGAGTTGGCACGGACACGAAACTGGTAGCTGGTGCTGGCATTGAGGCCCCCAATGATCTTGGTGGTCTCGGCGCCGCTGTCAGTGTCAATCCACTGAGGTTCACTGGTGACCCCCATCTGCTGCAGCTCCACGATGTACTTGGTGATGCCCCCATTGGGGTACTCAGGGACCTGCCAGGAGAGCCTGACAGCTGTGTCAGACACGGACTCTGCCAAGAGCAACCGTGGGGAGGAGGGCCCTGGGACAAGGAGAGCAGAGCATCAGTCCAAGGACAGGTCTCCTGGCACTGCAGGGGCTGCTGTGAGGACTCTGGGATGGCAATGGCAACCAAAGTTGGGCCAGGTTTGAGGGACCTTCAGGGACCCTCAGGTTCTGCTTGAAGAAGGTGGAGTTGCTCTCCATGTACAACAGTGGAACAGGACTGTATTCCCAATGCTCCCAGCCTCAGAGGCAGTCAGACTAGATGCCTGTGTATTGACTAGCCCTTGTGATACTTTGTTCCTTCAGCCCTTCCTCACACTGTTTTCCCACCACCTCCTGTTAGTCTTCTCCTGCCTGCTCACAGTCCTAACCCCAAACCCCCAAATCACACAAAGCTCTTACAAGCAGGGAGCAGAGGAAACCTCACATCCCTCAAGCCTGACACCTATCAATCCTCATAACATGTACCAGAGAGTGCCATGCCTACCCAAAGCTCTTGTGCATGCCTTCCCCCTTTGGCTGGCAGAAAGATTGGTCAGACTGATGCTCCACCTTCCCATGGTCTCCCATCTACATGGGGTGCTGCATGCATGTGTGTGTGTGTGTGCCCACAAGTGGGACTGTAGGCCTCCCCAGACTCCAGTGACCATCCAGCAAAACTACCTGGCAGCAGAGTTAAAGTTAACTAAAGGGAAATACTTTTTTATGCAAAGTATAATTATATTGAGAAACTTGTGTTGCTACAGGGTGTTGCAAAGGCTGCAAGCATAGACAGGTCTGTCAGGATTTGGGCAAGGATGCAGAGGACAGGTGTGTTTGTGAGCGTCACTTGTGATGGCCTGAGTGTCATCTTCAGCATAGGACGTTTCTCAGCTGCTTGGTGCTGGAGGCTGCAGGATTTAGTGAGGAAAAAAGGACCAATTTTTCCAAGCATGTTCTATCAGAGAAGGGATTCAGGAGCAGCCGGACCTGGGGTTGGTTGCTGTTACAATTATAACTGGTTTACCATTGTAATCCCTGTGTTCCACTGGACCCACCTTTGCTGTTGATCATGACCTTATAGGGGTCAGAGGGTGGCCCCAGGCTGGTGCAGTGGTACACCAGCACTTCCAGCCCATACTCCTTGTTGAACTCCAGGTCCCCAATGCGGGCAGAGAGCACTGAGATGGATGTGATGTTTTTCTCAGAGACCAGCCGCCTTGCAGAGTCAAAGAGGTGGACGATGAAACCATGTGCTGGCTCGTGGTTACTTGGCAACTTCCAGTTGACATGAAGTGTGTTTTTCTCTTCTATGGACCAACCTTCAATCACAGGCTTGACTGTGGGCTCTGCAAACAAAACCACAAAACCTCACGGCGCATCAAGTCCTGAACTTTGTGGACTCTGTGCTGGGCAGAGTTAGGGTTAGGGTTAGGGTCAGGTCAGGGTGAGGGAGATGGAAGCTCACCAAGGCACTCAGTCACCATGATGGCTTCAGGTCCCTTGCTTCCCTCCCCACCAGCCCCTGGCCGGCTTAGCTGCACCTTGACAATGTAGGCGGTCACTGGCCGGAGGTTCATGAGGGTGATGTTCTCGCTGTTGTCAACTGTTTGCCAAGAGGGCATGTCAAAATCATGCCCATGACCCACAGTCTGCCCCACCACTGGCATCCTCCTCCTCATCACTATAGGGGACCTGAAGTGGAGACCTCTGCCAATCCCAGACCCCCAGTGGCTGGGACAGCCATCACCTCCCACACAGGTCCTACCTGTGCCCCGCAGCCCTGCAGACACATACCCACAATGGATGACCATGCTGAATTGTCATCCTTGGGCTTGTAGAACAGCTTGATGGAGGTGATGGGACCATCACCAGAGAAGCAGTCCACAGGTGACACCACGAGCTGGCGGCTCTGCTTGGCCAGCAACCGGGGAGGGCTCAGGGGTGCTGGTGGCACTACAAGGGGAAGGAAGCAATGACACTGGTGTGACTGGGAGCAATGAGAAGCAGACCGTGGATACATTTGCCACCTCTTGATTCCTTCCATCTCTCTGAGGAAAGTCTTTTATAAACACCCAAACCTGTCTGCTGGCACCCTGGCATATAATGGGATGCATCCAGTCCAGTGCAGGGGTTTTGGTATTGCCACATCAGGTTGTCAGCCTCCCCCAGCAACCCTTGCTCACCCTGCTTGTGCCACCACCCTTTTCTCACCTCGGATGTTGACCTTGACTTTCCTGCTGTCCTGGCCCCTGGTTGTGGAGACCCGGCACTCCCAGAGCCCTGTGTCCTCCTTCATCAGGTGCCCCACCTGGAACTCGCAGGTGATCTGTCCTTGCTCGATGATGGCTTTGATGAGCTGCAGGCACAGAGGATGCAGTCAGTGACCCTGCTCAGCCCCCTGGCTCAGCCCCATTGTCAACCTGAAGCTGTCCAGCAGCCCCTGGGGGAGACAGGTGCTTTTGAGGGAGCTGGCAACATGGAGATGATGGTGGGGCAAGGGCATGGGGCAGTACCTTGAGCATAGTGCCATCAGCCTTGCGCAGCTCCACGCTGTCACTGGTGGGCAGTGGGTTGCCAGTGGCCACACAGCTGACAATGGGCTCTGAGCCCAGGTTGAACTCCAGCTCTGAGGCCAGATGGATGATCTGGGGGAACCGGTCTGGCACACAGAAATCACCATTAAGGCTGGCTCTGCTCTTCCCCAGGCACAAGAGAGGCTGGCAGCTTTCCTTGGACCTGGCCACTGTCAGACCCTGGTGCCAAGGGGCCAGGGAGACAGATGCTGCATCCAGCCCTGATCCCCACCCCACATGCCAGATTCAGCAACACTCTCAGCACAGCTTATTCTGGGTGCCAGACCAGATGTTCCCCTTGCAGCGCTCTGGTTTTCATAGGGTTGAGGGCTATTTCTGTAGGTAAGGGGTCTTGCTTAAACCAGTTAGTGAGGCCAATAGCCAATGGCCCTCCCAGACACCAGTGAAGAAGGAGCCAGAGGCCACTTGAAGTTGAAGGACAGACACCCACCACAGCCCCCTGCCAGCCTCACCTGACTTCTCACAGTGCTGCCCATGCCAGCCTGCTGGGCAGACACAACCGCTGAAGCGGTTACAGCTGCCTCCATTTTGGCAGGTGCACCCCAGGGCACAGTCGGGGCCATAGAATCCTGGGGAACAGGCTGTGGAAGAGGAGAGCTTGCTGCTAGCCCTGGCCATGGCACAGGACCACAGAGACAGCAACCAGCTGCAGGCGGCAGCACTGATCAGCCCATGCAGACCTCCAAATTGGGTGAGGCTTGCACAGGCGCTGCTGGAGAGCAGCCAGCCCTTGGAGGAAGCTGGGTGGGAGAACTGATAGACATCCAAGTTTCCATACCTTGGTCACAGCGGGAGCCACTCCAGCCCGAGGCGCAGGAGCAGCCATAGGGGTCTGGCAGGCAGAAGCTCAGACCCCGGCAGCCCTGGGCTCTCTGACATGTCTCCTGGCAGTTGCGGCCAAACTGGCCTTCCTGGCAGGCTGGAAAAAGAAGCATGGTCTGCCCTCACCTGCCATGCACACACGGACTGCTCAGTGCTGCTTCAGGTGCCCCAAGCCCTGTATCACCACCTCAAGGAGACACAGGACCCATGGGACTGGTCCAGCCCTGCTCCAGAAACAGAAGGCTCTGTGGGTGGGGGGGGCACTGGGGATGCATGCGGAGTTTCTACCCACAGCACTCAGGTCTGGGGTTGCAGCAGGGACCCCACATATGCCCTGGGCACAGCACCTACCTCGCTCACAGCGGGTGCCTGTGAATCCTGGAGGGCAGATACATTCGCCAACATGGTCATGGCAGATGCCACCGTTCAGACAGTCAGGACAGTCCTTCTCACAGGATGGTCCCCATTTCTTTTCAGGGCAGGCTGTGGAGAGAGCAGAGGGGAGGACAGGGTGGCACCAGACCAGAGGGCAGGGTACTGTCCCCACTCCCCAGAGAGCCAGTAACCTCACCTCTCACGATGAGACGGTAGAAGGCACTCGACAGAGGGCTGTCCCCCATGAACGTGGCACTGTAGACACCATTTTCACTGACACTGACACTGGGGAGTGTCAGGATGACACGGTCACCCTGCACCTCACCCCGATCTGTGGTCTGGTAGTAGGTACCTGCAAGGGGGCAGAGGGTTATCCGTGATCTCCTGTGTCTCTGGGGTCAGTGCTAGGCACAAGCTGTGAGCAGCCCCAGCCCCATTCCTGCTCTTGGGACTACTTGCCATTTCTTTTCCACATAACATCTGTCTCCTTCCTCTTGAGGATCGTGGCAGAGAAGGTGGCTGGCTCAGCAATGTTCACAGACTGTGTGGCCTTTACTGGGAAGAGGTGGGCTGCAGAGGAGGAAGAGGAGAAGGAGGCTGAGCAGTGGTCACCCCCCAGAGCTGACACTCCCAGACCAGTCACCCAAAAACACACTCTGGTACAGCTCAGCACCCACCACATGCTTCTCCTGGGATGTCATGACACATCTCCTGCTCCTCGGTCCACTTCACGTTGGACCCAGGACCCTCTCAAGCCTCTGCAGGGACAGGGCTTCCTTCCTAGCCCCTCCAGCCTCTGTGGGCAGACACCAAGGAATGGGATAGGCCTCTGACCAGCCCATCTGTCTCAGCCTGGCATGGGATGCTGGTGGCAGCAGTCTGAGGACATGACATCTGGGAGAAGTTTGCATGGTGCACCCTGCCTGCTGCCAGCTGGGGAGGTGTGCAGTGCTGGAGGCAGGGACAGCACGGGCAGGTGAAGAGAATTATGCATGTGGGAATTAGGCCAGCCTCCAGCACCAGCTGTTATCCTGATTCTCCAGGTGCTGGGGCATACAGCAGCACTGAACCCTTGGAGTATTAATGTGAGTCAGCCAGACCCCAGCCTGAGCACAAACAGGGCTATAAATACCTTAAAGTCTGGGAAACCAAGCCCTGGGCGTGCCAGGACAGACACAAAGGATGACACAGGAGGCTGCTGGCTTTCAGAGCCTGGCAGTACTCCAGCCTGCACACACCAGAAGGAGCCACACCGGGTTGGAGCTAAAACACATCCAGCTTCATGTCCCACCCCACTGAGGCCAAGGACCAAGAGGAAGCAGCACATGCAACAGGCGCCAGGGAAAGGACACTGCAGGTCACACTTCTTGGTAACTTCCCAGAATCACCGCCCCACCTATTCCTCTAATTGGGATCTTTCTTCCATGGACTTTGCAGTCCCTTGTAAAGGGCACACAGATGTGGCCCCCATTCTGTCTCACTCCACCTCACGCTCTGGAACAAGAGCCAACAGTTCCCTGGGGATCCCCAAACACCGTGCTTTGTGTTTGCACACACTGATTTACTTGTCTCTCCATCACTGCAGTCCTCCCACAGTGCATCTACCCTCTGTCTCTCTGTCACTCTGTAGTGCATCCATTGTCTCTCAAAGCAGCTCAGAGATAGCAGCCAGCATGGCTTCTTGCTCAGTTCTTCGTACCCACAGCCAGTGACACCAGTCCCTGCAGAGACCTTGTGCCATGCAAGTGGGAACTCCCCTGTGTGACAAGGACCACTCCTATTCTTGCTCTCCTTTCTCTTAGCCAGTTATTTACCAATGCAAAGACCTCTTCGGCCACTCCCTGAGTGCAGTTTCTTTCAAAGAACCTTTGAAAGGGAATTTTTCCAGTTTTCTCCAGGACTTCAAGCAGAGAGAGTCAATTGGGTCTTCTGTAGCATCCTCGCTGTTGCTACCCTAAAGACTCTCCCACTGCAAAGTCACCCACCACTCTCTGTCAGGGGCCACATAACCACAAATTCTGCTCTTTATTACAGTTTCTGCTAATTTTCTGGGTTCCAATAAGGGTTTATGGTCCTGTAACTCCCTACCCAGAAGCTTTTAGGAAAGGCTG
The DNA here is from genome assembly GCA_013399695.1 of Formicarius rufipectus. Taxonomy (NCBI): domain Eukaryota; kingdom Metazoa; phylum Chordata; class Aves; order Passeriformes; family Formicariidae; genus Formicarius; species Formicarius rufipectus. The sequence continues at coordinate 1,393,692 of VXAU01005779.1, read as the reverse complement.
GTGTCCCATGGGCAGTGGCACAGCCTTGCTCACTGCACACCTGGCAATGTCACAATGCTCCATTCTGCTATTTATTGCCTGTCTCCTGTTATCAGTATTGGCACTTTAGACAAAACCCTCTGCAAGTTTCTCCAGCTTCTCTATGGTACACATAGATGCAAAAATAAAAGAACTTTGGTTTTCTGTAATTGTTTTCCCGAGCGTCTTTCTGCTCTCGATATTGTCAAAAATAGTTTGTTGCCAGATTTAAGCACTTCTGAAATCGCTCCTGAGGACCTCTTTGGTCTGCTTTACTTTGCATTTTAGCAAAGCTTCCAAAATTTATCCAAATTTATTCCAAAATTATGTTTTTCTCCACGCATGACCTTTCGGGAGATGCCAGCTTTCCTCTAACAGCTTTCCCCACCTGCTGTTTCATCGCCCTGGCCTGCTTTGTTGTGCTCTCAGGCTAAGCAGGAGAGACGACACACACCAAGTCCCCACAGTGGGTTCTGTACCCAGCCCTCCTGCCCCCTGCAAACATGCAATGTTTTTACTTACTATTTCCTTCATTTTTTTATCTTCTTTTTCTGTAAACAGCAATGACAGTTCTTTGGAACTTGTAAAAGAGACACCTTTTTGGCACTTTTAACTCCCACAGGGGCTTGAACCAAGGCACTGACCAGCTCCTGCACAGCACTATTTTGGCCTGGCTCAGTCAAACCAGAAGCAGGGGGCTGGCTGGGAGGACTCCACCATGTGAAATGCTGTCACACTGATGGAGACCCAGAGCTATCACTTCCACTCATGATTTAAAATAAGAGACATTTGGGGGTGCAGAGCCCTCACTGTGGTCCTCACCCCCAACTGCTTCTCACCACCCTCACCCCCATGCCTCCCACACTGCCTCTGTATGCTTCTGCTTTGCTCTCTAGGCACCTTTGTGCCTCTCTGCTTGCTCAGACCACTTCATTTCCAATACAATCACTGCCACTTTCAGCTTGAGCCTCTGCCAAGGACACAGGCTGGGCCCTGCTCCTTGGGGTGCTTGGACCCCACTAGTAGCCTCTGTACCCCGGTTTAGAGACACTAAAGCTGCTTGCTGAAGGTGTGTTTTAACACAAGCAGTGAAACTTGTATCCCCTCCTCTTATTCTCAGCAAAAGGTCAAGTGTTTTAGCTAAACTTTCTAAAAAAGAACTAGGAAGCATGACGAGGCAAAGACTTAACACAGAAAATCTCAGTCCTAATAGTCCTCAGTCCTTGACACCTAAGTCTCCAGTGCAGAGGGAGCAGAGGTCAGAGGGGCAGTGTGGGAAACTGTTGCCCCAGGTGGTATCCCCACTACTAGCCAGGGCAGAGAGGTCCTTTAGATTTATATGGCCCAAAAGGAGAGCAGCAGATGAATCCAGCACTGCTCTTGACTACAGTGCACCCTGGCAATGCCTCTCAGCAAGGCCCACTGCTGCCGCTGGATGGTGTTAGTCAAGTGCCTGGGAGGCTGCTGAAGATACGCCCCGTCATTACCTCGTCCTTGTGAGCCTGTGGTGGAGACATGGGCTGGCAGAGCTCCAAAACGCTGCCCCCTGCTCTGGTTAATGATTTACAGACCCCACAACCTCCTCCAAGGACGCCAAACTTCCTTTTGGACCTTGCCCTGCTCCCAGACACCATTAGGAATCCAGACAGCTCCTCCATGGGGCTCAGTCATGCTCCTCAGGTTGAACATTGCCCCTAGCTCCATCCTACAAGTGCTTGCGGACCCCTAACCTCTCAGCTGTACCCCCCTCCACACCAGCTGGTGCTGGCATTGCAAAGCTCTCATGTGCAGGTAGCTCCCATGTGCACCCAGCTGGCAGGCAGGGCGTGCCTGCTGTCCCCCCAGGCCACTCACCATTGTGGTTGTTGTGCACATAGACCACCTGTGTCTGCTCAGTTGGGGTGCGCCCCAGGCAGTAAAGGATCCCCACCAGGTCGGCCCTGGAGAAGCCCCTGGCCTGGACTTGGTTGCTGCGGTTGCGGTAGTTTTGGAAGCTCGTTTTGGGGTGCGTCATCACGATCTTGTTGTCCCGCTCGATCTGCAGGTAGCTCACGTCACGCTCCCCCATGACACAGGAGAGGAAGAAGTCAGAGTGGGACAGGCTCTGTGCGTTGGCAATCAAGGTGACATCCAGAATAGCCCCTGGGGTGGGGGGTATGAGGGCACGTCACAACTGAACAAGGGCACAGCAATCCCAGCCCTGCCTTGAGACCAGTTCTCGTCACCCAAATATCACCCCTTCCCAGGACATTTTTGCCACCTCCAGCCCTGAAGGCACAACCCAGGCACAGAAAGATGCATTGCAGACCCATTGGGATGACACAGTGGGAATTTCCACTGTCCTTTAGGAGATCTCGACTGGCTCAGCTGCCCATCATAAGCCAAGCTTGCATCAGAACAGGGGTCTTGCAGTGGCTACCATGCTGGGAAGGGGCAGGCAACTGAGGGCACTGCTGACCTCTGAGGTCTCCAAATGGCTCATCACAGAGAGATATCTCCTGTCTCCGAATGGCTAATCACAAAGGGATATCTCCCCCCTCCAAACTCTGCTCTGATGGCACTCCTGAGCTCCACGGCTGCCTCATCCCGCCAAGCCTCTCTGCGGCCAGCGCTGCTCACTGGGGCAAAGAGGTGATTTACCTGCCAGGCGTGGGAGGAGAAGCAGAAGATAAACCTGGAGTCCCATGTCCTTGGATCGTGTTCTGAATCTGGCAGAGGTCAGAAAATCCCCGGCATGTCCCAGCCACGAGGGTCAGAGCAGGAGGCTGTGGCTGCCTAGGTGCTACAAGTGAGCAGCACCTCAGCACCCCTGCTCCTTGCCCGTGCCCCCCATCTTGCCTCCACGCTGCTGCTTGACGTCCAGGGCAGCCGGGACCACCTTCTCTGGTGCATAGCCTGGGCACGGAGAGAAAGATGCCTCTGCTCCTGCTTGCTCAATGGCCAGCCAGCTGCTCAGGAGCAGGGCTTGCCCAAAAATTGGTCCCTGGGGTCGCCTGCCCGGTGGCAGCTCTCCCAGAAAACAGGCACTCGCCTCACGCCCCGGCCCGCCCGCGCAGCAGCATCCCCATCCACTCGGAGCAGCGCGGGGGCTGAGGGCTGTGGGAAGGGCTCTCTGGAGAAGGGAAAGGAAAGGGGCCAAGGGGCCGTAGCTGGCGGTGGCGGCGGAGCCAAATCCTGTTTCCCATGCGGCGTTTCCTGCTCTCCACCCATTGTTTGTAGACGGCCGAGAGTGCAGGGCCGGCGGCGCTGCCCCCAGGGCTGTCCCCCGGGGCGCGGCGAGCGGCGGGGCCGAGGCCAAGCACCCCTCGGGAGGGCCCGGGCTGCCGCCGACACGAGCCGGGCCCGGGACAGGCTACCAGGGCCCACCCTGCAGTGACCCTCCCCGGGACACTGTCCGGGATGAAAGGCGCTCAGTGGGAGCACAGGCGAGGCAGCCAAAGGCCCACGGCACTGCCCGGGTGGAGAGCCCTCCGTGTTGCAGTAAACATGTCTGGGAGGAAGAGGAAGGAGGCGGCAAGGCTGGCTTTTCCCCGAGCGTTTTCCCATGCGCAGCGTCGGCCCTCTGCCCCCACAGCCGCACAGGGTCTCACACCCAGGTGTCCAGTGCGGCTCTGCCGGGGGGCGCTCAGGGCTCTTTGCCTGGCAGAGAGCATTCCCTGGGAAATCACCATAAGCTTCACCCGCCAAACCTCACTCTACTCCACAAATTGAACTGTTCCCATATGAAAACCAGGGCTGGCAGGGAGTGAGCCTCATGTTTTGGTGTGTCCTGAGCCCATGCTGTATCCGGCCGAAAATCTAAAGCACACATGGAGAGGAAAGGGAAATCCATTCATCGCTTCCGACTATTTACAGAGTGCTCTGGGGCCACGCAGTGCCCATGGCATGCTGAGGGAGGGGTGGCAGCAGGCAGGAGCACCCCCAGTGCAGCCACCCAGCCGCCCCATGGCAGGAGGGATGGAGTGGACCTGAAAAAGATGGGTGCAGCTGCCCCCATTTGCCTGGAAAACAAAGTATGGTGCTTTGTCATGGGCTATGCACAGGCAAAGGACTGTTTTTGGGAGATCCCCCAAAACACAGAGCACAAGGCAGTCCCACATGGGATGTACAGGGTGTGGGAGCTGAGGGTGGTCCCTCTTGCTGTCAGTGCCCTCCTGGGGATCCCCACATCCCCATTTTCCTCATCAACCCTGAGCTCTTTTGCAAGTGTATTGGGACCTCGCTGCACACTCAGTGAAGGGTGTAGATACAGGAACAGATAAATAAATGGTTTCTTCTTCTCATTCACTGGCTGTAGAAGCCAGTCACACTCAGAACCATAAGTGCCATGTCGTGCTTACACATGCTGTGCCCAGGGAAGCAACTCGTTCTATGGTCCCCTGGTAGCTGTGGGAGCACGTGTAACACAGAGCCTGAGTTATGATGCACTCTGTGAAATGTTCTCTGGCATGAGAATCTGTTTGGGGATGGGATTATTTACCCAGAACATACACAGTTTATGGGAAGGCTTTGAGACTCCAGGCTCTGCAGTGTGCTCCAGGGAGCACAGCACAGCTCCTCTGATTGCCCGAGGGGAACTGGTGCAGTGCTTTGCTTTTTTGGAAATGGGAGTCATTTGGGGTCACTCTCTGCACCAGGCAATGCCCAGGAGGTCTTGGGGAATTGTTGAGGCATCTGACCCAAGCTGATTTGTCCACTTGTGTTTTTTTCTAGGAGCATCTGTATAAGAGCTGTGCTGTGTAGCTGTGCAGATGCCTTGGGTTGAAGGTAGGCTGAGAAGACTCTTTGGGTAATTCTTGGGGTTAAACTGCAGTTTAAGCTTATAGGTCACCAGAGGAGGAACGAGAGAGATAGGTCCAGCTGAGCACAGCCTAAGCAGCTCCTTGCACTTGCTCCCCTGGAACATGCAAAGATCTAGTTGCCCAACCTACAGCACACTGAAAGCACCTGAATTTCTGCTGAATTCACAGACCTCAAGTTTTTTTTGCTGAATCATGACAGACTAAAAAAAGCAACCAAAGACTTACAAAAATACCCCTTTTTGTTATCATTTGCACGTTCTAATGCACAGTACCACATGCCAGAAACCATAACGCACCGATACGTTTCCTGATAGGAAATGCAAACGCCCCGCAAATCCACTGATGGACTGGGCTGCCTCAGCAAGATTTTCTAACTTTGCTTCTTTGAACGTTTGTTTTGTTTTACATGCACAGCAGGTCATGGGCTGCTGCTGCCAAGTGTAGGAGCATCCCAGGAGCGGGGTGGCTGAGCATCCCCAGCCTAGCTTGTGGCATTGGCAGGGTAATTGGGGAGCAGAAACTCTCTGGCTGTGTTGGTATCCAGCACATGCCTACAGGATGAAGGACAGGCTGCTGAGACGCCCTTTCCCTGAGGAAAGGGTGGGACGTGTGGCTGTGGAGGAGCCCTTTGGCAGCTGGAGGAAGAGCAGCCTCCCTGTCTCAGTCACTGATAGGTGGAAACTGGTTCTGAAGTGATCTTGTTGGCAGGTGGCTTCCTGTCCCTGAGCAAGAGTGGGACCAGGGAATAGGGGGCAGGGAAGAGAGATTGAGGCTCCCTCTTCCTGCAAAGGCAAAGCCTGGAGCAGGTGCTTCCAGCACTTCCCTTACCTGGGCTGTGTCTCTGCCAGGCCTCGCCCATTCACCTGCCCTAGCACCTGTGGGCATGACAGCATGTCTCTAACCCAACCATGCATCACCAAACATTCCTGAGATGCTGCTTTGACATGATATTGCAGACTTCCACTGACTCTATGGCAGGTCTGCATGGAGGGTGCTGGAGTATGAGGCACTCCCATACTCTGGGACCTTCACAGCTGGGTGCTACTCACTGAGTTGCTGCCAGTTTTCTACATGTTTCAAACACCTTTCTGTCTGAATTCCAGTATGGCTTTTGTTTTCCTGTAGGACATTTTCCTGCTGCCTCAGCCCCAGCTTCTCTGGCTGAGGTTGGCTTTGTGCTCCTGCCCTGGGTGTGTGGAACAAGGGCACAGCAGCTGGCACACCTTCTGGACCAGGCTCAGGCTGTTATCCTGGAGTGTTGCATCTCAGGGCAGATGCCACAGAAGTGCTCCCTCCTCCTCCTTTGGCCCCTGAACACCAGTGTCCTGGTCCCACCCAGGCAGTCCCCACAGCATGGACCTCCCATGGTCCATCAGGCAGATGCTGATGGTCCCCTGGTCACCGATCACGGGAGGTCACACGGGCGGGAGGTGGCGGGCGCAGTGGTTAATGTATAACTGGCACTGCCACCTTTCACCCGTGCCCAGCTCGGGAGGGAGTGGGGCCAGTGCAACAGCCAGGCTGGCTCCCAGGCTCTCGTGGTCTGCAGGGCTGTGTGGCCAGGGTGCAGGGGCTCCGTGGAGGCCCTGGGCCGTGTGGCTGCGGCCACACCTCACCCAGCACAGCCGGCTCTGCCGGCTTCTCAGCTTTCCCTGAGGCTTGTTTCTCTGTGCGGAAGTTTTCTGAAGGCAAATGGCTCCTGCCTGCCTGCTCAGGATCTGCAGCCTCCTCTGTGCCTGGGCAGTGGTGAAGGGACACCCCTGCAGCCTGGACCATCAGGTAAGGGGGCGGAAGGGGCTCTGGCACAGGCAGCAGCTGGGGATGGGCAGTGGGACCCCATTGCTGGTCCTGCTAGCACAGTTGGGTTGCCCATGAGGCAACAGCACCTGGCAGGCAGCTCCTGGTCTGCATTGCTCAAGAGAAGGTGAGCGATGGAAAACTCTGGGAGCCAGTGGAGATAACAGGGAGATGTGCTGTGCAAGTGACCACCAGCCTCACCCACATCTAGAGCCTGGCTGTCCTGCTCCCAGGCCCTGCTTCCAAGCTCAGGCTGGACATGTCCTACTGTCCAGCCTGTTCCCAGAGCACAGCAAGGCTGGCAAAATCTTGTCTGAGCTGACTACTTGGTGCAGGTGCCCACAGCTCTGCAGCCCAGTTGACTGCCTGCCTGCCCTTGTAATGGGCAGGGCTCACCTGCTTCCCTGTCCTAGCTGGGAGGATGCCCCTGTGTCATGCAAGAGCTCCCCATGGGGCTGGAGATGGGGTTCTGGGGAGGAAGGGGAAGGCCTTCTGCAAGCTGACCCTGTATGACAACTGCTCTGTAAGGGAGGATAGAAGGGTGGCAGGCTGGGCCCTTTACACCCACCTCATCTGTTTGGGTTTTCCCCCAAGCCCTGCATGCTCCTCCTTCCAGTTGGGTGCCCTCAGTCCTGGCCTGTCCTGTTCATCTTTCTCCATTTATCCAGGCCCACACCAATCTGTCACCTCCTTGTTTTTCAAACTTACTTGTGTCTTTGCTTTTTTTAAACTCTGCAAGGGTAATTGATTTGAACTTCTGGGGAGTCTTATTCTAGAGATAATCCTCAGCACTGTCAGCCCATCTCAGCCAGTAGCTTTTTTCCCAGGGCTGGGCCAACTGCAACGGAAAGAGACTTCAGCATGTTCCAAGTTCCCTTCCAAGAAACATCACCAGTTTGGACCTCTCCTTCAACTCCTTGGTCGTGCCCCGTCACAGGACTCTCTTGATGCATTTCCCTTCCCTGCACTCTCTCAACCTCTCTAGCAATGCCATGCCAGTGCTGAGCCCAGCAATCTTCTCCAACCTTGGGACACTGCATCTGCTGGACCTGAGCAGCTGTGGCATCACCTACCTCCACACGGACACTTTCAAGGGCCTGGGAAACTTGCACACACTGCTCCTAAGAAACAACAGCTTGCAAGATCTTGATGTCCCTTTCCTCCTGCCACTGAAGGCTCTTTTCCACCTGGACCTGCAGCACAATGTGCTGGTCTCTGTGGACACTTGGAGCCTGCAGCTGATGGACACAGTCCCGCAGGTCCGTCTGGAAGGGAACCCCTGGGTCTGTGACTGCACTGCACACCCCCTGCAGCAGTGGCTGGAGCACAGGAAAGGTGAGCAGATGGGGCAGATGGTAGGAAAGGTGTTGGGCAGGAGGAACTCTAGGTTTAGAAGTCCTCCTTGATCCTTTTGCTCTAACCCCTGGGCAGGCTCTGAGATGGCTCTCCAGGGACCTCCTCCACCCTTTGGATGGATAGCAAACAAAAAGTGATGTGTCTGTTCCTTTGCTGCAGTTACACATGATAACAAAGATTTATAAGAATGACAGCAAGATAATTTAGTCACTCTTCTGGGAAAGAGGCTGCATATACACTTCAGCCCCTAAATCCATCTTTATGTATCTTCATGGAGTGACCACATTTTCAAGAGTTTTGAAGGCTTGGCAGCTCCTCCTGTGGAGCCAGATCATGCTTCAACTCTCTAAGCTCAGATTCCAGGGGAGAGCAGTGTGGTTTCTATCAGTATCCCTGAATTTGGCATGGTTCAGTTAAAAGAAGCCTGGTAATCACATTCACACACTTGCACAGTTCCTTGATCGGAGAATTTTTCCTTTGGTTGTGCCTTACAATATGCTGAGGGCTGGTGAGGCTGGAGGGCAGAGCCAGGAGCACTTTGTGATGCAACCTGTCCACCCAGGAGCAAGCAGGGATCATCTTCTCTAAACTGGGAGGGGATGAGTGAAGACCCCTGTCTCACCTTAGCCCATTTGTCTCCTAGCCATGCAGGTGACCTGTGAATCACCTCCAGGGCTGCAGGGCCAAGAGATCGCAGCTCTGGATTCCCAGGACCTGGGCTGTGGGATGAAGCAGCGGTTTCCTCGTGAGCTCAGCACAGCACAACAGATCACAGTGACTGAGAACAACAGTAAGTTGTGCAGATTCAGAGGTGTCCATAAAGTCTAGCTCCCTCTTGCCCCTCATCATACTGGAGGGACCACAGGTGGAGACCCCCTGCTCTGCCCCACAGTCCCAGAGGCTCAGGCTGCCTGGCCATTGCTGCCCCTGGGACTGCCCAGCCAGTCGCTTGGTGGGGAGGGTGGTCACCACCTGGAAGCGATTGTTGGCTTTGTGACAGAAAAGTTAGCAGGTGCCCCAAAGCCACTTGAGCACAAACTCCACAGTGATGGGCACCAGGATCGACAGCTCTCAGGCAGTTTTGCCTTCAGTATTCAGCATTTATATTGCTCCTAATGAAAGCACCCCAGTGCTGGCTGCATGCTGCAGACAGGCACAGGGCTGGCAGATGGGGAGCACTGGGTGTGCCACAGGCTGACCATGTGCTTTTCCTGCACCACAGCCACCACATTGCCTGCCAGGAAGGAGGGAAGGAGCTGGCCCTACCTGGTGGGCTTCTTGGTGACAGCAGTTGGCATCTCCATCCTGATTGCACTGGTGGCCAAGTGCAAGCTCGTCCACAAGAACTTTGCCAACTACCGCCACCGGCCACTGCCCGAAATCAGCTCCATTGGAGGCAGCCCCATGGAGGACAGCAGCAGCTGGGACAAGGGCTCCTATGGGAGCCAGTCCATGCCTGATGCTGCTGACCTGCAAGCTGAGGATGATGATGGCTTCATTGAGGACAACTACATCCAGACCAGTGAGCAGCTGCCAGAGAAACAGGAGCGGGAGATGCGTCTCTCCATCTGAGCTTAAAACTCGGCCACCACTGCTGCAGCATCATGCCATCTCCATAGCTCCATTCTCTTCCCACCTGCCCTTGGCTTTTGACCCCACATGTCTGGGGGGAAGGAGGAAAGGAGCAGAGAGAAGAGAGGATGGGCAGGGAATGGTGATGGAGGCTGAAGGCAGCTAGCGCCACAGTGCCCCAGCATGACACCAACAGGCTGCACCATCACAGGGACACCAAACCTGCTGCTGCTTTCCCAGTCTTGCTTGGATACTGAGGATGAAGGAGGTGGTGCCTATGGTGCCCAGGAAGCCTAGTGCAGTGGGAAGAGGAGCCTGCCCTGGTGCTCCCTGCAGGGTCTAAGGCACTGGCCCCTCTCTGTCCCTCAATGTGTTGTTATTTTGGGGTGTGATTAAAGCATGGTTTAGCCCTGCCTCTGCCTGCAATAGTTTGTCGGGACTTTCCCAGTGGCAGTGCTGGGGGGAGATCCCCAGCCCCACAGCTGGGGTGTGACTTTTTTTGCATGTGCTTTCCAGGACCATAAATACATTCCTCATTAACTGCAGTGGTGAGAGAACAGGTCTATGGCACCAGTGTTCTTGTGCAGACAAATCTGTCACCTGCTGAGGCGCAAGCAGCCCTGGTACATTGTCACAGTGTTTCTGAGCACATTTCTCCAGTGTTGAACTCAATGATCTCAGAGGTCTTTTCCAACCTAAATGAGTCTGTGAATCTGTGATTCCCACTGTAGCATTTTGTTCTTTTCTCTTTCCCGTCTAAAGCAAGACATGCTAAAAGATACTTACCTTTCCCCTGCCAGCTCTGCAGAGCTGAGCAAATTTTTCATAGCTGCCAGCTGCAGTATCAGTCAGGCACATGCACTGGGGCGAGATGACCCTCTCCCCTGGCTCCCATTACAGAGTCCCATGTATGTCTCTAACTGTAGAGTTAGAGGAACATTATAATTTTTGCATTCCTGTCATCTTTGTGGTACAATAAACAGCACATGAGACACAGGTAACTGCAAGCTGTTTCTGCTGCAGTTGGTCGTGCCTGCATGGGTTATGCTGGAGTTAAAAGCAGGGAGCAGCAGCAATATTCACCCTCCCTGGTAAGTGATTCATAAGGCTGGTACCATCCGGTCGGGAAGATCTCCCAGGGCACAGCCCAGTCGTTACCATCCCTGATAGCTCAGGAATGTCTTTGTCATGCTCCAGAGCATGAAGTATCAACACAGGGACAGCATTTATTGCAGCCCTGCCACAGTCAATTCCCCCACCTTCAAACCTCTATGTCACTGTTAACTACCTTTCTATTTCTCTACTCATTAAGACATTTATGGAGCACAGTGTTTACAAAAGTAAATAATACACCTCAGAGACTGTGAACCAAAGGGGACAAATGGGTCAAGTGTTGGATGGGGAATACAGGTCAGAGAGCAAATGTGACATTTGAAGCCATGAAGAGGAGGAAAATTTGCTGGCTTCTTTTCAGTGGTCATCAGTTTTTGCTCTTTAATGCCATATCTCTAAACTGAACTTTACTTTTGCAGTCATTGTCTCATGGTTTACCTTCTGGGCTCATCAACTACCCATGAAAATACACTATATTCTGTAAATTTTGGAAATTTTAGGTATCTTTCAGTTAAGATAGGAGACTTAAATCAGAGGGCTGGGAAAAGGCATTTCAGTTATGTTTTGTAGCATATTTTCTGGGCTTTTCAACATGCTCTTCAATCACATTAACTCATGCTAGATGCAGTATTTTCTTTTTAGTCTCAATGATGTCTTAAAAGAGACTAAAACTACCAATGCCTAACCTTATTTATTCAGGATCTCACTCTTGTCCCTCAGCACCTAGTGGTGGGTTGTTTGTCTACTTTGACCCTCCTGGAAGGCCCACCCATTTATATTTTAACCAAACAAACAAGGCTGGTTTTCATGTGTGTTTTTTTCTGCCCCTTCTCCAGGCAGCTCCAGTGCAACCAGGCAGGAGCATGGCAACTCACATGGGGAAAATTATATCTGGCATGCAGAGCTGAGAATACAAGGGCTCAGAGCAGAAAATGAGGATCCTTCTCTAGGGGGTCTGCCTGGGAAGCTGCTGAAAGGACTGTGGCTGAGGCTGGAGATGAGACCAGGAGCAGGTATGCAGGCAGACTGGTTCCAGGCTTGTTGCAGGGAGCAGCTGCTGCCAGGAGGCTCAGTGTTGCCACAGGGTAAAAGAGCTTCTCTGTAAGCAAACAGGCAGCACTGATATATTCAGGAAACTTTGTGTGCTCCATGTGAGCAGCTTTCAGGGTCACTGCAAGTCTCAGGTTCACAGTGCCTCTGTGTTCACAGAGTCAAGGTCTCAGGTTCACAGGTTCTCTGGCTACATCTGGGTCCTTAAACAGAGGGAGAGAGACCTGCATTTGGAAGTGGTAGTCATGTGTCAGGAAAGAGATTGTTGGGGCTGTGGGGGCACTGCCACATTAATCCAAATAATCCAAAACGGCAGCCACAGGAGGGCCCTTGAGCTGCCATGATTTCTGCCCTGGACTCAGCCTGAGCAGAGACCAGCTCTGCAAAGCCCTGCCACCTCCTGCTCAACAGAGAGCTCAAGGGTCAGTCTTCAACACAGTTGGTTTCTCTAATACTTTATTATGTATTTCCACGCACAACACAGGAACTAAGAAACAAACCAGTACCCGTGCTGCAGAGGTGAGTCATTGACTGGGGCAGCACAGGCTGTTCTTCTGGGCAGCCAGACACCCAAACCATCATCTTCAGGCACAGCCTGTTCTCAGTCATTATCTACTTGGGTTGCTGATGTGGCCCACCATCATCCTTTTCTGGCACATTTCAGAGGCACTTGGGGCACATTTTGAAGGGTCTATGGAGGGGAGGAGGATTCACATTGACATGCAGGCAAGTGTGGAGCTGCGAGCTAGGCAGAGTCACGCATCTTCACAGAAATACCCAGATGTGCAAACAGCTGGTGTAGAGGCAGCTGTGGCTTGTCCACACGTGTGGTTTGGGGGAGCTGGGAGTAACTGCTAGAGCAGTGATGCAGGCAGAGAGGGTGCAGCTTGGCATAACTGCACATGCACTGACACAGATGTGCAGAGCAACAGCAATGGTGACAGTGCAGAATTGTCCTGCTCTGACCTGTCCCTCCCTGTGTATGCACAGTGGTTGCCGGTGGACCTGAGGCCAAATAGCCCAGAGAGGAAGGACAACTGTTTTGAAGAGATTTAGCACAGAAGTATCTGAGCTGAGTAACACCTCATGAACTCTTGGGCAGATTAAGGGAGGAGATGCAGAGAGAACAGGAAACAGCAGTTTAATAAAATCTACAGATGATTTGAAAGTGGCAGAGGAAAATGTAGAAATAACAGAGACACAAAAAGAAAAACCCAAATGATGTACTCATAGTTTGGAGAAAACAATCCACAGCTTCAGGGGAAGGAAAGCCAGTAGTAGCAGGGCAAAAGCAGATGAATACAGACGTGCCCTCATGCCATCCCACCTCATCGGGGACAGTGTGGTCCGGAGCTGTGAAAGGATGAAGCCCTCACTGACCAGCACATACCTGGTGGGGCTCACTTATGGTGAACTCTGACACTGCCTCCAGGTGTGGAAACAGTGACTCATGCTGTTAGTGAGGGAATGAGCTACCATCCTCTTCCAGATGAATTTGCCACCAGGCACCAAAAAATAATAGCCCGATCTTGTTTCACTGCAGAGGAAACTTGGCAAATAATGAGCAAACCCAGCATTTGAGACAGGGCAGCTTAGGTGAGAGGGAGATGGGAGCAAACAGGATGATGAGGGGGAAGAGAAAGTTGTGCAGGAGCAGCTTTGCTAGGAGGTTAGGATCAATGGAAAGGCTAGTGAAAGGGTTAGTGGGTCTATGAAGGAAATGAGAATTTTGACAGATAAATAAGTTTCAAGTCAGAGGAAAAGCTCCCGGAGTGAATTGTTAGTCCACCTCTGGGAAAGACACCTCAGAGATAGATACCTTGTAGATATGAAACACCAAAAAACTCCAGGTAAGGCCAAAGCGGCAGCAGAACTTTTCTGCCCTGCAGCAGCTGCAGCACTTGGAAGACAGAAACAGCATAGGAACAGGCAGGGATTGGGATGAGCTGCAAGGCTCCTGGCAGCAGAGGTGCCTCTGCTTGGGAAACTCCAGTGGGAGGGCACAGCATTACCCCCTCATTCTAGCAGCCCTAGTCCTGAGATTTGGGCATCCCACCATCATCCCCCAGTGACTGCACCTTGCTGTTTGTGACCTACGTGGTTGATGCATGCTGGTGTCATAACAGAACCCAACACACAGTCCAGCATGGATAACTCATCAGGGCCCTGACATCGACACCCCTTGATCGCCCCTTTGATAAACCACGGGTGATGGTGGGCTGCAGGAATGTAACACTGGAACAAATCCTGGCATTGCAAACAAACAGCATTTCATACGAGGTCCAGCCATGCTGTGGCTCTGGTACAAAGAATCCCATGGAAATCCCACACTCACTCCCACGGACACACAGGTGCTTTCTTGAGAGCAGGCCCTGCAGCCATACCTCCCACCAGGCTCCCTTTACCTGTGCCATTGCCTGCTGACGCAGAGTATTTCCTGCCACTCACCAGCTGCTAGAGGCTCTACTCTGCTCAGGAGCTGACAGCCTTGCACAGAGCACAGGGTGATTTTGTACCACTCACAATCACAGCTTCTCCTGCCAGGAAAGCGTATGACAGTTCCAGGAACTGCAGGAACCAAGCAAGTACTGGGGTCCCCAGGGGTGCAGGACAGGCTCACCTTCACTCTGTGACACAGGCCACAGCTGGGCAGGAGCGGCTGTCACAGCAGACTTTGTGGAGACAAAACACCAACCAGGCCAGCACTGCACTCCCGGGTCACAGAGCCCATCCAGGCACCTCGAGTCTCTGCTGTGCCATCAGCCTGGGGCAAAGCAAATGCCAGTCATCTCTGACAGAAATACGAAGTGCATCGCAGCTCTTGCCCTTCCGTCGGGAAAGGCCAGCACTGACAGGTCGTATCCACTGAGGCTCACACAGAGGTGTCCTGGGTCAGATCAGGTTGGCCATGCTGGAGGTGGGAGGGAGCCGCCTGTTAGCAGCGAGGCGGCCGGAGATGGTGAAGACACGGATCTCGCCGGTGTCCAGGCTCCGAGGAGCAGCCTGGCGGCAGGAGGTGCAGAGCAGGTAGAGCAGCAGGCAGAGGAGGATGGCACTGCCAGCAGTCAGGAGGATGACCCCGCTGGTGAACATGCTGGCCAGCGGCCGTGCAGGGCTGAGCTGCATGGTTGTGGTGGAGAGGATGGTGAGCACAACCCCGCAGACCAGCAGCACCAGGGCACTGAGCAGCAGCACCAGGCAGTCTGAGAAGCCCCCACTCTTCAGGAGCTCGATCTGATCCCGGCTGCGGATGCAGTTCATGTCCTGGATTGCAGAGCTCAGCAGCTGCTTCAGCAGCACGAGCAGGGCCAGGAGGCAGAGCGTGGTGCCCACGGCCAGCCTCCACTCTCCAGACCGGCTGCTAGTGCTGTAGAGCAGGATGATGCCCCCGATTCCACAGGCCAGAATCAGCACCACAGCCATCCCATAGCACAGGATGGACTTTTTGGGGTCCTGGAACCACCAGAGCTCCACATGCTCCTCCAGGATGTTCCTCTGGATGTGGTCTGCATCTGCAGGGGTGCGGGCACTGCTCAGCTCTGCCAGTTCTGGCATGGTGGGCAGATGGGTGAGAAGGGTACAGTGGGGTGGTTGCACAGATGAATCTACACTGTTACAGTGAAGTGGAGGACCAAGGCAGCAGCAGTGGTAAAGGCAGCTCCATTTCTCCAGAAGGGATGTCTCTGTCTCATTTTTTGGATCCTCATGAAGCTTCCTTCTGCAGTGGTGTCACCTGAAGAGCTATGGTCCATGTGCTGAGACTGAGCATATCACCCAGGCACGGCTGTGGAACATGGTGGAGCACTCCCAGAGCAGCACCATAAAGAAACAGCTGGGGCTATGTCCTTCCTTTCCTGTGTCTTTCATCTGAAAGAGTCAAGAAGAGAAGATTCCATTAAACAGAGACCCTGCTCCCCGGTACCAAACAATCCCCTGCCAAACCCTGGGCCTTGGTTACTCTAGGCTGGCTTGCAGACCTCACTTTGCCTCCCTCAAAAAAAGCCCTGTGCGTTGGAGAACAGATCATCCACACACATGTCTTCCCAGGAGACTTCCATGCACGGCAGGGAACCTCAGCCTGGCCCAAGGGTGAGTCTCCTGCCTCTCCAGCCCAGTGCACTGCTGAGAGGGTACTGGCACATTGCTGCCCACAGGACTGTGCCTGCAGCTGGTGCTGGCAGCAGGGCAGAGACAGAGCAGAGGCAGGTCCCTCCTGGGATAAAGCCCCATTCACAGCTCTGGCTTCACATGCTCCCTCATCAGCATCAGCCTCTTGTCACCAACTGGCTCTGCTGTCCAGAATGACAGCAGGAGGTGGGGGTCAGGACCAGGGTTTAACTCTTCCATTCCAGTCACTGGAAGAGAGATAGCTGCCCTTGCTACATGTTCTCAGCCCTGTTTCTACCCCTGCACTGCCAGTGGTTTCCCCTCACAAGTTCCTTACAGAAATATGGTGGTTACATCTCCAGTGGTCTCAGCACTGCTCTGGAAAGACCCCTCAGACAACTGGGCCCAGGCACCTTGAAATTTTGGTCTCCTCTCTGCTGGTCTGTGAAGCACTTCACCATTGGAGGGGAGCAGGGGAAGGGCAGCAGTGGCTGCAGCACGGAGGGAGGCTCCAAGGTGCTGTGCTCAGCTGGGCTCCCCCTGGCACAGCACCTTGTCTCAGCCCATAGCCCAGCTTCCAGGGCTCATGTCCCCACTTGTCCTGGATCCCCTCAATGTTTCTCTGGGTACAGATTTACAGCAAGAATGGAAAACACTTGCATTTCTCTTACATAAAATGCCTTCCTGGCACCTCAGTGCTCCAACTGCTCCCACAGCAGCACAGGGACCCTCCAGAACAATTTGTACCCAAAACAAGGAGAGGTGCTGAGGAGGAGAGGGCAGGAGCATTTCAGGTATGGCTGTGCCCTGGAAACATGGGGCAGACCCTGGAGACCCAAGAACTCCCTCTCTGGTCACCTCCCAGACAGGATGATTCACCCTTGACCATCACAGGCACACACAAACTGCTCTGAGCCCTGCAGGAGCCCGTGGCAGGGACAGGAGCTGATACAGGTCCCTCACGTCAGAGTTGTGTCAGCTCTCCTGGGCAAGGGGGATGGCTAGTCAGTGCCATGTCTGCTAGAAATGGCTCTCTGTGCCCTGCTCTGTGTGGCACTGGGACTGGGGGCTCATTACCTACAGTCAGGGACAATTTGTGACCTCCATGCATGGCAGTTCTGCACACACCAGGGATCTTTCCTCATATCACTCTCCCTGTTCCCAGACAGTCTCCACAGACCATATCTCCTTATGACAATGCCTTTGCTGCCAGCAAAAGCTCAAAATTCCCTTCCCTTGGGGACCAGCCAACATGGGGTGGGGGGAGAAGGAGNTGCCTGAACCAGACACTGCCTGACAGTGTCAGGCCAAGCTCCTCCTGAGTCACTCCCCGGCTGTGATGGAGCATGAGGTCACTTTGGACGTGGCTCAGGGCACACTGCCAGAGACAGCACGTGTCCAGGAAGTCTCTAACCACTGTGGGTTTGCAGGCCTGGGACCCATCGTGCCCTGTGAGCTGCACACAGGGCTGTTCCCTGCATGGCTCCTGGTGCTTGGGTTGCCTGGGCAGGCAGTAGGCTGAGGCACAGAAACACAGGCTCCAGAGGGTACACTTGCTGGGAGGCCCATGGGACATCTACAGCTCCTGGCTAGAGCCAGAACAGTCAGAAAGCATCAATTAGAGATTGTCTGAGCATGCTGATTTGTGCCTGCTGGGACTCTGACTTTGCATGAGACAGCAGACACCTTGTGCTGTCCACATGTGTCCAGGACACAGGTCCCTGAGAAGGTGAGGATGTCACCGGGAACTTTGAAAGTAGAGGAATGGGAAGATGTTGCATCTGGAGTTGTTTCCCAGCCTATGCTAATCAGTTTGGTGCTCAACACTGCTTCCTCCTGCTTTTCCTTCTCCAAGCACAGAGGAACCTTATCTCCCCCTTACCAGGTAATGGGTGAGTCTAGTAGATAGCAAGTTAGTAGATTAGATTGAGATTTTGAACTAAGAAAACATAAAGCTTGGAGAAGTGCAAAGTCTGTGTCCTTCTGCTTCTTGATCCAAGTTGTGCACACAAGTTGTGAGTCAAACAGTAAGCAAAAAAAAACCCAAAATAGCATAAACCACAATGAAGGAAAACATTACTAAAAATCAAGCTACAGCACTGCATTCTCATGTTACTTTTAAAAATTTAAGCATTTTTATTTGCTCAGAAGAAGGAAAGAGAGCAAGATAAAACTGTAGGAGCATATGGGTGAGGGAAAAAATAAGGAGTCACCTCTATGAGCATGTATTTTCCAGTGTTATATTAACCTCTATTAAACAAAATATTGGGAGAGGTAAGGGATTCCTCTGAAGTGTGCTTTCATGTTTCCTTCTGTCTGTTTGAAAATGTTCTGGGAATGTAATCTTTGTTTTATAAGCATCCACACTTGAGCTTCTCTAACCTTTAAGGGTTTGTGCTGCTAGTAACAGTATTTTTACTTTCAGAATCACAGAATAATTTAGGTGGGATGGGACATTGTGAAGTCACCTGGTCCATCCCCCTGCTTAAAGCAGAGCTAACCTGAAAGTCAGACTGGGTACTCAGGGCCCTATCCACTCAGGTATCAAGGATAGAGGATCCACAGCCTCTCAGGGATCATTCCAGCATTAAACCACCCTCACCAGCAATACATTCTTCCTTAAATCTAGCTACAGCTTCCCATTCCTCAGGCTGTCTGCATTGCCTCCCATCCTCCTCAGAAAGATCTGACTGCCTCTATACATTACACCAAAGCAGTCCAAGCCTGGGCTGTCATCCACCACTCCTTGGAGAAGGGATGAAACTAGATCTCACAGCAGCTCTGCTGATCTAGTTTCTTGGCATTATGCAGCATATCAGTTTGCCCAGATCAGAACAAGAGAAAGGAAGGGATATGGCTGCCTGCTCTGCCATGAGGGAGAAGAACAGCCTTTCCATAGCTGTTGCCTCTTCTGCTGGTGTTCTTTGGGCTACCTGGTCTCACTGGTCTGTCACAGACCATAACACAGACGCTTTGGGAGCTTAAGCCAGTTGGCCCACCAGATTAGCCTGTTTGATGTGCATCATAGGTCATTAATCTCGGACATTTACTCACTACTGAACCCAGAACCTTCAATGCTCCTGTCTCTGTATGCAAGAGAAAAAGGATGAGAGGACCAGCCCTGTCACATTATGCTTTGTGTCCAAAGGGCACATGTCAGGAAAAAAAATGACACATTGTCCTTCCCCACTGCTGGCAGCAGCTGGGGAGGAAGAACAGGAACACACTGGGAATGTAGGAAAACAAAAATGTTCCTGTTTTTCCTTTTCCATTGTGTTTTTTTTCCCCCTACTCTGACAACATTTAACTGAAAACTGAGGGTCATCATCAAGGGGTTTCTGGCCACTCCTGGATGCAGGTGTGGGAGATGCACCCTGGCTCAATGCCTCAGAATGATATATGCATACATTTATTTACTTATAAACTGTCTGATATCTGACAGACAGGCCATGGACTATATATTAACACTTTAATTTCAGAGCCAGTATGTTAATTAGCACTTTAATTTCAGAACCACATACAAGTCAGCTATTGAAATACTCCTCAGTTCACTCCTCTCCCTGAACCAAGGGTACCCCTTGAGACATTGCTTACCCACAGGGTTCAGGAGAGGAAGTCTGGGGATGGGACAGTGCTTTCCTGTACTTCCAGCCTTGGAAAGGTTTTATGTAGCTTTCATGTGGACTTCATGAGCATCATGGAGACTGGGAGAGTCCAGCAAGATTTGCTGTAAAATAACAATACATAAAATTATTTGTACAAGGAATATTGCTGAGAGCCAACAGAGCCTCACAATCTCAACTAAATCCAAGGCATCTCAGTCCTCTGCTTCCCTAGTCCCTCACAGCTTGTTTGCTTCTTGGGATTGACTTGCCACCCTCCTGTGACTCACAGAAACTTTTAGTCCAGAATAGGCATAAATAATTTCCCATAATTTCATGTAATTTTTCCAACCTCCAATGCTTTAGGAAGCATTTCTTTACCAAGAGAGTCAGCTCTTGTTATGAGTCCCTTCTAACCAAAACAATATATTCTGTTCTGTCTACTGTACTCAAGTTTGTCTACTCTATTCTATTCTGTCTATCCTATTCTATTTCAATTGAAGAGGATCTAAAATGATCATCTAATCCAACTCCCTGATCAATTCAGGGCTGACCAAGTTCAAGCATATTATTAAATACTGACAGGTTTGGGGTATCAACCACATCTCTACAATGTCTGTTGCAGTGTTTGACCATTCTCTCAGTAAATAAATGCTTTCTAAACATATTTAGCTCTATTCTAACTCCCCAGTAGGCTAAAAGAAAATGAAGCTCTTGTATTTTGTTTTATGCCTGAATTACAGACAATGCATGGATCAGAAACTCTGAATGTCGTAGTGCTCAAGACCTGTCTGTGCCCTTGGGAGCATATGGGAAGCTCCCTCTCTTCTGAGAACTTAGGATGAAGAATAGAGGAACCTGCAAAGAATGGGAGTAATGAGGCTTTTATGTGGCATGTCTGTCTCACCTAAAATCCTAGCAAGTGACCCACACTCCTTTGTCTGCTACATCACCACCAAATCCCAATGTTCCTCCTTTTTTGGGCTGCTCAAATTCCATGCAAAGCTATGCAGCTTAATCTGTACCTCTGGGGAGAGACCACCCTCTCTATCCTGGCAGAGGGATAATGCTTTCCCAGAAGTGAGTACCTGCCCCACCAGTGCTCCTGCAACAAGACATCATTTGGGAAGCCTGAGGTGATGGTGGACTGTCCTTTTCTTACACCAAGCCTAGGGGCTCTGAGATTAGGGATCGTGGAGGGCTTGTTGTAACAGGGTCAGTGTGCAGCTGCTTTTTACACCAATCTAGATAGCTTTAGCATGCTCCATTATAAAGTCTCATGTTCCTCTTCCTCTGTATGCGTAACAGGCATCCATTATCCTGACCCTGCAGAGCCTGTCCTGAATGCACCTCTGCTGAGGGTGGCCCGGGAGTCCTAAAGGAACAACAAACTCCCAAGTCTTACCCCCTGAGAGGAAACACAATGATGCAAGGAAGAAGTGCAGTGGAGGCAAGAAGTACGATCTCTTAAGAAATAAGTCCAAGGCAGCCCCCAAACCTGCCAGCAGCTACTGACAAGGTAGGTCCCTTCCCGCAGAGCACAGGTCCCAGGGAGGAGGGATCACTCACCTGCAGCAGACGCTGCCCACACGCAACAGCCCAGCACAGTTCCCTGTTCCTGGCAGCAACACTTTTTCCTGGCTTTCCTTCCACTGGATCCAGCTGACAAGGGAGCCCACGGGGAAAATCTCTTCCCTTCCTCCTGCAGCTGCCTGCCAAGAAACAGGTGCAGTGCCCCTGCCAGGTCCCCTTCCTGGTGCGACGCGGCAGCACCAAGGACAGGCTGCGAGCCCTCACCTCTCGCCCGGGCAGGTGCATTCCCCAGCAGGGTGGCGTCTCAGCAAACCTGCTGCTGCTCTTGGAGAGCCTCCAGAGCCGCGCCGGTGTGCAGGTGCTACGCCTCCCTCTCTCCCTCCCTCCTCGGGCAGGATCTGGCCTCTGGCCACACACCGATCCTGGAAGGTGGCTCATTTCCTCCCAGCTGGAGGCAAAGGGGTGCCAGAGGCAGGGAGCAGCTCCTAGGCAGCAAGGTGAGAGGAAGCCCGCAGTCAGGTTGGCAGGGCTAGGGAAGCAAATACTTGATATTATGCAACATTAAATAAAGCAGCTCCTGCACTACTGTATAGGCTTGGGCCATCTGGTCATATCAGACCTGGATCTTTCGATGGCATTAGTCCAGGCAAGCACTTAAGTCAGGCAAGATGTCATTGTTGGTGTCATCTTCCCATCAGAAGGAAGCTGCAGAACCCCCCTCCCTGGGAGACAGCAGCATCAGCAGAGCCTGCCATGCTGAAGAAGAGCTGACTTCCTGGTAATCTAGTGGAAAGGAAAGGGTAACCATTTTGAGAGGAATTAGGGAAACAGAAAAGGATTCATTTAAGAAATGAAGAATAAAAAAGGGAGTAGCAGGAACGCACAAGTCAGCGGGGGAATGGGATTCCCAGGCTTATTGAATATCCTCCCCTTTGTGGCTGGACTTTGTGATAGCAGAAGGGATCGTTATTGTTAGTCTGAGCAGCTGGAAAATCTCCTGGGAGATGCAGAAAGAACAGGACTGAACAACAGCTTTTGCCCAGCTAATGGAAAGGGAGGCTCAGTTATTAAGTTGCATGCTAGTTTTTTAGCAGGCTTTGAGAAGCGAAGGTTAGGATATCCTAATCAAATAGAAATCAAGTGATGTGACATCTTCAGAAAACTGGGAAAAATCTAAGAGATCTTTTGAAACTAGTGAAATATTGTCAGTCCAAAGGTTGATATCCTAAATATAAAACAAGAAATGGGATGTGGTGGGTTTTACTATAAAAATACCCTTGGACAATGAGCTTGACTCTAGCCAGAAAAATCTGGTCCTTTAGTTGGCCCAGTTAACAAAGAAGTCCTCTAAGGGAAAACCTTATTCAGCTTTAAAGACAACCATATATTCGCTTTAAAAAATGGGATATAGCTTTGTAAGAGCACAAGATGCTTGCCAGCTCCTTTAGGGAGGTACTAAAAGGAGAAATAGAACAATACAGATCAAGAGAGGATGAAAGAGGAAAGTGCCTTTGCACCCTGAGAGAATTTAGAAGACCATTAGCACACAAAACCATAATCCTGTTCCAATTTAATTCTAAAACATTTCTAGAGCATATGCGTGGGAGTTTGACCTTGGTCTGGTTTACCCAGTATAGAAGAGGCTTGTGTATCTGTTTTGCTTCCAGCAGGTCTTTGATGAACCTCACTTGTAACACTCTGCTGACTTTTAATATTCTCTTACACAAGCAATGTTTTAGCTGCCTCTTAGCCACTAAGATCAAGTTCAAAATCTTCTTCAGCCTAGTTTTGCAGCTGTCTACCTCAGCTTCATCTAACAGGTCTTGTATTGCCTTTAAAATCTTTCTAATGAGGGTGACAAGGGGGCACATTTTTAAGCATATCAATCACCATTTAGAAATAATTCTTCACCTGTATATGCATATTAGACAAGGTTCTTCTTTTTCAGAAGGATTGATTCCATCTAAACCACTACTATTAAAGTAGTGTGTTCTGTAATTCTACCACTCTATTCTGACAGAGAGAAGGGAAAATTATACCACATGGGAGTCTAGCAAATTAAAATGGGTGTGTGCTGAAAATTTAAGAGGGAACTAGTTTCTAAAATATTTACTAATTACATTAATTACATCCTCTTTCTGCACAGGAAGTATCAAGATGATTATACGGAGAGGGAAGGAGGAAGAAAGGGAGTTAAGCTAGCCCATTAATAGACCAATTCCATCCTAACTTCTTCCTTTTGCTCCTGTGAAACCTATGCTTCACACAGGTTAAAGATGCAAAATGGAGAAGAAAACAGACTAAAGAAACTTAATTCCATGTTCATGGATAAAGTAACTGAAGTCTCTGAAGTCACAGGAGCTCGTGGAATCACCTATTTTGCCATGGTATTACCCTGGAAATGTGTCAAGTATCCCTAATGGCAATACAGCTTACACATTACCCAGCCTTAGCACCAGCATCTTCTGCATAATATTATTAGGAGAATGTGGAAAGCACTTGTCATTTTTCTACGGTTCAGGATAGGAAGTGAAACAAGAACGTACTGGCTGTTATAATACCATGTTCAATCAGTAGCTTAAGCTTCTGATGTATGTGAAGTATTTCTCAGTGAGACTGTCATACACCAATAACAAATGATGAAAAATTTAGTTTTTTACCACTCATTATTAAATAAATTACTCCCTGCCTATTTCTATATATGAGTACTTTGCAGAGTAACTAAAGGGACTGTGAATGTTAGAAAAAAGACAAGCAAAAATCAATTTATCAAAATTATAGGAGAGTTATGACATAAGCTTTGGACTTTATTCCAGATTTCAGACTCTGAAACTGGGCTGCCTTTTTGACCTGCTGCAAGCATTGCAGCAGATGAGGCAACTCATCTCTAGACTGGAGGCAGAGGCTTGAGCAAGGACTCTAGCTCAGGTGTGCTTGAGTCAAAGGTTGCCCTCACAAGGTAATTGATTGTTAGTCTGTGTTAGTCAGATGGCATCTGTCTTAAGAGCAGCAGTCCTTGTTATGGACATAGGTAATTCATTACTGGAAAATAAAAAGGCTGATGTTGAATTTTGCAGCATAGTGACACCAAATTAGCATTCTAGCAGAAAAGGCTTACAGAGTTGGACCACCTCTTCTAACCTAGAACTCATTAGTTTTCAAGAGACAGGCGAGTACCTGCCCTAGCATGAAGGCACAAAGATTAGTCTTGCAATAACAGAAATTTATTTTTTTCCTTTTGGCTCCTAAGTCTCACAGAAAGGGCGCATTCCAGGAAAGTAGAAGTGCTCAGAGTAGTGAGTGTTGCACAAATGCTTCTAGTGAAAGAGTATAGGATCATGAAAGTCTAATCTATGCTGTTGCATTTGTAATCTTCTAAGGCACCCTTGAACCAGGTCAGTGTTGCTGTGTCTTGTGTGTGGCTTCTTTCCAGATTCAGTTCAGGAAGATTTCTGACTAAAGGAGACTGGACTTGGACTGTTCAGGACTTGCCGCTTCTCCTGGATTTGGTCTCGCAGATATTGAATTTCTAGCTGCTGTATTTCTATGATTTTCTCACTTTCCATCTCAGGATTCAACCTCAGGACAGTTGGGCTGGACAGCAGTTCAGTGGAGGGAGCTAGAAGATAAAATCAGAGAGGACAAAGCACAGTAACAAAGGTCCAGCTCATACAGTTCTTTGGCATGAACAGGGACAGGCATCTTTCAGGAGTGAAGGAATAGATCTAAATAGTAAGATTCTGCATGATTTAGCAGCTTAAAGAAATAACATTTACAATACAACAGGTCCCACCAGGCAGACAAGCTAATAGAATTGTTCATCAGGGACAAAAAGGGCTTCTGCAATGAGTACTGACAATATTGAAAACACAAGGAGCACTATTCACCTGTGTCTTGAATTGCTTTCTTTTTCTTGTTTAATCTTAGTGCTGCCTGGAGGTCATGCACCTGGCTGTTGGCCACCTTCAGTTCTTGCCGCAAGTCATTAATTTCCTTAATCAGACTCACGTTTTCCTGCAATCAATATGCCATATAAGGAAAAGCACAGGTACTATCTGGCTGAGCAATATGTATCTTCACATCATTGAGAAAGACACTGGACAGCACAGAATCAGCATCACATGCAGAAGATATAGGGCAATCAGTACAGTACACAACACTTCAGATAAAGCCATAGCAGATTTGACACAAAACATGAGAGTATTCAAAGCACGTTAGCTCGATAAACTAATATTTGCTTTGCCTTTCTGACAGCGGCTGCACTCCAAGGTATCATCTTCCTTGTCAATTCCACAGGGAAGCTCAGGGCTCTTCCTAGATTGAGCCAATTAATTCAGAATTAATGTGAAGAATTCCCATCTCTCCCTCCAGTGCATATTATTTTGCTTTTCATTTGTCACTATTTATTTGTTCACTTAAACTACCTGTATCTCCCTGCAGTTATTGAAAGCCCTCTTCATTAGTTCTGACAGACATGACTTTTCAACACCCCTTCCAAATTATTAAGGAATACATAAAGTATACGGAGACTTGAGATAGGTACTGCTACCATGAGGAAAAGGTAGCCACATATTCAAATTCTGTTCTTTTTTAAGGCAGTTTTCAGCCCATGAAAGTTCAATACTCTTTTTTAGCAGCCTACCACAAAACATCTTGCTGAAGGAGCTGTGAAAGTATCAGTAAATGTACTTTACCCATTGTTGCCACAGATTCAAAGACTTCAGCAAAACCTGTATGGGGTAATACTAATGAAGGATGATTAAACTCTTGCTCATGATTCAGCAACAGGAGCACCATGAATTAAATATTTCTTTTCAGAACTCGAGAGAGAAGTGCGATTGTATGTTTGCATCTTACAAAGACAATGAAATACCTTATCACATCATTAACTAAGGCAAATGTTAAACAGTTGCCATTGTATTTCAACCAAGAATATCAACTATTTCAGCCACCTGTGGTGATTTTTTTAGAAGTTTTGGAATATGCCACCCTTCCAACCCCTGGAACTTCACCGTAAGTGGCAATATTATAAAAAGATAAATGCTTTGGGTACCTCACATAGTACCACTCTCAAGCTGTAGGGAACCTACTAAAAAACAGAAGATAAGAACAAGGATTAATGAAATTTTCAGATGAAAAAGATGTCTTCAAATCCTCTGGTTTTTTTTTAAATTATAATTTTGGTTGATAATTATGTTGCCATAAAAACATTGTGCAAGGCATATGATTCAGTTCGTTACAGCATACTTCTAAAAGCATTGGCACCACACAACTGAAAACTGGTTAGTAACAAAGTACAAAGCTTAATGCAACCATCTGTATTTAGATGGACACGAGTTCAAGTTGACAGCAGTAACTCAAGGTGCAGGTGTGCAGAAAGATAATCAATACTTCACACTAAGACAAGTAGAGCAGCTGTGCTTTACTTTCCTCTCAGCTGAAAGTCCCTGACTGGAGGAAGACTGTGGGATGTAATAAGGTCATTCTTGCAGTGGTTATGTTGGACTCTAAATGCAGCATAAGTTGGTGCACTCAGGCAGTCTGCTCTGGAACTGTAATATTCTGTTGACTTAATTAATTCAAGCCTTTAAACACAGATGAAATTTGACTTCATGCATTTATTCCAAGCTTGATCCTGAAAGGAAAACATGAGGAAGATAACTTCCAATAATCAGTAAGGTAATTTTAACCCAGCTTTCAGGGTTAGGTCACAGTATTTCTCCTTAGGTCTACTTCAGTCATGAGCATCTTCATAGGTTCAGTCCAAGTGATTGCCTGCTGCTACCAAATGAAGATCTTGATTTTGGTCTATCAGACCATATAATACAGAGGCAATCTGGGCTATGTAGAAGTGTCTTGTTTGGTTTGCTGGGTGCTAAAAGGCTGCTTGTTAACACTGCTAATATTTTTCTGAAGAGGCCTTCGCTACAGAGACATTAAAGTCAATCTTTGCATTCTGACAGAAAGCTTGTACTGCAATGCAATAATCATGGAATGGATTAAAATAACTGTTCATAGGAAAACTCCTTGTCACAGGATGCTGTGGCAAAGAACCAGCTGCTTCAGAAAAGGGACTGATCAAACACATGAAGGATGAGGCCAGCAGGTACAACTGCATGTGATGCCTGGACACAATATGCAGCCAGGAAGTCCTTACAGTGCTGACTGTCAGAGACATGTAGGACATACAGAAAAGATCATCCTGTACTGGCTTCAGTTCAAGCAGCATTACTTCAAGATTATTCAGGGCCTCTGCTCTTATGCATACAAGTTATAAAGAAACCATTACACATACAGAAGGCTGGAGGGAAAACTAACAGTTGTACAACAAGCAACTTGTCAACTGGTAAGAATAATTAAAATTATCTTGACAGTTCTAATCATCTGTTGCAGCAGTCACTAGTGGACATACCTATGAATAATCACTCAAAGAGGAATGCACAGCTCTGAAAATGTAAGCACAGCTGAGGAATAATGGAAATGCAGAGCTAAGAGACTGTCAAGATATCATTTACTTTTACAAAGCAAGTCCTGACAGAAGTTTGTCTAAACTAGTCTTAAAAGACCCCTGTGAAGGACTGGAAGACCATGATAATTCCTCCTGGCTGTAAAGTCTCATTAATCTAATGGACTTCATAGAATTGCTTTTTCTTTGAAGAAATCAGGTTGGTTAGAATCTTTGATATCTTCATTTTCCAGATGTTTTATTAATTAGGTTTTAATCATCATTTCATGTTAGGCTTACTGATCCGAGACATCAAATATTATTATTATTATGAACACCATCTGTCACCCAAGGAAATTCTTCAGGTTATTTTCTGAAGCCATTTCCTTTTGTGCCAAAGGAAACATCTAACTCACAGAAGGAGTAAAAAAATTAAAATAGGGAAGGGAAGAAGATAGCTGCTGTCTAGCCCTGAAGAAGCAAATTATGAATAAATAGCAAAGAACAGATGACTTAGGAGGGGACTGAGTTCTAATGACCCTGAGGAAGCATAATAAAGTAACAATGATGAAAGGGCTAGTGAGGGGAAAAGGAAATGCTGACTGAGCAGGAGATGATCATGGTAAGGAGAAACTACAAAAGCTGTCCTCCAAGGATGTCTGGTGAGGCGCTTTAGATCCCCTTCAGATGAAAACAAATTGGATCTTTGACCCCAGCACTCATGAGTTTACCTTGCTTTGTAAGGAACAAGGATTCTGAACAAGAGATTTTAGCACAAATAGACATATTCTTAGCATATTTCTCAATTTCCTTGAAAAAACTGGATGTGAAAAGCAGAAAGTTCTTCTGAATTCAGACCAGTAGACATGGGACTATGTGGCCAAAGAGAGTATTTTTTTTTTCTTTTCTTCTTCCAAAATTCACTCCTGAACACTACCACATAGCAAATACAGGTTGATACTCAGACAGGGGCAAAGTGACTATGATGGCAATTACAAATACTGTTTGAAATCAAAAATAAGTACATTAATTTCTTAAAAAATATCCAGGAAGCAGAGGTTCCCTATCTCCTTTTACATTAGGGAGTGGGAGATAAACAAAAGTATCCACAAAACAGCAGCAATTTCTGACTTCAGAGATTTTGCTCTTTTTGTTCAGAGTATTTAATGGAAGCACTTGAAAAATTTAGGAATTTCTGGCAAAGAAGGCAACAAAAACTGTTTCAAAGCCCTAAGAAACCATAACAGTAAGGCTGTTAAAGTCTCTTTTGTGCAGCCACTTCCTTTGTAACCCTTCCATACCATAAGGAAAAGGTTTATTACCTGCACGATACGCATGTAAGCAGCTTGGTGCATTTCCTGATCCTTCATCGCCTTCTTTTTCAAAACTGTCAAATTCCTCTCATGATACTCTTGCTGTTTCATGTACTGCTTCTGCAAATCTGTGTCTACCTCTTCATTCTCCACCTGGGAGGGCACAGCATTTTGCCTCAGTAATTATGTTACCAGACAAAATCACCTGCAAGGAGAAGGCAAAAGTTCTGACTCACCATGTCTGATTGCTGCACATACTTGGTGTAGAGCTCACGGATACCAGCCTTCATTTTTCTGGAATCTTGAATGAAGCCCACACAATTATGAAGATCTGACTTAAACCGTTTGACAAGGGTTTCCATATCTTGCTTCTGCACAAATGATATAGTCACATTTTTATTTAGCACATCAGAGCACTCTATCATGTGCAATTTTTTAGAAAGTCTAGTGAAACTGGTGAAAACTCTCATATATTTTATTCCCACTTCATTTATTAAAAAAAAAATAAATTAATTACAAACCCCACATACCCTGGATATGTCAGCACTACATATTGAATAGCAGTGATAGATTTTAGCAGTAAGAATAAGCCAAGATATTGTATTAGGTAATCTAAATGCCAGCACCTAGAGGTGTCATCTGAAAACCAGTGGCTTATTATGGGTGCTATTGCCCACTGTCCTTTCCCAAAGACCCTACATTCTTATTTAGAAACAATACACCAGAAGTTATCAAGAGAAGGCAAGGCACAAAACTCAGATCAGACATATGTACAATTTGCTGATTTCACATCAAGATTGTCTTCTCATCCTCTCTTGGTTTCTGCCAGGCCCCTCTATCTGTTTCCTTACTCCTGCACTGCCTGCTAAGCTCCTCCACCTTCACCAGCAGTCCCTTCTCTCTCATGTCTGGTGTGCTTGTTGTCAAACAAGGGGTCCTTGACTCTCCACCTTTTATTTCACCCTACTGATGCCTAGGTGGTATCCTACATGCTGGTCCTGTTTAGGCCAAGTGTCCCCAGATTTCAAGCTTGGGCAGAAAGGTAATTACTTAAGAATTTGCCTCGTTGTTCTGTTACACCCAGGAGCATATGTGTTAACACATAAATAACTGGATTGTTTTTTTAGTATCAACTTTCTAACCTGGCTGCAGGCTTGAAAGTTTTCTGTCTTTGTCTCCACTGACCAGAGACTCTCTTGGTCCTTGGACACAGTATCCCTGAAGTGCCTGTTTGCTCAGATTAATGCTTCAACAGTGGCATTTTTTTTTTTGCTCCCACAAAGGTCATTCTGTAGGACCTGCAGAGTGGTTGTACCACATACCTTCTGCCTCTCTCTGTGCATCTCGTGATAAGTTGCCTTCAGTTTCTGTTGTAGTTGTGTGATGTTCAGCTTCAAGTGTGTGCTCTCCTTGTGGAATCGTTCCAGCTCCTCCTCCATCTGAAAGGAAGCAAGAGGAGGAAATCAGGACTAAGAAGAGATGTGAAAAAACAACACATAACAGGAAAGCCAGAGACTGGAAACAGACTTGAGGGAGTACGTCCCCCTTCAGGTTGAATAAGAATACGAACAACTTCAAGTTTGGAACAACACTGCCCTCTGTCCGAATACACAGAAACCACAACAATGAATGTGCAGCGCTCTTTTGAGCTGTGTTTTTTTAAATTATGTGATTTCCCTTCATTTCCTTGAGCTGAACTGGAGCTTTACTGTTCCATCTGAATAAAATGGCTGAGAGGGAAACGAACAATCAACACTGGAAACAATAAGGGCAACAGTAAGTAGAATCTGATACTGAAAAGAAACAAACAAACTGAAAAGCTGTGGGTACATATGTAGTACATATAGGAAGAAAGCAATAAGGGTAGTACAGCATTTACTGGCCTAAAATGGTGACCAGAAGAGACAACAGGGATTTCATCATGACAGTCTGAAGTACATACAAACTGTTAATTAGTTTGCATCTTATTTAAAAGGCTGTTCTGAATAAACAGGCTTAAGAAAGCTTATAGGTCATTGATTAGCTATGTCGCCATAGTCCTAGTTTGGCTGAGCTAAGGGTACATCTCTGGAGTATCAGCTGATGAATATAATTTGTCCACGTACCTAATCCCTAAGCAGAGTTTGCATAAATCTGTAAGTTTTCTGAGAGAAGAAATTCACTCTCTTCCCCACATCAGTAAAAGCAGTGTCTGTCAAACTCTACAGGGCACATGGAGGGCAACCACATAAGGATAAGATCTATTTTTAAGCAAAATCTAGACTTAAATACTGAAACGGAAACTTAAATAACTGTGTTGATTACTGGGAGCACGTGATAGAAAACTAAATAGCTGTTGTGCACAAATATTTTGATTAGCTGCAAAGATAGTGAATCAGTGCTGTGTATCCTTGAAAGACTCCAAGGAACAAACAGGGTGGATGGAATCTTTCATGAGACTTGTTGGGTCATCTTTGTATTCAGGCAAAGGGTTTAGTAGCAGGGGCCAAATGAAAGTGTTACTCACCTCATGAATCTGTTCCTTCATTGTTTTAATATCACTTTCACGTGACTCTATTTGCTTTTTAAACTCCTCTATTTTGTAACTCAGTACAAACTTGAAATTTTGTAGTTCCTGATTTTTCATTTTTAGGTCATATATATGCTTCTCCTAGAAGAAATTGTACAGAGATCTGAATCAGACCCAGCACTCTCAAACAGGTCCCTAGGACAAGGCACAAATTTGGAAGAGGCAAAACCAGCAGTCACAGATCTAGTGGAAGACTGAACTTCAGTTGCGAATCTACAGACTGGGTGGGAGGGGAGGGGGCAAATAATGCAGAGCCATCTACAGATCCCAGAACAGGGGACGAGAAAGTCAACATCCAGAACTTGAGCTCCCCAAGAGAAGCTTAGAATGTCAACTGAAAACTAAGATCCCAAATCAGAGATTGCAAATTCTTTAAGTTAAAACTGAGTTGCTAGTCATGTGATATTATCACAACAAATAACATTAAAATAAATATCTGTACTAAATTAAGGGAGGTGATTTTGATCTCAGTCCATTGTCCAGTTTCTCACTTTGTCTAGGATAGTGTCAGATCTCTCTTTTATCTCCATCTTCAGTGCCAAGATGTCCTTCTCCAGTGCTTTGATGATGCCTTGCAGCTTCCGCTGTTCCAGTCTCATTTCCTCAATATCCCTGTTTCGATCCTTGAGCTCTTTCTGTAGGCTGTTCAACTAGAGAGGCAAACAAACAAGAATTTAACAGTCTCCAAAAGTGCACAACTTAGTCATCCTATTCTGGAAGATAACTTGCAGACAATGTGGGATAAAGGATATCAAACTATGATATGATGAAGGAGCATCACATCAGTTAAATGCCTGTAAATCAAAAGGGAGTTGAATACCGATTTTTACTTTTTCTGTATATTTTGACCAAATACCCACTGCATTACAAGGAAGAAAGGAATTTGCATCCAGAAACAAGAAGGGTCTGGATATTATGCCCAATCATCAGCTGCAAATAACACATAATCCATGGAAAATTCTCCTAAGGTGAACATTTGTCATACATCTAAGTAGACTGAAAGGGTGCTAGTTCATAGCACTTGGATACCCTCAAAATCCCTGCCTCAGTACTATGATCTGTAAAGCCAAGAAAGTCAGAACCACTGAAAGGTGCTGGTCAAACCATGAGGACCCATGGAGAAACTCCTGGTGTCTAAAAGGCAATGAAACTAAAGACAGTACAGGAGGGTATGAAAAGAACCTCTGTCTCCAGGTAGATACTAAAGCAAATGAAAAAGAAAAAATGTCCCTCTAACATCCTTAGGCAAATGCCCAGACTATAAAAGAGCTAAAAGATTTTGTCTCTTTAAAAATCCTGGTAAAACAAATAAAAATGATGATGCACAAAACACATGATGTTTATTGCATCAAAGGGAGCAGTAGAAGTATTTTACTAACAAAGCAACATATTAGACCTTAGAAAAATTAAAAGGTTAATTTCTTTCCTATCATAGAATGAACAATATTATTTATAATTTAAAACTAGGTAGATAAGAAAAAGTGTTGTAATAAAAACACACCTCCTCTATTATCTCTCTCTAATCATTATCAGCAACACAATCAACACACAGCTGCTTCTTCTGCCCAAATATTCTAAAACATTCAAACTGTCCTAAGAAGGGGCAACTGTTCTCATATGAAATGCCACATATTCACAGACCAAATTAACAGACTAAATTGACATGCCATTAATCACATCCAATCCTCAGTTACAGGTCCCCATGTGCAGGTCTGATCCTACCACAGAATAAAAGATACCCTTTTATTCATGACTCCTATTTCTCCTTTCAGTTGCATGTTGGACTCCTTCTCTTCCAAAAGCTGTTTCTCATACTTGGTTTTGATTTCTGAGATTTCTTGGTCTCCATCTTCATAAATTTGTTTCTCCATTTCTTCATGTGCTTGAAGCTGCTTCCTCATTTTCTCCTTTGCCTGTGTTAAGGAAAGCAAACATTAGAGAAGACAAGACTAAGAGACCCATGAAATGTTATTTGTAACTGTGTTTTTCCTGGGACGATCTGTATTTAGTGGCCTCTTCAATTGCAGCAATGACTTAAGGTAACTTCTTAGGGGAATAAAGTAACTTTAAAAACTGATAACATAGACATTAAAAAGTCTTCTTTTTTATTATTAAGACTTGAAGGCTTCAAGGTAGGAACCTGGCCCAAATACTAACATCATCAAAGTTGTTCTGGCTGCAGAAATCACAAAAAAAGTAACACTTGAGATCTTTTAAAATTGCTGTTTCTGATGCATTAGAACCAATAACCACTTGGGTTTGCCCCAGTCTCTGTATGCCTCTCTTCCTACCTTCTTTTCAAGTTGGTATTGCAACACAGGGCTGTAAACAGTAATGTTGATAGGACTTATTGACTCTAGATAGGTAAGTATCAGTTATCTGGCTGCCTTTTTTCAAGCCAAGTCTTTGATCTCAACATGCAAGAGTTTTTGAAGTATTCAGAATATTTATCTTTGTTCCCCAAATTGTGCATGTAGGAACATCAAGGACTTTGGAATGTAATTCACCATTTTCAAAATGTTATCTCTTCACTAGAACAACATGATTGAATCTTTCTTTCTTCAATTACAGTATATGTTTCAACTAAGACACATTAATAAACAGGAATTCTTGGATCTAGGAGAAAAAGAGACAAAGCTAAGAATGCCCAAGGTTAATAATCTTAGCAGATTGCTTAAGGTATGAAGCCCAGAAAAGTGGATAACTCATCTGGGTTTTCCTCATTGCTATTCTACTTGTCAATATACTTTCCCAAGGTTACAGGCAGATTAGGACTTGCATGGAAGATGCCAACCTCTCCTGTCCTAGGGAACATTTTATCACAGTTGAAGATAAACTTGGTCAACTAATCAAACTGCAAATTAAGTTTCCTACCTCTTCCAGCAGAACAGATTTCTCTTTAAGTTTCTCCTCATAATGTTCTCTTAGGTCCTTCATAGCTGCACTTTTGCTTTCCTCCAAATTGTGCAATTGTCTCTCATATGCCTCCTGCATCCTCTGGGATTTCACTTCCAGCTCCTGGTATTTCTCATTTTCCATTGAGAGTTTCTGACTATTTTCAGATTCTGTTAACAGGAAACACAAAGAATGGATAAAACTAATAGAAAAGGGAGGTGAATCCTATCCCTCTGCAATCAGCACTGTCTTATTCTCTACTGTATTTTTGCAGTTGGTTGCAATAAATTACAGTAGAAGCACTTCATCACTTTCTTCATCAGATGTGGAAGGGCTTTAGATTATGTGGCCATACAAAACTGGCAGCTAACATAGAGATTCCCTGGAGATGATGACCATGGCAGAGCAGTATAAGCTCAACTGTTAGAAAGTATGAGAAGGCAACAGACTCGTTTGTGGATTGATCTGCTCTTTGGTACTAAATTGCAGTACTTTTATCTTGATTATGAACCTGGAGTCCAGGGATTTCCATGTTGTGTACACTGCACACTAGCCTCCTTGCTGAACTGTATGACTTCACTGTTCTTGCACAGTGAGCTATAAAATGAAGAAATTACCCAACCTCTAAGATACAGGGCCCAGATGCATGTTCTCATCACGGGCATGTGTGTGATGCAGTTCAGACAAATATTTGGTCTGCAATACTTATATGACATATGTGCATTTTTCCTTGTACTTTATTACTCTAGTAATCCATCCCTGTGGCATCACTGGCTCTCAATCTAAAGCATTTCCTGTGATTAAAAACATTTGTTATATTCTAACCTAGCTGTTGCACCTCCCTGGCCTGTTTATTCATCAGCTCAGACAGTTGACACTGGTGTTGTAGCTCCTGTTTTTCTTTCTCTGCCTGTAAAATCTGGGGGGAAAAATAAGAAAAATACATTTTAATTTGAAACTAGGCAAATCAATGTCCAAATTGTTTGTGCTCTTGCCCATGGTGTGAAATACACACACAAGAGAACTGTGTTTGAACTCTCTCACCAGAATTCAGATGCCACGTGTCATTAGTACAAGTTTTCCCAGAGATCAGTTTGTTATTACAAATTACAGAACTATGGAAAGCTAAAGGAAAGTAGCAGAGTTCATACAATACAGGGTAACGTAAAATCCTAATCTAACAAGAAAGGTTTGTGAGCTACAAAAGCTTCTACTACTTTTTGTATACCTGCTTGAGGAGAATTTGCAGTTCCATAACTGTCCAGATTATTGAAGTTCAAGCTGCTTCCTGTCTCACTTGAAGCAAACTTGAGGTTCTAAAACACTGACATTCGCCTAGTATGACATAAATCTAAGCAAGAATGAGTTTTGCCATTTGCTTGGAATGTCTGACTACTGCTACACATAACGCAGTCTTCTAAAGAGGCACAAAGAACAAGAAAATAGGCAAGAAACCTCCTAGAAAAGTGAGAAATTGTACCATAGATAGAATTTTTCCACTTTCTCCTCATAACAACTACATGGGTCTTGCACAAGCAGGAATATTCTATTTGCCTGATGGATACAATAACTAGAAAGGTTAGTCCCAAGCCTGTCCAAAGCTCTCATTCACTTTAATCTTAACACATACTGACACTTGGACAGGAAGTACAACTTGCCTGTCTAGAGAACTTTTATTCACCTTCAAAGGCATTTGTTTGCAAACCTATAATCAACAAGTCTAAAGAATTTTCAGTGTAACTGAAATTATTATAACTTTAGCCAAGCACTCTTTATCAAAGACCTGAAGAACTGCAGAAAAAGACCAGCACGGATAAAGCACAGGTATGAGGAATCTACAAGAAGTGAAAAGGCTTTCTTGTACAAGGTCAAACTGTACAAAAAAAGAAGAAAAATAGCAAGGTTAAAACTCAGCTTATATAAATGAAAAACCTGCAATGAGACAAGTCAAAGAGTTTGAAGAACTACTTGAAGAAAACATTCAGATGAATAATTAAACTTCCTCAAAAAACAAAAATAAAAAACTTACTAGAACATTTGTGAGGCTAAAAGACAAGAAAGGTATAAAAGGAGCACTTAACAATGACAAGACTAAAATACTAAAACTAGTATTTAGCTTGGCAAGCTTTCATACTGGAATCCTTTACATGGAATCCAACTGAAATACTGCTTGAAGGGACTATGTACAACTCAACAAAATATGCAGTAACGAATCACCAGAACAGGACAATATTCACCCAAAGGCTCAAAAAGAACATGAGGTTGACGGAATTGAATCATGTGATACGTAATCTCTTCAAGTTGCCTTAATGACAGAGAAATTGCTCCTGGATCACTTGCCTTCTAAATCGACTCTAGAAATACAGCAAATTACAGAAATCCAGTGCGTGCAACAGACAGATGGACTGAATAAACAGACACAGACAAATAAGACACTGGGAAGACTTCTAATAGCCTTTGCCTTTCAGGGATATCCTGCTTTATGACCACAAGAGAAATCAATAAACACATGAACAGAAGAAATTAAGGGAATAATTTTTACTTTTATTTTCAAAACATGAAAGACACTTTGGCAAATGTTCTTAAAAATCTAAGCAGAGAGGACACAAGGAAGGCAGCATTAAAAAGAGTAATTGTTAGATCCTACAGCAGCTAAAACCTCACTCATGAGGGAGCTTTTTAGGCATGGTCCCATTTCTACTGTTGATCCTTGGTCTCAGGTGGTATTTATTGTCCTGTTTATATGGGAAGGATCTTGCATGCCCTCATACCTATAAGATGACACTTGACTCAAAGGTAGCTTCATGCATTACAAATATCAAGAACATCTTTATTGGAAAGGAAAGATTCATTTTTCAGATGCTTTATGGCATTCATACATATGTAATGCAAACTTGAATTCAACTCTTCAGTGAAAAATTTCATGGTATTTGGTTCTGCAATATGAATCATACCTGGTGTTTGGCTTTAAGAGAGTCTATTTCCTGAGTGAAATTCTCTTCCAATGCCTTTATTTTTCCAGTACAGTACAGGTCCTTGAGATGTAGCTCATAATCGCTTTCTGTCTGTAGATCTTTCACACAAATTTGCAGGTCTAGTATTGCCTGACTCTGTTAGGACATGGATGAGAAGACAATTTTAACACAGAATATTTGCCATTAGCAGCATCTTGTTAAGAATGCTTTATTTACATGCACATGTTTATGAACGGCAGTCTTTACAGAGAATTTTCAGAGAGACCAAGAAGTTCTAGAAGTAAGACTCCTTTACAAGATGGTTTATAGAAATGCATCTTCTAGCTTCTCTCTCCATTTAAAGAGTTTTCAAGAGATCTGTGAAAGTATTACAGAAAAGTCTAAACCTTTCTCTACACTTCCTCTTCATACAATGCTATTTACAGATTGACAAGCAGCTGCAGCTACTTGCTGTAACCTCTTTTTATGATGAAAGGCATACAAGCCATATAGGAACAGCTAGTCAAAAACATAATGCAAATGTAATTCATAAGCTGTACACTGGGAATCCTATGGTTTATGTTAACAAGTTGCTCCTCCTACCTTCTCTTCTATGTCTGATCTCATGATCAGCACTTCCTCAGCATACTGAACTTGCGCTTCCCCTTTCAGTACCCCACCTTCTTTATCATACACTTTCCAGATAAATATACAGCCATCCTCTGAGGCAGTCAGTAGAAATTGGTCATCGCTTGTTACTGACATCTTAGAAGGAAGAGACAACAAAATAATAGAAGAGACATGGAAGAAAGGAGACACAGTTTTATTTTATACCAAATTTTTCTCCCAACCCACATATTCCCTTAATTTCTACTCTAGAAAGTTAACAGTGGAAATAATAACATAGTCCCACTACCAACATTTTGATTATGTCCTCTACTCCTGTTCCACTCTGGTTGAAACAAAAGGGGAAGGGAAAGAAAAGAAGAACATGTGTAGATACTAGATCTGCTTCTGCTCTCAAAGCCATGGGAAGATTTTAAAAAACCTGGAACAGAAAAGACTTTCTAGACAATTATAGCACAGACAAACAATTTGTATGACAACTCCAAATGTCTCCAGTGTTTTCCTTTGAGAAATTGTTAGGGTAACAGATGGCTAAATGTTTTCTATTGAAACTGTAACTAAGCTCTAGAACTATCTAGTAATTACTGCCATCACCTTGTCCAGACCTCCTGTAGCTGCATGGCCTGACATAGAGTACCTGGGAGCTGATACAGCTTCCCAGTAACGTGATAGTAGAGTCCCAATAACTGAAACTCATATTCTAATGTTAGACAGTGCAACTGTAAGGTTGCTGTAGTTGATTTTAGTCTTTAGACTTTAGTGATACTAGTGATACTTAAAATCCCAAAATTATGATCAGTTTTAACAAGAGAGAACATGTGGTTTCCTGCAGAATGGGGATCTACCAAAGCATATGGAGGGAGCTGATGGGGGTCAGCCTCTTTTCCCAAGTAACAAGAGATAGGACATGAGGAAATGGCCTCAAGTTGCTTCAGTGGAGGTTCAGATTGTATATGAGGAAAAAAATCTTCAACAAAATGGTTCTCAAGCATTGGAACAGAATTCCCAGGGAAATGGTGGATTCACCATCCCTAGAGGTAATTAAGACACATAGAGATGTGCTGTTCAGTGTCATAGTTTAGTGTGGACTTGGCAGTGCTGGGGGAACAGTTCAACTCAATGATCTTAATGGTCTTTTCCAATATAAACAATTCTATGACAAAATTATCTTCCTCTTTCCAAAAAGAGCTGAATCAAAGTTCTCCATCAAGGATACACAAAGTTTCATAACCTGGTACAAACCACTTTTTATCCAACAGCTTATTCCATGACATATCTAGAGACAGGACTTCTATGAATGCTGTAATATTCATTTTCCATGTGCAAGCTCAACCTTAGTTTTAAGATATTATGCTATGAAAATCAGGCCTAAAGGAGATGTATGCAGCTGGTATCACAGGGAATAGAAAGTAGTTCATATTACCTTTGTAACAGCACCTGCATGAGCCTGATACTCTTTGAAATCCCTTGTCAGGGTTAATGGGTACTTCATAGCTCGAATTGTCCCCAGAGATGTACCAACATATATCATGCGTCCAGAATGAGAAACAGCTACAGCAGTATAGACAACGCCGTAAGCAGGCACTTCATGCTGGATCTGAAAAAAAACCCACAACACAAACCACCACACAAACCCTCACAATACATTAAGTAATTAGTATTAACTTTAATAGGTTTTTAAAATGTATCATATATATAAAATATCGATATTTATTATAGATACACAATATTAAAATTTCAAGCCAAGTTTCACATGTTGATGTGTGATCTGAAAGATGTAATGGTTATTACAAAAAAGTTAGTACTTTTCTAGGATAAAAAAATGTACATAGCCTAGAGTAGTAGATATGGTACGCTTTCAGGAAAACAGTTGATACAATATTGCCCAGTTAGTTTGTTAGCTGGATTAGAAGATTTCTAGGCAAATCCAAATAAAATTACAAAAATATAAAACTACAAAAACATCTCAGATTTCACTGCAATGGACATAAGAACACAAAAGTGTCAGTAAATATCACAGCTCTCAAAACCAGACCGACTCCTACTTACCAAGTGGATGATAAGGAAACCAAAGCACTACTACCCTCCCCACAGAACTTAGCAAAACCCCAGACTGCTTGTTAGCTCACCGAAGACTCTGAAATTTCTTTAAGAGTTTGGTCAGATCCAACAGCAAAGATAATTTTGGCATCAGAAGACAGGGAAATGCTGCTGTAGATACAGGTTTTGAGCACACACTCCGACTCTCTTTCACCTGTTAACAAGTTCCACTCATACACAGCACCATGTGTGTCACAGGAGACTAATTTAGCATCATCTGCGCTCCATTTAATTGCATGTATCTGGGAAAAGCAAAATACACCAAGGAGCTTGATTTGCAGGCTACAGACATAGAGAATGGAGTCATTTTACTGGTAAATCCATGACAACTTTGGAAACATACTTCTGCATCTTACTTAAAAACCCCTAGATATTTCTCAACCAATTCTATTTGAGCATTAAAAATCCCCATAATATCAATAAGAAGTCCTTTATGAACACATTGTCAGGAAAAAGTTCATTTCAATACTGAGAAGTACATTTTATTTTTATAACTTTTTACTGGGATTTTTTTCCTGTTTCAGATACCTGCCAACCATTCACCTTCAATTTAAGGACAGACTTTTCAGATGTATCTAGTGCATACACACATCTTCTGACCAAAGAAAACTGGGTTTTGTATTTGTATTTTAAATTTTTGGGGCCATTTCAGATCCAAGGTTGTACTTTACCCCTTCAAATGCATCTGATTGACTAGTGACTATGTTCATGCATAGGACTTGTTTACTAACCTTCCCACTATGTCCTTTCAGATTACTAATATTGTCAAAGGTGATGCTGGAATAAATTTGAATCACATTTCCATTAACTGCAGCAAAAAGATGGCCTCCGTTACTGAATGAGCACTATAAAAAGAACATAAACACCAATTACTGTAGATGGAGTGGATAAAAACATTCATGCATTGAATTTCAATGCCATTGTTTAATATTAAATTGTGACACAAAAAAGAAAACTCCATGACATAATTAGCTTCTTAATTGATGCTTTCCCATTTAAAATACAGTCTCTGAGTATTTCTGAGCAAACTACCCCTTCGGCTGCTTCCCAGGTCCACAGTTATGCATCAGCTTCTGGGCTTCTTTTCCAATAGTCAGAATCCATTTCTCTATGCTTTGATATCCTGAATTGTACTATGATGCATTGGAGAAGTTTCTATCTTCTGCCATGTTCTTCACCACTCTGCTCCCTATAACTCTCCAGTTTCATTTTTGCATCATTCCTTACCTCTCTACATTTTTTCACAGCAAACTCCTTGAAAACATGCATGTCCTCGTACAGCAGACTTATAAATCGTAGTTTGTCAGAAAACCCAACCAAACAGAAAAGGCCAGTGGGATGGAGTGATACTGTGTATGCTTCCTCCTGATATTCCTTACACAGCTCCAAAGTGCTGAAAGAGAAAATCACAGTGCAGTATGGAACAGTACAAACTCGCTTTGCAGGCTTGACAGGACATTATCTGGCCCCATAAGGACATCTGCAGCTACAAGCTGACTCTGCTTTGTCCTTGAGGAAATGTGTTGTTATTCAGTTAAGTAATGATCACACAGATGTTACAGGCAACAAAGGAAAATTTGACTTTCTGGTTCATAGAGAAGATGTGGAAGATGAAAGAGCAAATTCTTGTATACTGTAATAAAATGAAGGTAAATTAATTGCTGATTGCAAAGCTACACAAATATCTGATGAGATTTGATTTTTCCCTCCTCTCCTTCCACAAAACTTTAAAAGTTGGAGTCATTATGGTTAAGACCTATGGCTAAGAAGCAGGAGATGGGATAACAGTACCTGAAGACAAAGTTGAATGAAAATTTCCTGAAGAATTTTATTTCCACAACATAAGAAGTCTGATATAATAAAAAGCTTAGCAGAAAAGGCTTTGGATCATTTTGGCACTGATTTTAAAGGCACTGCATATTCACACTCCACAAATCATGCCAATAAGACTATTTACATCCCACAAGAATTTTACTAGAACAATACTCTCATATTCATATGAAATTGCTGCTGTTGCTGGCTAAATACAATATACAAATAAGCAGGAGGTAATAACAAAGATAAACAACTCTTTACTTTGTCTTATAATTCCAGATGCGGACGGATCTATCCAGAGAACAAGTAGCAAGAATGGGTTTCCAAATACACATGTCCAGACCAGTGATGGAATCAGAATGCAATGGGAAATTCAGATATGCAAAATAAGACGTCTTCTCCTGAGAAGGTATGAGAATGGGAAAAAAAAATCACAGATACTTCATTGCAGGCAGTCAGTCAGATAAGAATCTATCATGGGTCTTTGCATATAGTAGTAGGATACATTTGAGGAAACCATTTAATCATTTCACTACCCTGCTCTGAAGATAACAATGTTAAAGACGTAACAATGTTAGTTTTAACATAAAAATCAATAACCAAGGAAAATTATGCAGGGAAGAGCTGTGAGAGCATAACATAATTGCAGGTGTCTAAAAAAGACAAGTTAGATAAATAAATAAAACTGGACCTGTATGTCAGAGACTGAAATGGTTAATGGCTGTAATGACCATTATTAAGGTCACCAGCTTCATCATTGTATTAACATTTCTACATATTACAGTGGAGCATAAACTTACTACAATTACATCAAACATCTTTCCTCAAAAGGCCTTAGTTAAGCAATTCAGCAGTAACATACTCCCTTAAATGGTCTTAATGGTGTCCTCCGTCATTCTGCTGAACAACATCAGGTATTCACATGAAGGAATGCTTGAGCAAGAGGCTACTGAAATAGCATTCTCCCAGAAGCACACAGAGCACTTGATATCATGAGCTCTAAGGGTTCTGATGCTATTTTAAGGATTTTATGAGAATGCATCACAGAAAACAATGCTGAACAGCCTGTGACATTACAGTACATCCCTTACTGGACAGGATGGCTCTGGAGAACATGATAGGACTGCTCTTACCTTTATAAGTTTAGTGGAGATCATAGTAAACATGTATAGCTGATTTTTATTTGTGCTAATGACCATTGTTTCCTCAGAGGGGCTGAAGCATATACATGTAATGTCCTGTCTGTCTGACTCTTTTGGTTCAGTTCTGAACAGGTCCTGAGGAAGCTGCACAAAAAATGCATCCCATGGGATATGCCAGGTTTCCATGTTTAGGTAGTAGGTATGCACATGCACAAATTTTTGCTGTAATGCTACTCTAATAAGCATATACATGATAGCAGCCAGACAGTTTGGATATTTAATAGCACATAATACTGCAAGGCAGGGAATAGAGGACAAGAGGACAACCTGTTTCTATAGCATTACAGCTGAAATAAAGTACCAGAAGACATTTCAGCAGCAATCTAAAGTACTGCATTGAACAAGAATGCAGTAATGGTATAAAAATGAAATGGTAGCAGAATGAAAATGAATAGCAGAATGAAAATGGTAGCAGAAAAACATCAAGAAAAAACCTAGCAAGCGCCAGAATGAAAACTCTGATTTCAGAATAATAGTTCTTTGTAGGATATCATTCAAGTTGATAAGATTTATTACAAGGTGTCAAGCATAGAGAAGACCTGACCTTTTAGGACCAGAACATGAAGTGTTAGCCAGGTCATTAGAG
Organism: Formicarius rufipectus; assembly: GCA_013399695.1. Lineage (NCBI taxonomy): Eukaryota > Metazoa > Chordata > Aves > Passeriformes > Formicariidae > Formicarius > Formicarius rufipectus. The sequence continues at coordinate 1,350,236 of VXAU01005779.1, read as the reverse complement.
CTAAATGTTCTTAGCCAGAGACTGCAGAGACTCAATCCACAGAGCTCGCTATAGAACAGTTAGAACAGAAATCTTACTGGATTATTTAAGAACGAGTGCACAAGTCTCATGACAGCTCTAATAAATATCCAAGGGGACAAAAGCATCTCTATGGGGAAAAAACCCAAGAAGCCAAGTTCTTCAAGCTACTTCTTAGGTTCGAAAGTCTCCACAAATAAAAGCTTCTTAAAAGTTCCTTAAAGTTTAGCAGCCCCAAAGTACATGATACATATGGGAAAGGAACATGCAGAACTACCTGGATATCAGGTACTGGATATCAGTACTGAACTTGCAATGTGACCTTTGGCAACTCCCTTTCTTTCAACATCACCAGCACAGTTAACTAATGCTTATAATGCAATTTAGAGATGTGCTAAAAATTATTAGTAGTAACTGAACCAGAAGTACCCACAATCATCTCAAGAGGCCTCTGCTGCATAACTGCTTAGAAAAACTTTCTTCTCTTTACCCAGATTTCTTGACTCTCCTTGTAGACTTCCTTTTCCTTGGTCTTCTCAAACAGAAGAACAACTCCTGGGCTAGGTGAGCATGCAAAGCCTTTGGAATATGCTGCAACTGCAGATATTTGAGGCAAAGAATCATGTTGTGTACCATTATCTTCAGAGGAGTGTTCACAGGAAACATCTATAGAGCTGCAAGCACAAAATGCATAAAGGCTTAAGAATAAAAACAAATCAAAAAACATTAATCAACAGCAACCAAAATCATAAACTATACAAGAAGGAAATCAGTCAATGGCCTAAAACTAATCTGCATGCACAAGCATGAAACTATAAATAAAAATATTTAACAGATTTACCTCTCATATTCTTTTGTTGTTGGACCTTCTTCTAGGTCCCTGGGTGGTCTTCTGTACTCTAAACTTATCTCCCAGTTCAGGTCTCCAGTTTCAAACAAGCTCAGTTTGCCTGTGTCAGTGCCACATATAACTTTGTCCGTGGACAGCCAAGCATGGCACAAGTAGTTTTCTGGCTCTCCCCTTTGCAAATTCATCTGCTTCAAAGTTCCTTCACTGTACTTAAAAAGTTTAAAAAAGCCATTTCCAGTGATACAAACCTGGGTACTATCTTGAGGACTAAAGCTCACCTATGGAACAAAAAAAGGGAGAGATTTTTTACAACTATGTTCACAAGTAAATATTATACCTGTTTTGAAGACTTTAAATACAAAATATAGGAAAACAAACAAGGGAAGACAGTTCCTAGAAACATACAGGAATACAGAAGAGACTAAGAATTAACCATCATAAATACATATTGCAGTTTTCCCACTTTCAAAACTGTGTATATCAAGAAAATTGCCTCTGCTTTTCAAAATTAAATTACAAAACTAAGGTCAAAATACCTTTTTACTGCTGATTAGCAAGCTTTTCCAGTAGCAAGCTTCCTGAAAAGTGGGACCATTTGTTCTTAAAGGCCAGAAATAACTTTTGTATTTCTGCATTTCAGGCATATGAATTCACATAACTAGAAGTTTATTTATAAAAATGATGGAATAGCCACCTCAATACCCAACATGAAAGATAGCAGGGGTAGTTAGAGCTCATTTTTTAATGCTTAATTGGACTCTAGACAGCAGAGTCTTTACAGTCACTCTCCTCTCTTTAGGAATTGAGCTCATGAATTCAGTAGTTCACCCAACCTCTACTTGTAGCTGTACCCCAGAAAAAATGGCAGCTGTGGTCCAAACAACCTATGTATTGAAAGCATCTTACCTCCCTACAAGAACAATTCTAAAAAGGGCACCCAAAGCAGGATGCAGGATTTGTTTGAGTACCATCAGTCTGCTCCTAGCCACTCTTCTCTGATCTGCACATAAAAGAGTGCAGGAAAGAAAAAGTGCATGGGCATCCCAAGAGGTTCTGAGAACTGTGTTAATTACACAACTACTGAGCACAGCCAATGTATTTAGTAAGTGTATCTGCAGGGACACAAGTAGCACACTGCACACTCACTGGCCAGCTGTACTGGGCCCTTAGCATAGATCTGATGTGATATAAGAAAATCTTATGTGATATAACAGATATAGACATGAGAATGCCCGTTCTGGGTCAAAGCAACACTGGGCTCAGTGTTCTATTGCTGAGGGGAGGCCAACAGATGTCAAGAAAGGCCACAGAAACTGTATGAAATCTACAGTGTGAAACCCTCTCCTCCTGCTCTGGATAGAAGCCACATGGCCACAGGAAAACGTGCTGTGCACATACCCTGAAGGATGAACTATGTGCTACCTGGCACCCGGTACTCGCTGAACTAGAGTGTGATCCTTTTCTCCACCTTTTCGAGAAGTGCAATATGCTCCCAAAGAACCAGTCAGCTGCGGGGCGGGCACGGCTCGGTGCTGGCGGCAGGCGGGGGTGGCGCCCTTACCTGGCAGGGGCCGCTGCCCGGGCCCTCGATGCGCACCGCGGCCGCCAGCCGCCGCTTCTCCCACAGCCAGCAGGTGAGCAGCCCCTCGGGCAGGGCCGTGGCGGCCGCCAGGTACCGGCTGTCGGGGGAGAAGGCGAGGGACACGACCTGCCGCGCCGGCAGCTC
>VXAU01005779.1:1249849-1339523 GCA_013399695.1 Formicarius rufipectus | reverse complement strand
CGCGCCCCCCGCGCCTGCTGGACCGGCCGCCGCCCGCCTTCGCCGTCATCAGCCCAGTGCAGGAGCGGGACCTGTTGCGCGCCCCGGGCCGCCGCTCCGCGCAGGAGCGCCCGGCCGAGGTGAGTCCCGGGGCGGGGGGGCCGCCCCGCTGCCCGCCTCGGTACCGGCGCTGCCCTCACCGCTGCCTGTCCCGCAGGTGTCCCGCGCCGAGAGACGGCCCCCGGCGAGGCTCTCGGCGGAGCAGGAGGCGGTGCTGGGCGCCGTGCGGAGCGGGAAGAGCATCTTCTTCACAGGCTGCGCAGGTAAGGGCGCCCGGACTCTACTCCCGGGTAAAGCCCTTGGGCCTCGCCATTCACCTGCTGCTTCTCTCTCCTCGAAGGGACTGGGAAGTCGTTTCTGCTGAAGAGGATCGTGGGCTCTCTCCCTCCAAACACCACTTATGCCACGGCTAGCACGGGAGTGGCCGCTTGCCACATCGGTGGCACTACTCTCCATGCCTTCGCAGGTAATGGCCCTACAGCGAGAGGCTCGGAGCTTTCACTACCTTCCCAATGAATAAGGAGCTTCCCACAGCTCTGTTCTCCCCTGCCAGGGATTGGCTCTGGAAAGGCACCGCTGGAACAGTGCATTCAGCTGGCAGAGAGACCTGGGGTGCGCCAGCACTGGCTGGCCTGCCAGCACCTAATTATTGATGAGATCTCAATGGTAGACGGCAAGTTCTTTGACAGGCTGGAGGCAGTGGCAAGGTAAGCAAATGTCAGGTCAAACAACTAACAGAAATTAATTTCTGTATGTTTCCAGGGTGCTTCTTTTCTCTGTTTTTGTGAATGGATACAAGGCAGCTGCTAGCATAGGACTGACTGTAAGGAAGCATGTAATCATAGTATCTGGGCAGATCTTTCTCATGAGATAGATTTTATGATATCCTTTCCTCACATCTGTGACTGTTTGGGCTGCTCTTTCCATCTCCTGAGATAAGTGTTCCTTTTAGAGTTGAGTGCAGAATACAGCTGTTCCTGGAAGTTCTCTCTTGCAGAGAGAAGCAGCTGTAGTATAACAGCCACCAGTGATAGACTGGTAATGGCATCTAGGGTGGGTAAACAAAGCAAATTTAATGTCTTAGCATTGCTTAATTATTTGAGCTCTTCTGATTCAGCTGAGGATAAATATTTTTTAACTGCAGGTGGTATATATTTGAATATACCAACAGATTAAAAAGTAACTTCTGAGACCTGACTATGTCCAGGTTTTGGAGGACATTCAAAATTTCTCTCTTTCCATCACTTTCAGGGCAGTCAGACAACGGGATGAACCTTTTGGAGGAATTCAGCTAATCATCTGTGGGGACTTCTTGCAGCTACCTCCAGTTTGCAAGGCTAATGAAGAAACCAAGTTCTGCTTCCAGGTACAAAACACTCTCTAAAATCATTCTCATATTTCAAGTCTGCCTCTTTCTTAATCAGAGAATGATTTTTCCAGGCAAAAAGCTGGAGGAAATGTATACACATAAACATGGAGCTGACTGAAGTGAGAAGACAAACTGACAAGGCCTTTGTCTCACTCCTGAGTGCAATTCGTTTAGGCAGGTGAGGAGAAACTCATCTCTCTGTAATCCTTGCACCTCACTGGTGGAGCAGAAGAAAGAGCAGTTTGTCTCTTTTCTGGGCTCTATCAGAAATGTATAGCTGGGGGCAAAAGCTATAAATTCTTCAGTTAATGTAGACAGATTTCATGCATCCTGTTCTGGTAAGGAAAGACAGTTCCTGCAATATCTGTGAGTTAATTCAATGGATCCCAAGCTGGGAGCGGCCAAGGCAGGGCTGGGGCACACACTGGCACTTCTCTCCAAGTTTTATGTAGCTATCTCTCTCTGTCCTTTCTGGAGGCCTGAAGCTTGCCCAGACTGATCCAGCTATGTGGAGGTTACTGCTACTCAAGACCTATTCCTGATCAATTTAAAGAATAATTCCCTTTTCCTGGCTACCAGGTGCACCGAGGAGGTTACCAGACAGCTGATGCAGACAGCTACCAACAGGTCTGAGCGTGATGGGATCCTGGCCACACGGCTCTGCACTCATAAAGATGATGTAGAAATAACTAATGAGAGACGCTTGCAACAGCTATCAGGTGAATTCCTTGGAGAAAACTGCTGGCTTTGGGGCTGAGCTCTGTGTGGATGCAATGGGGATACTGTGGTGTCAGGAGGAACAAGAGTTCTGTCATGCACAGCAGCACCAGTCCAGGGTGTGTGCGTTGATGTTGAGCTGCCTGGGGAATAAAATTTACATTTTTTTGCTTAAAAACCCACAATGTCAATTTTGATGTGTAATAGGCAGCAAGCTCATTGTTTCCTGGGAGGTAGAGTGGGTCATTTATTACCTTCACATCCCTGCTTTTTCTTTCCATAGCTTCTTAGAAAGGTAGTACTTTATTCAGCCATGACTTGAACAAAAAGCTATTTCAATTTCTGCCTCTCCGTCTGGCCCTTGGATTCTTCGTTAGTCTCTGCTTTGGAGATCTGGTGTTGGCAGCAAGTGAAACCAATCGTATGCTCAAAATGCTGGCTGCTCAATTCTTACTTACTGCTGGCCTTTGATTCCTGTGCCTTTACATGCTCTGGCAGTTAATGTTGGGAAGAGAGCCAATAGTGAGCTCTCTGTTGTTAGATGTGACAAGGTTGGTGTGAAGATGTCCTAGCAGCAGTGCAGGATGGGTATTAAAAGAGGAATTGCTGTGAGAAATAAATGCTGAGCCTCCTGCTATGCTGTATGTAATGTGTTCAACTGTTGCAATTTATTATGTCTTTCTTAACAGGAGAAGTGCACACGTTTGAGGCTTTGGACAGTGATCCAATGCTAGTGAAGTTAATTGATGCTCAGTGTCCTGTGGGTGGTAGAGTTGAGCTAAAGCTTGGAGCTCAGGTAAATGTGTGTACATATATGTGTGTGATAGAACAGCAGATCAAATGGCATAGGAAAAATAAAGAAATATCAGATAAATATATAGAGTAGATTAATATATAGAATGAAGATTCAAGATAGGATGGCTATGCCAGGCCAACAAAATATGCAATCTTTGTGTCTTTTCTGCTTGGAATCCTATCCAGAAAAAGAATGAGTTTGATGTGAATGCAGGTTCCTGTCTTGGGGACACTGTTGATTGCTGTGATTTTTGACACCATTTTCCAATCAGGTTCAGAAACTTTTAGGACAGGGAGCTCATTAGCTGTGGACAGAAGCAAGGGAAGTGTTCAGTGCTGTAAAATGATGTTGTTAGGAATCTAGGAAGGAAAGACTGTGAAATAATTTCAATTGAAAATGTTGCTCTGTCCTGCAATAGGCAAAAAAGGATGATGTGGCCATATCAGCCTGATGTGCTTATGCTTCCTGGCAAGAAGTTTAGCTGCAGTGGCTGAACAGGCTGCAAAGCCAGTGGACTGAAGGATTTTTCATTTTCTCTGTAGGTGATGCTAGCGAAGAATCTGGATGTGTCGCAAGGTCTGGTGAATGGGGCACGAGGTGTTGTTGTAGGATTTGAAAATGAACAGAAGGGTAAGGTTTTTTTTGATCTGAAGGAAGAGGAAAAATAACAAAACAATTTGTCACTGGTGGCTGATGACTTCTTTGTTTACTGTCTGGTTAAAATAATTTGAGGGAAAGCGGGGAGAAGATCTCTACAGGCTTGGGGCTCTCACAATCTGTGATGTCATGCACTGCATCAGCTGTATCTTTCTATGGGCCTCTTGTGTTTGCTTTTCTGTATTCTCTAGATGTGAATGCTCATTTGCGTTTCCTGTTTGTTCTGTTTAAGCAGGTTTTTGTAGGTTTTTGGTTTTTTCTCAAAGAATAATGTTTTGCTACCTGCAACGCCTGTTTTTCTCTGCATCTCAGCAGACAAATAACCTGACTTTAATTTTCTTTCCTTAAGTAGGTGCCAAACATCCTTTCAGTACATGCTATTTACGGTCTGTGGGTTTAGGTGTGGTTTAAGGTGGGGGAGAGGGAAGTGTTCTTAGCATGCTGGTTTCTTGGCTGTTGAGTGTCAGGAATACATCCCTGTTTCTCTCCTGCTCCCATTCCTACAGGGCTACCTAAGGTGAGGTTTCTCTGTGGGGTCACACAAGTCATAAAAACAGAGAAATGGGTCTTCAAAGGACCATCAGGAGTTCATCTGAGTCGCAAACAGTTGCCCTTAAAATTGGCGTGGGCCATTTCAATTCACAAGAGTCAGGTAAGTGTTCTTATACAGCTGTCTATAGACTTTTACACAATCATAAGCCTTATTTTCTGGATGAGATTGTATTGCTGATAAACAGGAGGGAAAGCTGAATGGCCCTAGCTGGAGGGGAACCTCTAGAATATATGTTTAGCTGCAGAGAAGGTAGCATGTCTTCTGTTTGTGATGCCTGTCTGTAGGGTCACAGATGGTCTAGATACACTGCTGGAGTTTCCATAAGGGCACTGCCATCTGCACAGGTGGTGATAGACTATAAAGCAGCGTTACTTATCACTATAGGTGATGATAGCAGTGCTTCCTTGAGTCATCAGCATTAGTGACCCTGAGGTTTGCAGCGTAACTGAGAGAGCTGCTGAAGCCAAAGCTTTGCTATTTGGGATAGACTCACTTTCTGGTCGTGTGTGTTCGGTTTTAACAGTGTAACTTTTTCAAAGGTCCTTCCCTTGGAGAAGACTTCATCCACTTGATAAATACTGGTCTTGGAGACCTGTGAATTTGTTCCCATGCTACTGTTTATTGTTCCCATGCCACTGCTTAAACCAGGCTACGTTATAAATCATGCTGTGCCCAGGAGAGCCCTACAGACACAGCTGGCCAGGCCTAACCCAAACTCACTCTCTGGTTTGTCTGAGGACTGTTTGAGAATGATGACTGTTCTACTTAACTACTAGGAGTGAAACCAGCAGAGTTTCTTTCCCTGCTGTGTTGATTAAATAGGATTTATGGTGTTTCATGCACCAAGAGGTTCACTGGAGTTAGTGGATCCTGTTATCTGCTAGCAATTTACTAGCAGTGAAAAACTGCCTTTCCTTTCTAATTCCTACCTTTGAATCAGTTACATAGTAAAACAAAAGACTTTTTTTTTTTTTTATTTTTTTTTTTTTAAGTTAAGCCCTTTCAGCAAGGATGTTGCTTTTGACAGACTCACAGTAGAGGTTGGTGTTGGTATAGCACAATGTTCTTGTTTATTTGTTCTATAACAAAGTTCTCTGTGTCTTTGACAGGGCATGTCTTTAGATTGTGTGGAAATCTCCCTGTCTCGTGTCTTTGAAAGTGGGCAGGCTTATGTAGCCCTCTCCCGAGCCCGTAGCCTTGAGGGTCTCCGTGTTCTGGATTTTGACCCAAAAGTAGTGAGAGCCGATCCTTCTGTGCTGCAGTTCTATAGACAGCTGAGACGTCATCAGCTTCTAACCCAGGTAAAGAAAAATCTCTTGCTAGCAAAACCTGCCTTGTGTAACCAAGGTGAGACATTTCTCTTTTCTTCCTAAGATCATTCAAATTAAAACTTGTAGTGGCAAGAGAAGTGCAACTGCAGACAGAGCACATGGTGGGGCAGCTCTTCTGTAAAACTATCTACAGTAGTTGTAGGATTGTATAACTCTACCTGGCCCAGTGGGTGAACAGATGGGCTGGGATTCTTTGGTCCTCTTTTTACAGTAAGGAATGAAGGGGGAATGGGCACAAAAGAAATCTGTTCTACTTATTTTATATCTTCTTTCTCCCCAAAGGATTCATTACACATCTATTCAGATGCTGAAGAGAAGGAGAACTGGAAATGCAGCTGATAATCCTCTTCTGGTTTCTGTGAAATGTCACCACAGACTGCTAAGATGCAGTGATCTTGCTATTGAATTTGATAACATAGGTAAAGTCAGAGGAAATTTTTTAGCTGTTTGCTTCATTCAACTGACTCTGGATATATAGAAGTATCCCCACCTCTTGGCCTTGGAATTTGGAAGGCTTCTGTAGCCTCTTTCTGAGCCCACAGCCTTGAGTACTTCTGTGTCACGGATGCAATTCTAGCAAACAAGATGACTGAACAAGGATATGCCTGAGGGACCTTCCTACAGTTTTATCCTGCCTGCCTACCTGCATTTTATTCTCCAGATATTTAGACTGAAACTTGTGCCCCTTTCATCAAGTGTACCATTGCTGAGAGGTGAAAAGCGTGTGTCCTCTTTGCTTGGATGGTTTGGACCTGTTCACAGGAGCTGCTGACACAAGGGCATCTGGAATACATACTTGATTCTTCTGCAAGCAAGGAGCTGGGCTATCACTTTACAGCATGCTGGGGTGTTCCAGATGCTTGACACCAGGAGGCTTTGCATAACTTCCTCCACAAGCAGGCCTGCTAAAGTTACACATTGCTTGTTATGCTGATAAGTAGTATTTTTATTAGTCCACTGTACAAGATGTGATTTTTATTTTTTTAACCCTCTGAGATGAGCTGGCACTGTTTAAAAAAAGGAAGAAGTCCTACATTTTATACCTGTAATTATGGAATTCCAAGAGTTGTGAAGTTCTGTTACTCCATTAGCAATAAGGGGGTGAGAAAGCTGGGTGCTGGTGAGAGCTCCCCTTGTTTAAGTACACGAGGCTTGCTCAACTGGGAGTTTCTCATGGACAAAAAACTGTCTGACTAATAAGGAAGTTGAGTGTTCAGTAGGGAATAATCACCATGGACATGTGAAATGAGCTGTAATGTCACCTGTTTCAGCAAAAGCAGAGAGGAGCAGAACTAATATACTATCTTCTTAATTAAGGAGCTTTGATCTTTGTGTTTTAGCACTTTGCTTAAAGCTTAAGTAACTAGTATATTTTAAAATGTTTAACATTTTATACATCCAGCTGAAATTTGTCTCTTGCAGAGGAATGTCTCTAAAAAAACCTCTGCAGCATGAGTGAGTTGAAGGCCACTTCTTGACAGCTGCTCTCTTTAAAGCCAGGAAAGAATGTTTCTAGCCAGTGGTTAATCTAAGAGAAATCAAGTTTTGACAGGATTTCAAAATGTAGATTTTAAGTGGGGTTTGGGTTTTTTTTCTGGACTTGAAAAGTAGAGTGTTGGAGGCAGAATTGTGACTATTGTTCAGAGGGGTTCTTAATGTATCAGCACATTGTTTCTTCAAAGTCCTAGTGGGGAGTGGGTGAAGGTACCTGAAGCTGGAGCCTGTGGAAGGCAAGCCCTTTCCCCCTTGCACTGCAGGCTGTAAACTTTTTAAATTATTTTTAAACACCTTCCAATCCTTTGAGCTGGACATAAGCTGTTTGTCCACCCTGGGGAGGAACTGAAAACTGACTTTGCCCTGTCCACATAGCTGGCAAGGAGGGTGCTGGCACGTTCAAGCATCACTGCTGGTGCAGATGAGCACTGAGGTGTGATACTTTGGCCTTCAGCTTCCAGAACTTCTACTAGACCTGGGTGAGTGCCTGATGGTACTGCAGCCCTAGGCCCACAGGGGAGCTGCTGCAGGTGTCCCCGCCCACCCTGCAGGCTGTGTCCCCCAGCTGACTGGATGCCAGTACCCACGTGGGGTGACCATGCACAGGGGTGTGCTCATGTTCGACCCCCTCCTGTGGCAGAACACAGGGAGTGCAGGTGTGGTGGGCTGTGTCTAGCCATTCCTTGGATGTCTCTTGTTCCCCCAGCTGTTGTGTGTCCCCATCTTGCAGTACTCTTGCCCTTTTCTCATGCTGCTGTTCTGCAGTGGGAGCCCTGGCTGAGGCTCTGTGCTGTGCCACTCATGCCCCGTGTGTAATTCCAGCTGTGCCTCAACATGCATCCTCTGCCTTTGTGTGGGTTGAGTTTTTGCTTTTGTTCATCCCTCATGCCCCTTGTGCAGGTGGTCAGAGGCTGTGGGCACCCTACTTGTCAGGGGCAAGGCTGTCCATGCAGTCAGGGAGGCCCAAGGGATAGCATCAAAGTCTATATGCTTGGTCAGGGGGCTGGGATGGGTTCAGTTGGCACTCTTGTGGGTTTTTAGAGATGGGATACTGCAGTACGAGGGATTTGTGTTGCACCAGAGGTTGAGGTGTGAGATCTGAAATGCCCAGAGTGTTAGTGAGTGCTACTGTTGGGGTAGACAGCTAGGATGAATATGCCAGGCATGCCCAGTCACACACCATACACTGATTTATTGACAGATTGCATAACAGTGATGATGTAATAAAGGCTAAAACCCTTTAACCTATCTCAAGAAGTTCCTCTACCACTATAATGACAAGATAATTTAGAGTGTAAGAGTGGTGATTATGTACAATGCAAATAAACTTTTAATTGTGACCTTGTGAAGCAACTCACTTAACTGTAGCTTTCATGGATTAAGGGACTGAAATCTTTCCAGTTGTATGGGGCTTTTTGGTGCTAATTTGAGGTTTGAGATAAAATACTAAACAGAACTTAAAGCTGGAAAGGCTAATCAATAGTTCATGATAATATTAAATATACATGAAATATTGTGGTTGCCTTCTCAGTGATGGAACTGTGGATCAGAATACCAGTGGCTTTTGAAGGGCTGGCTGTTCTGAGGCCAAAAGGGGTCTGGCTGTGTAAATTTTGGATGTTCTCAGTTCCAGCTAAAGCAGATGTAGGGTTGAGTCTGAAGGCTGCTATTTAAATCCAAAAAGAACCTGTCAGGACAAATCTGAGCTGCCCTTATGGTTGTGATGAGGCCTTTTTTTAACAGAATAATGCTTCCATATACAGGAGATAAAAATCTTGTAATACAATAAATAAATCTTCTTCCAAATTTTCCATAAGGTGTTAATTTTTCTTGCAGAGGGACAGTCTGTAGCTAGAACCCAGTAGACCAAAATGGGATTTTTCTTTTTTTTATTAAAGAACTTTTTATTGTGGTAATTGTACTGCAAGAATAGAGCTGCTCCTCCTCTCTTCATTAGTCAGTAAAATGAAGCAGAATCTGAAGCCTGAGCAGCTTTTTACAAGCAGCTGCCACACACCATGCTCAAAATGTCTGGTGCTGCTGTTGCTTTCACCTGCTGAGACTTAGCAGGCTGGATTCTTGCAAGGACAATTCACATGGTTCGTGACAAAGAAAGCATCTGTGCCATTCTCAGCTTACAAAACCTCGAGGTCATACTTCTCCCCTGCCCCTTTGTGGGTCTTCTTCACAGGTTGTGGTCCTTCAGGAAGAAATCAACTCTGCCATAGTCTCTCTGGGAGCTACAGGGACACCTGGAACTCCTCCTCCGCCTCTGACCTGGTGCTCACAGGGCTCATTTCTCACACATTCCTCACAGTGCAGTTTTCCTCCCTCTCAATCTGTTACCACCAGTGCCTGTGCGGGGCTCAAGCTGTGGGGCTGTGCTGGGACTGGTTGGAATTGGCTGTGCTGGGCACAGGGCAGCCCTAACCTCTCCTCAGAGATTCCCACCAACACAGCACAGGCACCTGATACACCAAGTGTGGGAACATCTCTCAGACTGCCCCACTACCTACACGAGTTGTGTGCATGGATATCCTGGGACGCAGAGGAAAGGCTGGAGGTGCGGTGGGAGGTGAGAGGGGAAAGGACTGGTGAGGGAGGAGCTGCCACGATGAGTGTGACAAGGCAGGAGCTGGCCTGGGGTGCAGCTGGAGCCCAGCTCATGGGAGAGGCACTCCGTGAGGGCACATGGTCTTGCAGCTGGTGGCTGGGTCCCCACACTGTGGAAAAGGAGGCTTCCACTATAAATATGGGGAATGAGTATTGTCTCTCCACTTTCACAAACTGAAGAGAAAGTGTTTAAGCTTGGCATTTGCCTTAGCTGCAGCTATCATTAAGTGAATTAAATGAAGAGTTTGATTCATAATTGGTATTTCTGTTACCATAAAGTACAGCCATTCTCTTTTCAAATACATTAAACCATAAGAAACTGCTTTATAACAGCTAAAGCTTCATTAATACATTTATGTGTTATTTGAAGCATAATTCACAAGCAGAGTGTTATTAAAACCTTACCAGCTTCCAGTTTAAATCTTTGTACAGTGATTTAACGCCCTTCTCATTCTTTATGTGACATTTTTATAATACTTAAACATGAACGTGTCCTCAAGTCTGTACCTATGAGTCCTGTGAGTGCAGGAAAGGCAGCAAGAGTCCTGTTGGCCTTGGATGCTGTAATAAGGCTGTATCCAGGAATTAGGTCTTCATATCCAGGGTTGTTCTGAATAGATCAAACAAATGCTACTCTTAATTCATGGAAATACAGTAGAGGTTATGTTTTGAATTCTAATAACGTGATTTTTCTCACAGATATTAAAAGTTTCTCATTATGCCACTCTGTGACATGCAGTTGTTTTCTTCTGTTCTCTTTGAAGAGGGGGGTGGAGAGGGTATTTCTAGGACATTTAGTAGATGACAAAAAATATGTGCTACATACAAATATATAAAACACACGTTATGAAGATGACATGTCTATAGGCTGGTTATGTATTCATAGATTTCGTCCCGAAAAAGTGCAAAAAGGCGCAAAAAAAATTTGATAAAACTTACCAAAAAAGAAGACATAACGATTACTGTGGAGCCTAAATAGAGGAGAGGATATTGCAAAGGAATTAGATTCTGCAATGGTCCTTTTCCTTCAAAAGGATCTACTTTACTTTTACCGTATGGAGCCATCTCATTTATTTCCAGGGCTCAGCTGGTGGAGCACAGTTTGTCTTTACTTGTCAGTTCATAAAGATTTCATCTTGCTTTTGTTGAAATATTTGCTAGAAATCAAGGGTGAGTTCTTTGCTTAGCATGCTGACAGGGGAGATAACTGCTTTATGTCTACTTTTTTTCCTTCCTCTAGGTTTTGGCTTGGAGTTCCTTGTTTATTTTGGAATTCCAAATAGATGCATCTCCATATTTCAAAGAGAATTTAGTTGTGCTAAAACCCAAAATCAGTATGCTTTCCACAGTGAAAAGTACATTTTTTCAGTACTAGCTTTGCGTTTTTTCCATCAACTGACAGGAAAAAGGCTAACACATATTTGGATGGAAAATGCTGCAGAGGGAATAGATTTTAAAACCCAGCCCTTCATTTGGAGGCAAGAGAAGTTGATCTGGTGTTATTAAACACTCCAAAGTAAACAGCTGCTGTTCTGTTAACTTTTTTAAAAGTGCAGGATTCTTTTCTGCCTCTAACATGCAATTTCACTAAAGAGAAGATAATTGACAATAAAAGCAGGGGGGCAGTGCACATGTTGATTTTACCTGCTACATAAGTAACATAATGACAAAAAAAGACTGAATTGTCTACTTAGATAAGAGGCCCGAAGCTGCTATTATTTTCTATCAAATAAGATTTCCAAAAATCAATTCCACTGCTCATAAGCAGTATGGAAACTTAATTGGTTCCTTATGCTCCGTTCTGCAAATATACTGAACAATAAAAATCAATTAGCTGTCAGTGTGCCAGACTGTTTCTTAATATGGAATGTCTGCTGTGTCTTAATTTTTGCCCTGAACAGGTATTTTCACAGTGCTAGCTCATAATTTCTTACAGTCTCAGTTTAATCCCAACTAGACATTTTGACACTTAGTCCCTTGACTGCCTCTTGGAGCTCCTTTGCTGAGGGGCTCCCTTATAACCTGTCACAAAACATGACATGCACCTGGACATGTGCAGATGCCAGTGTGAGACAAGTCATGTGGAATGCCTGAAGGATGTAATAAATATTGCATGCAATGCAAATTCTATTGACAGAGATATCCGAGGGAGGGTGAAATTCTTATCTAGCTATTTGAAGGACTTTGTATGGAAATGAACTACTGGTAGTGGTCTAGGAATTGCCATATTGCATCGGAACATAAAGTTTGATTTCTGGCTCTCAGCAGTGCCTACTGTTTTATAATCTGGTTAGTTAGAGAATGAAGGACTACCCGTCTATGAATATCCCAATCTAAGTCACTCAGAAAGAAGATATACTTGTTCAGGGATGAGGAGTAGACACTTTTTTTGCAAGCCATAACCTTCTTCCCTGGAAGATGAGATTACAGTATCATCAGAACACATACTCATTGGTACAGCTACAACAGGGCTTTTTACTGCACTTTAAAACATGCAAATAAAACAAACTCTGCAAATACCTTGGGTCCAGTTTCTGTAACTATAATTGGAATAACTTTTTACCTTATCTGTCTTAGAGTTACTCATCTTCAGTTTATCTGGTATTTTCCCTGTACACCAGCTGAGGAAAAGCATAATTTTCTTATCATATTTCATTTTCAAATGCATCAGTAACCCCTTTAAGTTGTTTAATGTGACTAGTGTTTAACAAGACTTCTGCATTTTCTTGAGCATGGCTGGCCTTCTCTTGACCCCCCCCAAGGTGGGTCCTTGGCTACTGGGCAAGATGGATTGGGCTTGTATGGACTGCATCTTGGAGCCTGGATGCACAGAGTAAGCTCTATCATCTTCACTCTGGTCAGACATAACCAGTATTTAGGCATTTATTTCTTACACTTAAAGCTGGGCAAGCATAATCTTAGTGTAGTTTGTCCATTTACTGGTTAGGTCCTGTGCAAAGTGTGACTGTTACGATTAAATGACATGTAAACATCCCCTGCAGGGCTCAATGGGAGCTTTGAACAAGTGTTTCCATGTAGTTTTATGATCCACAGTAAATATTAATCACATGCAAACTTTAATGACACTACTACGAAGCTCTTTATCCTAGAGAAGGCTGCTAATTCTAAATATATTTACTTAGGTTTATTTTATAATTATTCCTTTTTTCTTCAATTTCTTACAAGGAACATTGAGGTCATGAAGGACCTATAGCCCATTTCATCTAAATCTGTGTCAAAGCACATGAGAAGATACATATATATATATGAACGAATTAAATGACCAGAATATAGTTTTTTCTTGCAGTTTTCACTAACAGCTGTTGTAAAACAATAGAAAATGAATAGCTAGTGAACATATAGAAAGACATGTGGAGGTTAGGGCCCACTAAACACAATGCTGATTGCAGTCATTGCAAGACTGCTTCATGTTCAGGAAGACTTGTCCATCCAGATACATCAAAAGGGAAGAGACTGATTCAACCTGCCTTTATTTTCAGTACTCAAACCTTGTGTGTTTATACTAAAGCTTTATTGAGATCTGTATTATTGAGAGAACCTCACAACATATTACCGCAGAAATCACCCCTGGCAGTGGAAACTTAAATGCCACTTAATTGCATAAATATAGGCAAAAATCAAGGCATATACATGCTGCAGTAGGGGTAACTTTTAAAATAGCATTCACAAATTGCTTAGCTCTGTCAACAACTGATAATCAGCACAGCAAAGCAATTATACACATTTATATCCATCCTCTCTCTACAAAGACTCACAAATTTCTTCCAAAATGTTTTACTGCAGTGTATGAAACTTGACTAGACATTGGTGTGATGAGATAAAGTATTTAACTGGGGTTTTAGCATACTGGGAACTTACCACAGTATTTGGCATTCGGTGACAAGGGAGTCATTAAAGATAATCTTTCCTGGAGAACTTGAAAATGGCACCTCCTTTCCACTTGCTTTCCTCTAAGCCTCCTCTGAATATCCTATTTACCTTTTGCATTCTCCTTGTTTTCTTCCATGTGCAGTCTCCAAGGGGAAGTTTATCTTGGAGTTGTTCACCTTCATCTTAAAAAAATTGGATGAGCTAGAAAGTAGTTGTCTATCTCAGTTTTAAGTTCTACCCCCAAGAGAATGAGGCATTTTGTTACTGCTGCATACTGGTTGTGGTCCAGTTCACTCAAGCCATTTCTGTATTTCCAGAAGCTGAAAAAATGATCATAGCAGAGAAACAGCAGCAGGGCATAGCTGAGGGCAATGTCTACTGTTACATGGCCTTGAGGATGAGGAAGGGTAAGGGAAAAATTAAAAAGAGGCTCAGAGTTGAATCTCTCCAGCCTGACAAAATAGTGTGAAATACACTGCTTCATTTTCACATGTTTGTGGAGATTGTTGATGCAGTCCTGAGCCAGTTTGACACAACTGGGAATGTGCTAATTTACAATCTCAAAGTGCTTGTAACATTCTGCTTGTGTTTAATATACATTTATTCAATTCCTCCTTTGTGGTTACCAAAAGTACCAAGCTTTTTGGTTAGGAAGGAGAAAGGGTAGAAGGTGACATGATTTTACTATTTAGTAAGCATTTAGTGTTTTAATGCTATATACACTGCATACTGAATATCAGTAGGACCACCTTGATAGAGCTGTAGCTGTCAGGGGGTGATGCAATTACTAAATGAGGACAAATACTCTTGAATCAAGACACTGCAATAAACTGTCATATTTATTGGTACTAGAGAGAATATATTCTGTAGTAAAGTATGATTTATTATACTTAGGCAGATTTGGAAATTGCTGAACAGCTGGGCAGACAAGTTACAGGGCTGTGTTTGAGGGGATAGCTCATGCTTTATCTTCTGCATGAAAAGAAGAATTCCTACACCATCCATTTGCAGAGATGGGTTCTATCAGTTGGAGAACATAATAGTCTTCCCTTAGGTACACCCATCAAGCATCTGTTCAATAGTCACCCTAAAAATCCATGTCTGAAACCCGTCTCTGCAACACTTACCACTTTCTCTCCACAAATATTTCTCACCCTTAGATTCTTAAGAGAGCTGAGTTTTATACCTTTCTGAGGAGTGGGACACAGAGCAGAATATTTTGTTGGCTTCAACTTGTTTTTCAAAAATGCTTGACTCTTACTGACAGTCATCGTCTTCCACACTTTCATCCTACTGGTAGGCTCTCTGTGCCTCAGGATAATCTTTAAATCAAAGAGCTTGATCTTTGATGTGCTGATGCCCCACCATTCCACTTGGCTTCAGTTGGCATTGTGAGTGCTCAGCACTACTGTAAATTAGTCTCCAAGTGTGTAACTGGTAGCATGTGTTCTTTTTAAGTGCTGGCTTGCTTGAGCTGATCTGCTGCTTCAGTAGCTTTGAACTTTCTCAAGTCACTGAATCACAATTCATTTCCTATTGGAGTTTCTGAGTTTGTGTGGGAAAATCTTTACCTTGTGAGAAACAAAGGGAAAAGATATCCTTGGTCTGAGTTCCTAAATGTTTTACTATTCTTTTCTTGTTTCCCTCCTTTTAACCCCTAAGTGAGTGACCTGAAGGGTAAAGGCTCCAAGTTAACTAGGTAAACAAGGTAAACTGCTCCACAGAAGAAGAGAAATATTTTGGTTTAAACTCAGTTTGCATGATGTGCTGCTCACCAGTATTTGTACAGGTTTATCAAATTTTAATTCAGAGGACTAGCTGGGGTTGTAATCTTCATCCTATGTTTTCCTAACTTTATTTTCCTAACATGTTCTGCTAAGGCAGACCACCACCACGTACCACCTGTAACCTAAGGCTGACAAAGACAGTTTCTAAATCATATTGGCTTAAATGTGTAACTGCTTATATGAACAAAAATCCATGACATTTTGCAGTGTAGACAAATCTAACATGTCAATAGTGTCTCTGCAGTTCTGTGGTCACATAGATTTCAACTTATTTAACATCACCATCTCTATGTCTAAGCTTCCTGAGCCAGATATGTAAGATTCACAGGAAAACTACCAGTTTGCTTTGAGAAATCTCTTCTTTGCCATTTAAGACACTGAACTTATAGCTCTACTGAGGATGGTAACTGGAGGTAGCCAGGGGTGCTGGCTGCAGCTATCTGTGCTTGTTCTTAGAGGCCAGCATATCCCAGAAAGCTGGAAATTCAATGCAGCAACATGTGCTAAGGGGAAAAAAAGGATCCTACCAGATGTCCAAAGATGATGCTGATTAGAGCAGAAGGACACTCAGGAATAAGTAATTTTATGAGGATTTTTCGAATGCTGTGAATTCAGCTTGAGGAGGAATATTAGTGGGTACAGATTACCACAACATCCTTCTGGGACACACAGATTTCACTGAAATTGAGGCAGGATAGACCAACTTACCAGACTCTGAAGCGATCTTTTTAATACAGCATTAAGCCAACTGCCCAACAGATTCTTGCGGTGAAACCTGTACATCTAACTGTCATGGGAAAAATTCTCTCTTGTCCGTGCTTTCAGATAAGTTGTCCGTTCAGAGCACAAGAGGCAGGAACACACTAGTGCCTTACCAGCCTGCCTAAGTTCTCATCAGCAAAGGCTGCTCATGATGTGTGCCAGCTAAGCATATTTGTCTGCCTGTCTCACCTATATTCCTTTGTAATCCAGCTCCGTTGTTTCTGCAGGAGTCCGTCTTGGCTTGTTAAATAACTGCAGTATTTCAATCACATACAACTAATGGGCTTTCACATCCTTTCAATAAGGTGTTAATGAAACTGGGAGACCACAGTGAAATGGCAGTGGGGGAACTGCAGCTATATAACAGAGGTGCTGGGATGCACCATAGCTGCAGTTATTGCCTGCTTAGCATACACTAACATAAGTCATCCTCACAACAACTTTGTCCCATGTCCAAGGCAGGTTAAATGATGTTGCAAACACTGCTGAGATAGAGAGATGGCACTGTAGTCCTCTAGCTACGACTGCTAGTAAGGACAAACTATGTGTAGAAGCTGGAGGAAAACAAGCAAGGTTTAATTGCCAACTTATCTTTTGTATTTATCTATTTCACCTGGGAGCAGTGTCTTCTAATGGAACCAATTTCAGAATGGAATAAAAACCAGAATGGACTCAATGAATACATAAAAGGTGGGTTGAGGCTCCTACATGACAGAAACATACTAGAAAAGAAGCGCTACATTTCTCATCCCTCTTAATCCCCCCGAGCCCCCTTTATTTGCACTAGAAGAGCTTTCTGTTATAGTATTATGTGGTCTGTGATTATCTATTGAAATAAAAAGCTGCAGAACACTCAAGTCACAATCTAAAATCAGTGCATCAAGTACACTGGCCATGCTGTTTCTTCTTCCCCATGACTGTTGGTGGTAGTAATGATAAAAAACCTTAGCACATCCTAAATATCTAATGTCATTAATGTGCTACAAAAACAGTTAATTAAGCTTATCTAGGAAAAACATCTGTGCCTTTCGCCTTCCACATCTTTCCGTTTTAACAGTCAAGTTTTCAGCTCTACAGATCTGGGAAACAGTTTGTATGAAATAATTCGGGAGAGATTCCCTTACATAGCAGGTACATTTGGCAGGAAAGGTGAAAAAAGGAATTTAAGTTAATTTTCCCACTTACGTATTGGCGATTGAATTGATCAAAATAAGGTAAGTCAGGGACTACTTTGGTATGTTACTGTGGGTGGTTTTGTGGTTAAGAGCAACATTCACCACTTACAGTGGAGCCCCAGATGCATCAGCCCTGAGCAGTACCTGGTGCTTTCTCTCTGCAGCAGGAACTGAGGAGGCCTAAATGTCTCCTTCGTAGGGGGCACTTTCCTCCTATGTGGTTGAAGGTCCTGTCATATCCTGGATCTTTCCAAAGTGACATGGGACAGAGGGACATGGCAGCCTTGCTACTTGCAGCAAAGTTGTCTTTACTAAACTTGCACAGTTTCTGAACTTGAAATAAGATTTTTCTTGTGGTCTCTATAGGAAGGTGCTCAGCTGATGGCAATATCAGTAGAGTTTGATTACCTAAATTAGATAACAGTTGTCCACCTTGGTTTTATAGCATCTACTGTAAATCAAATGTGAAATAGGATACTGAATGGAAACCCCTCAGTAACCTAAAAAAAAAAAAAAAGGTTTGATTTGAACTACATAAATATAAAATGAAGGAAAGAAGAAGCCAATACACATAGAGTTCAGGAGAGAAAAGAAGGAAGAACCTGACCCAAATGATCTGTTTGCAACAAATCCTCAGATTAATTCTAACTGGAGTTGGGAGAGGAGGATTTGTACAGAATTAAGGCCTAGAGCCCTGAGATAGTTGTCTCAGTCTGGTTGCAGTAAACGAGTAAGATGCCTAAATACTTGTGAAAACCTGGTCCTTAAAATGCTTAAATATGTACAGCTGTTACACAATTTGTAAACAGGCGGGGCATGACAAATACATCGGCAAAAGAGCCGCAGAGCAGAAGCTCTGACCTTGATTACTGAGGAAGGGGTGGGGTGGTTAATTTGCTACTAAAGGTTTTCCAATCAGGTTGATCTCAGGTGAGAGCTGGTTTCTAATCAGATAGCTTTTCACTCGGGGTTTGCACTAAGGAGAAAGAGCCAGTGGGGAGTTACATTGTTGAAATGAGGAAGGAGTAGGATGTGCTTATTAAGGTTGGTTTGCTAAATGAAGTTGGGTTAATGAAATGTTTTCAGTAGTGTTTTTTTTTCCTCTAAATATTGTATGTGCAGTGCTGGATTTCTAATATTAGCACATTTCAGAATACCTTTGCTTGTGTGTGCTCTGCTGTCTTTCAAGCAGACTATGGTGTCTGCATGGTCAGGACAGTGAAGGCATGTTGTATTTGTTTCCTTTCTTGGTTTTTGAAATAATTTTCCCCTTTGTATTAGAAATCCCTTCTTTTTGTTTTAAATGTCTGAACTAATGTGGACCTTGAAGTGTTTTGAGGATTAGCTTAAATATTTTTACTGTGCTTTCTTCGAAGGTGTTGAATGCTACTGAAGTGCTAAGATTTAAATATGGGCTGTGAAGAAAGTGCTGCTGATTGGCTGTTTAGAGGCAGTATGTTAAGTAACCCTGAGTTTGTTGTTTAAAGGCAAAATGAAAGTTATGGACAACTGCCAAGTATGAATGCTAGAGAAAACTTCTTAATGGCTTTGTAGAAAATAATATGTCTCAATTTTATGGATTCTTAAAAACTTTTAGGACTTGATATGGGTTAGAACATGTAAGGCATTGTGACAGGAACAGCAGTCAAAGCCCTTCATTTGACTTGGGACTATCTTGTCTTGTTATGGATGACAGATATAATTGACACTTTCGAGTGTTTTGTTGTTTTAAATTTTGATCCATGTATGCAAAACTAATAGAACAAAGAAACAAAAGCATTACTATGTGCGCTATAACCCAGAGGACAAAGAAATAGAGATAGGCAGGTCTTAGATGGAAAAGTTATAATTTTCTTCTCAATGAAACCCCTATACTGTAGAACAATAGGGCAAGATATGACTGGGTTAAGGTATTCTATTAAACATATTGTCAAAGCTCCAGAAACAAATCATAGTTGAATTCTAGATTTCTTCGGAAGGGACTACAAGTATATAGACTGTGGTGGTGTATTCAATGCAGCAGGCATAAAATCTACCTGGCAATTTTTCTTTCATTAATAAATAATTACAATGGAAAGTTAATCTTATATATGCATAAGGATTCATGTGTATCTAATTTTCTATTCTTTAAACAGTGACCATTTCAAAGTCTGCATGAAAAATTGTATTAGTGACTCTTTTGCAGAATGTGCAATAACCATGTAAAGGGTTATCTCTGTTAGCATCTCGTGCAGACACGTTTCAGAAGGTTAAAAACTTCAAGTGTGAAATGCATTCTGACTTGAGCAGGGTTTTGTTGGTTTGTTTTCTCCACCAATAACTAAGAATATTTTGGACTAATCTGAAATGAGGTTTTGTGTCCCCTAAGTAAACTCCAATACCAATTATTCACATAGCATCAGACTCACTGTGTATTATCTGCTCTTGTGAGTCCTCAGGAAGATGGTGTTCCTCTGATGTGCTGGCACTTTTCCAAACAGCCTCAGTGATAGCTTGTATCAGTTTGATTTTGTGACTTACTACATCAACATAAAGATGGAAGCAAATCTATTTTCTATTTGTTTCAGCAAGAATTTTTGTTTCATATAACAGTATTTTACTACATTTCATCTGAAATAGAATAATCCTTGTAACATGTCTAAGTAAGATACTGGAAGGATGTTTTATACAGTCTCAAAGGGACCAGCATTTCTAAAGAGAATGAAAGGCCAATGAGTAGTTGTTTAGGATCTCTCTTGCCTTTTTCTTTATGTTTCTCAAGAGATTTTACAGATATTTTTGATAGAACACAATTATCAGCACTGTGAAATGCAGAATGCCTGTACCTTGCCAAAAATGTGACGTCATGGTGCAGAAAGTATCAATAGTAAGGTGTATTTTCTGTTCTGGAGGCCTCCCTAAATCATGACAGGGAGTGAAAAATCCAAATTCTTGATTCATTGCAAGCCTAGGCATAATTTGAGCACTATTCTTGCTGAACAGCTAGAGAAGCATATGCATCATGTGAGAGTGTGCTGGATTTGGAGAATTTGTAACTGTGGTAAGAGCATTGCTGCATGAGAACATCCAGGGATGGCTGGCAGTGGGTGGAGTGTGTTGTACTGGCTAGCGAAGCCAGGCAGCAAAATTAAGGCAACTATACACAGCTTGTATATATTGTGCACTTGGTAAGCTAAACTTGGATCTTTATAGTATGTTGAATGTTTTCCCTACAAATAGGGGGTTCAGACTCCCCTTTGGTTTCACTGCAAATTTTCAGTTTGAAGTTGTGAGTCAATACAGGTGACTGAACTGGCTGTGCTCTGCATCTGGTGCGTAGGTGCACCCTTTGAGGTTTTAGCAAGGGATATCTGGAAAAGGTGGTCAATGTTGGAGGTCCTTTTTATGTACTGCCAAGAAGCTTATTCAGATGCTGGTTGAAACTGTGTGGTCTATGGCCTGCAGCAGTGACAGGAGGGCACCATCACGGTAGACAGGAGCAGTGTAACAGCAGTTGGTTTTTTTGTTTTCCTTTTATTTCCCCATCTACTTTCATTCAGGAGACTGGCATGAATTCAAGACTGTTCAGCCTCTCAAAATAACACAAAAACAAGTAATGATATACAATATTATCATACAACTCAGTAGTAGGAGAAGAGAAAGTGTTAGGGTTCTGTCTGAAGCTTTGCTTTTGTGTAACTTGGAGTTGATTACTGAGCAGCATGAGAACTATTATATATAGGTGGAGGCAGTCATCTTCCCAGAGAAATAAATTCTGTCAGAAGCTTCCTTATGAGGTTCTGAGCATTAAGCTTGGGGAAAGGAAATCTCAATTAGTTACATAAGCATACGTGACTGCTCTTTTCCTGCAGGGAGTATACTATAAATGGAGTCAATCTAGCATGGCTTGAAGGCTTTTTTTGTTTGTTTTGCTTTTATCAGCTTGTAAGGGTCACTTGTGAACACATAGCTTCAGAGAACCATCACATGGAGGGTCCCTGGCAAACAAGGGAAGACAAAAACCATGGATCTGAAAATGTTCATCCATGACAGCCTATTTCTGATCTGTTCCATAAGAGGACAGGAATCTAACTGATTTGAAGTTTCACTCACCAGGGTGTGTGAGGAACAGCAATGGGGGAAACAGAAAGAGGGTATTTTTCTCAAAATCCTTCCCAAGGAGGATGACAAAAAGAATTAGTTCCAAAGAATAACAATTCCAGTGAGGTAATTCACTCTTCTTCAAGAGGTTGCCTATATGTACATTATGAACTGCTGCCACACCAGGACTGTGAGTGATATTGGGTATAAAGTCCAAATGACACAATAGATTAACTTAGAGGAATTTTGAAAAATTAAATGGAAAACAAATGGAGATAATATGAATGATCTCCTTAGTGTGAGGAATCAGATTAGAGCATTACAGAGGAGTGGTACTGCCTTCCTGTTCATCTTGCATCACGTTTGGCAAGTCAGAGGCAATTCCATTGCCATGATTTGTATCCCCCAATTCTGCAGGAAAGGCAGTAACTCTTCAGAAACTGAAGGATCCAATTTGAAGCTTGACTCTGACCGTTAAAAGATTATTTATTTTAAGCACAAGCATTTTTTTTTCTGTGGTTTATCTCCTGATATCTGAGTATTTTAATGGAAAATATCATCTGTTTCTAACAGTTATCTGAACAGGGAAATCCACACAGACAAGCCCATTCTATTATTTCATTCCAACACGAAATAGTAGATTGGCTGTTGTCCATATTCAACATGCTCTAGGATGCCCCAGTCTATTATTCCTTTCTTCTTCTTGAGACTGATTTCAAAGTAAGACAAAGACAGGCCCAGGTAATCTTGCTTACCTCAGTGTGTCCCAGGCAGTTTTTGCTTTATGATCTTCTGACTATTACAACATGATGCGTCCGTACCACTGAATGTCAACAGTACTTTTTTTTTAAATGTTTTTTTCTAAAATAAAAATAAACTGCTTGGGCCACGGGTCATATAAGAACACAAATGCAATGTCTGATTGAATGTATGATCTAGATTTGTGGAACTAATTGAAAATCTGAAAATACATAATGTTTGCCCAAATTGGGCTGAGTTCAGGTATTCTGGGCTGCACTTGAGAGTAGTGGAAAGGAAGGGAGAGCAGCAAGGTTACAGAGGGCAAGTTAGAAAGCTCTGACTCGGAAAAGTAATTCAATCTTCTCACCTGGAGAATCAGTGTTAAGTACAATCATGAATTGCACTGTGATAGTTCTGAATGGCATTTAAGAACTATAGTGAGCTGTTGTACCCAACCAAATACCATGAAGGGGAATGGAGGTCAGTGTATGTGCTTGGGTGCCTTTGAATTTGTCACTTTAAAGTGTACATTCTCTGAATACTGCTGAATGCATGCTCTCAAGCAAAAGTCTTCAGTGAAAATTGGAGGGCTTGATGCTAACAAGTTTACTCTGCAGTGTTATTTTATGTTTCACTGCCTTTGCTGGAATCTTGACCAAAATGTACTATTTTTATTTTTTTCCATGGCAGTTGTTTGCCTTTGAAGCTCCAGGAGGAAGACCATGGCTAGGGGAATTTGGGTTGGAGCACTCTGTCTAAAAGCACAGCATAACCCCATCACAAACAATTTACCTTGGGGATCATTAATGCCAGACTCTAGTATTATTCTTGTGGTCTGTTATTGCTAGAGTGCTGTTTGAGTAAAGATTGTGTTTGTTACACTTCCCAAAACAAATAAATGTAAATGCTCACTATATAAATTCTTTCTTCATTAGGTGACTAAGCCATTGAAGTCTGTGAGAGAAATTCCATAAAATAATTGTGAGGGCTAAGGTGAAGAATTAGCAATGCATTCAGAGCAACAAAAAAGAAGCTAATAATATGAGGACTTTGAATACATACACCCATAGATATGCGTGTGTGTGCAAACACAGAGACATACGTAAACACACACTAATTATGTCGCTAATTATGTTGCAGATAATTTAATAAGCTCAAATCTTTCAGATCCTTCTTTTCTTTTGGGTTGCAGTGTCCATATAGGAATTTCTGGTGTGAAATTTGCCAGTCTTAGGTGAAGAAAGAAACCCTTCCAGGCTGTTATGACATGCAGCTAGAAATAGTTCTGTTACATAATTCTCATCTGTATTTAAATGCTAAGATATTTTAAAGTAAAAAGAATAAAAGGTTTATAGTATCTTATCTTACATAGTTCTCTTCCTGTCTGCAGAACAACACTGGCTGCAGTGTTGTGTAAATGCAGATGTGCTTCCAGAGCTTTGTTGAGTGTCTCTACTGAGTACTGTGTTGCACCACACAGACATTGCAGCCTGGTCAGCCTCTGGTCAGCAGTCCCTGAACTGTGCCTCAACTATTTCATAACAGATGAAAAACCTATTGTAATGCCACTTCATTTTTATTTTACAATTATTTTCCTGGCTCCTTCCAGATGACAGATGGGATTTTAACTGTGACTATGTTAGTTACTTTCTTGTTCTCGTAAATCCATAAGCCAAAATTTGTTCTTGCTGAAAATTAATCTTGAAGATGAAAGAGTTTAGACTAATTCAAACTGTAACAGAGGAAAATTTTTTCCCATAAAAACCTGCAATGAAGTTGGTTCATCTTGTATGTAGGGAAGACAGTTTCCCACAGTTGCCAGTCTACTGTCTCTGATTAAAGAGAGCAATTTAGTGATAGAATTTTTTGAGAGAAAATAGCACTCTTGATTTTACTTTATTTGTCCACATACATCTTCCTGTTCAAATGTGTCAAACTTGGTACATGGTGCAGCTGCTCTATCTTGTAAAGAACACAAAGCAGCAGAAGGGAAAGATACATTAATCTCCACGGCCTTTCTAACCCTTCTTTTTGACCAGAGACCTGGAACAGGACTCAAATACATATCTATTGTTTTCAATTAAAAACTAAATTCTAAGTTTCTGAGTTTGCATGCTTTTGTTTGCACCTCAACTGCCTGCCCTGCTCCAAGCTCTGTCCATCAGCACAGTTCTGTGTTTCCACACCGAGGTTACAGAACCACACGGTACAGCAGGAGCGCCACCCACACTGAGCTTTTGTGGGTGGCACCACCTGAGGTCCTGGAAGTTTACGTAGATGTCTCCCATTGCAAAGGTGTCTCCCAGAACAGAGGGGACAAGTGCTGCTACTCTCTGGGAGAGCTGCTAGCTATGCATCAGTCATCCCAGCCCAGGGCATGCCTGGATCCCAGAGCAGGTTCCAGTAAGTTTGATATTTTAGAGGAAGAGGATGAGAAGTGCAGTTCTTCACTTTCACTGTTCATCCTTTCAGTTTCTGGTGTAATGACAAGTAGAGATGGCTTGGATCAGCTGTGTGTTTTCCCATGTGTTTTTTTTGTTTGTTTGGAAAATAGCAATTTTTCTTTAAACTTAATAGTTCCATTTATAGCTAATTATTGGTAGTCCTATGTGCAAGAAGCAGGAAATAAGGATCCTATTGTGTCTGGGTATCATGGATAATCCTAAAGAAGAGTGTACTTCAAGCAAAAGCAGAATAATCTGTTAATGGGGGTATTTGCTGCTAAAGACAAGTGGCTCTCCTGATGATAATATAATTAAGAGCTTTTGATAATAAGCAACCCTGCCAACTACACACTTAGTGAAACTGCTGGCCCTTACACAAAATATACTTTGATGCTTGTGAAAGCAGTTGACACTGTTGCTTGAATTGCTCTATGATGCTGTGCAGGTAACTAGTTTGCAGGCCAGTCAGGGCTGATTTTCAGCCATGTCTTGAACAGCCACAAGTAATGGGCAACAATACAGGTTTGGCATAAAAGATGGTTAAATAACTTTACTTACAAGAGAATTGTGTTCTAGCAATGCAAACTGCTGGATTCATTTGTCATTTACCTCACTAAAAATGCACATACTTACTGTAAAAGGGGTGGGTGACATGATCACCTAGCAGGGCTTGTTTTTTCAATGTTTAAATAATTTGCTTTTGGAGTAATATGTTCCAATACTGATGTTGCAGTCTGAAGTGAGAACTGAAAGAGCTACTGTAAACCTGGGCTTAAAGAGAATGTGGATTGGATTTTTGTTAGTTTGGTGGTTTTTTGATGATTTCATCACATGCAATATAATCAGCCACTAAATTTATTGTCCTAAGAGTGTTGACTTGCATTTCAGCCACAATTATAAAACTTTTAGACTGTCCCTGTAAGTAGATTCATGTTTTGTTTGTGAATATTTTTCTACTGATTCTCACACATTGTTGAAAATTCTTGTGTAGTTTTGGAAACAAACCGAAAATGATTGCTAAACACTTGAGCAAATGCCTCCTAGAAACAGAAGTTAATTTAAATATGGAAAATAAAATATTTAGAACTTTAAATTTCCATCTGTGCCACGGTGAGATCCAAGTGTTAACAGCCTTGTTGCTTGGTCTTCTCTTTCTCAGGTTCTTCCTCTCAGACTTGCAGAGTCCTGATCTAGTTCTGTTTTGTCTCTTGAAAGTTTATTCACTATTTTTGTCAACTGTAGCAAACCAGCAGTAAAGTAGAAATGTTGGCTCTTGTAGATTGTTGCTTGCTCCCCAGCTGGTATAATGTCCTTTAACAACCCACCTTCCTTTGTTGTATGAAAGTTATTTTTTTCCAGCACTTATTGACCTGAGTACATGAATATGATACTACAGGGGGAATCTGTGATGCTATTCTGGTTTGGCCATGGTCAGCATCCTTGCTACAGCTCTGAGCTAGTTTGGAGAGAGGGAGGTAAGGATGAAGGAGAGCAGGAGGGTTGAGGAGCGTTCCACACATCTCTCTGCAGTTATTCTCAAGGAGAGAGAGAACAGCATGATGAAACTCCAAAAGCTTTGTTCAAAGCAAAGCAGAACTACTCTCTGAAATACATTCAAAGCTAAGTTCTCCTACCCCTCCAGTGAACTTACTTAGTGTGTGTTTTGACTGTGCGAAAGAAAAGCTTCAAGCTATGCAAATAATGGCTTTCTTCTGAAACCCAGATAGAAATAAACTGGGCATGCTGTAAAAATGTAAATGTCACTGAAATCTCATGTGTGTTTAAGATACTGCTTTGAAAATGCATAAATCTGCTCTCACTTAGCCAGGGCTTCTGTTTGGGAATCTATGTTAAAGGAAGATATTTTCACTTTAGAGAAATGGTCTCCATTTCTGTGTGTGGAAACAGAGTTAAACATGAGTCTGCCAGCTCTTTACCCAGCCCTGATGCCAGTCTGTTTAACGATACCAGTCAGCAGCCTCATGCCTTTACCCTTCTGATACAGAGCTGGTGTCATCTTGGAGGAACTGCTAATGCTTCCCTTTGTGGGGATTTAAATATAGTAACCAGGGGAAGGCAGGAAAGAAATGCTCTTGAAGTTGAATAGGGGTAATTTTCTGTCTGACTGCCATTTTCCTTTATCCCACCCTGTATTAATTATTCCAAGACTTTCAGTCCTGATTGGAAACCTTACTAATGTTACAGCCCTTAATCTATAGCAACAACAGCAAACTGCAAGGTTCACAGAAGGAGAGTGTGGCTGAAAAAAAGAGTGTGATTTTTTTCCAAAAGGAGAACTCTTTACTGTTTGCTATAATATTAGACTAAGATTTTTACAGGATCAAGGCAATGGTCAGTTCTCTTTATTCTCATCAGGACATAAATGTTAACTTGCAAAGCAAATTGTCTGAAAATACAAAGACTGTGACAGAACTGTGACTTAAAAGGTGGTCCCTCCTGGCACTTGCAAACCAGTTGCCTCTCAGCTGTTCATAACTTGGCCTGACAGTCAGGTTTATATCTTCACTCCAAGGAAAACTCCCAAAGGATTGTGATTTATACCAAGAAGGATACAAACAGGGTCCTGGACAAAGTCCAGTGGATCTGACTGTTTTTTTCAGTGGCATCCAGTTCTGGAATGGCACTTCATTAAGGGAATTAAAGAATAGTATTAGTCCAATATAAAAATCTCCCTCCACCCCAACTCCAAAGCTATGCACTTCTACTTTAGGAGCCTTGAATTGCAAAAGATAAGTTTATTTCAGATGAATAAAATTGAGGAACTCTGTGTTTTTAAATAGGTGTTGCATTTAGCAAAAAATCGAGGAATCCATATACTCTGACACTTTCTGGTGTTAGCAGTCATCCTGTTTGCTTGTGGACTCCTAATTTAAATTGAACCAGTCCTTAAAATCCCTAATTTATCTTGTCCTGAAAGGCTGGTTCCATGACTGCGATATAAAATGTTTAAGTGGGCATGAAGTCAATCTTAGCTAATGGTATGTATTTTTTTCAGAGTCAATGAAATCTGGCACTGCAGTTTGTCCAAACACTGTTGTAAATTTTATTAAAATGGAAAGCCAGACACAGTGAGTTTATCTCCAACTATAAAGTATTTTTTTTTATCATGTACTGCAGCATTATAAAGAGGCAACTGAGCTATGGGAAGAATTATGTCACATCTCAATAAGGAAAATCCTAGAAGGCTTTGAAAATAATAAAGTTATGAAACTGTATTATGGTGTGCATGAGAAATCATAAGCTGTTTTTAACTTTGATACTTTCTGTTGGATTAGCAGAACTACTGTAGTTTTATTGAGATCAATTCTAGTAATAAATCTCTGGGGAGGAAATTAAATGAGGAATGTTGCCCACTTGCAGATGGCTAAAATTATTTTCTTTCTGAAATGTTTTCTATTTAAACTACATCTCCCTATACTTATTTTATCCCCTCCTTGGTGTTGACAAGCAACACTACTTGCACTTCTGTTGTAAAAGAAACAAGGTGTTGCATGATTTGCAAACAATGATGGCGATGCTGTCTATAATAACACACATAGACAAATTATGTGATGATAATTATCTTGAAAGTATAGGGGTAGGAAAGCTCTTTGTTATGCAAAAAATATGAAAAATCCTCATTATGAACACATCTCACTTAGATGTTCTCATATGTGGTTGGCTCCAAGTTCTAATTCCCTTGCTACTGGGATGTAGGCTGTAACTATATGGCAATATTAATAAATTTATCCTGGCATCATGGAACTTGCTTCCAGAGAAAACTTTGCAAATTGAATTATCTCTGCAAAACCCATATTTTACACCAAAGACCTCTGTGTCAATGAAGTCCCTTACTGGCTTAGAGTGATGTATGGCAGGATTGAACTGCTCAAAAAAAAGGGCTTTATAAAAATAGCTGTACCACCAAATCTGGGAGTTTTACTGCTATAATGGATGACTGCATCTTCCACTTTCAGTTTGGAGAAACTGTTAACAGAGGGCTTTATGACTTTTTGAAAATTCAAAAATTCCTTTGAACAAAACAGGGTCACTAGAAGTCATAAAGCATCAAATTAACAAACATATAACTTCTGTAATTGTTGAAAGACCACTGTATGGACTTTATTTGGACCATTAAAGGCACTTACTCTGAGTGTACTTGTTTCTTCAGCTAATTAGACTCTTAAAATAATGTGGGGTTTTTAGATTGGCTTGGCTTTTTTTCTTCTCAAAGTTAGAATAGAAATGGCATACATTCTTTCTCTAGTTTCTGACTGAGAAAGAATACAGTGACAGGGACAATTCAGGTTGTATCTTGTTCAGTGGCAGAGTTGGTGGATTCAGCAGTCAATACTCACTATATAAAGTGTTTGCTCCACTGTGCCCAAGTGTGGCTCTGTGCCACATGTTACTTCATGAGAGTTGAAAGTGTTTCCTGAAGACAGGTTACCTAATTTCCTAATGGACACTTATGCCATTCACTGTAATATGACACATGCACATTAAAAATTATTACTGTTTTATAGGAAAGAGAATGAGTCACAGAAAAAAGTGTCCTTCTATGCTGCTGTCCAATATAGGGTGCCTAAGACTTTTTTTTTTTTTACATTTCAGAGTACTTAGCATTATGTATCTATTAATATGCTCAAAATACAACTCCTCTTACCTTTGATTGCAGCTACTAGTACCTACTGCACTGGTAAGACCTTATGATTTCAAATTGTGAGTCTAGAAAATGAGGGGAAATAATACTGATAATACTGGTGCCTAGCTATTAAATCAGAGAGCATTGCAGTGAATTTCTGTTAGAGACAAGTTCAGAATTCACTTCTTTCACTCCTTTAATGACTTGAATCATCAGACTTCTGCCATTCCTCCTTCAAACCATTTCTCATTCATGACATAATTTTTTCCAGTAAGTGAAGCAGGGATCCTGTAGGAAACAGCATATTCATGTAATGCTGATTCACACTCATCTTTTGGAAGTTTCATCTTTTGAATGAAATAGGAAGGACAAATTAAAAGGAAAAAAAAAAACAAACACAGAAGAACCCTCAAACAAACAAACAAAAAAAAGCAAAACACAAAACCCAAATCTGAAACAACAACCTACAACTCCAAAACTTCCTTTGGGGAAAGAATGGTGTGATGATGTAATTTAAAAATTCTGAGACCTGTATACCCAGGCTGAATTCCTATATTTCTTTAGTCTTGTGTTCATTGTTATCACTTTAATTTCTGATGAGTGTTGCAATAAGGTAATGTTCACAAGTTCTCTAAGTCATTGAACACCTTAAATCCCCTTATAACTGCAACTTTTTAATTTTCTAGTTCACTATTACAGAGTTGTGTAGAAAACTGTCAGAGGCAAGACTGTTGTCAGTTATAAACTTGTAAAATTGTTAATTCAAAGCACTGCAGGGAATAGATTCTGTTAAAAATCTGTATGATAGCTGTCAGATATTCCAGAAGATATAAAGGTATTTTTCTTGAGAATATACATTCATAGTTTGAGATGGACTCTATAAAGTACAGCAAACTTTTTGCTACTGGCAACTTTCATGGGTGACAGTAACTTTAATAACAAGGTAGATATTTTCTTCTCTTTATAACCAGTGGAAGAAAGTCTGTTGACATTAGGACACAGCATGATGGCTGGTTAGTACCTCTGAAGGCTCCCAGGAGAGTGCAGATTTAATAGGACAGTAGGGTAGCAGTTTAATTGGGTTCAGGGGAGTAAAGCTCATGATTCCAGGTCTGTAAGAAGCTTTTACTCTTTCTCATGCTGTGGCTAGGTAGGATTTTAAATATGCCAAAAATAGAATTTCATTGAGAGAATGTTAATGGAAGGAGTAGAGCTGGATTTCAATACAGTTTGATTAGTTTCCTAACTGAGGACTCAAGTAGAGAATGAGGTCTAAAAGAAGGCCCTAGAACCCACCTATTCCTTTCTATCTCCTGTATATCTCTCCATGTGATACCTCTGTCAACAAGAAAATGTTGCTTAGTTTTGTGGTGTATATATATGGGGTTTTTTTCTGAGTGTCTAAACATTGAGACAAGACCACAATTTACACTTGGTTCTGGTTTGCCTCCTTTGCATATTTCTTGCTTTCGCAGAGCCCGTGCAAGTGACAGGCTGTTGCAGAATTGGACCCATTTCTGATTGTATTTGTCTGTTTATCTGAAAAAGCCTGTAGCTACGAAGAACTCATAAACCTCAGGTTGAGATTAGAAAAAAAATCCTTTGACTGCTTTAGGCATGATGCTGTGCTGTTTTTAGTTAGAAATAGGAAGTTCAGGACCATAGGCCAAATCTGCATTCAGGGTCATATTTTTCTGTACCCCAGCCACATGCTGCCTCTCACTTGGTCTATCCTGTCATGCTGCTCCCTGTCTCTTAAGCCAACATAGGGCAGAGAATATCATGTTCCTGGTGCCATGGCATGTTCCTCTGGCTTTCTGTTCACGGCAGAGCATAACCTGCTGAGCAGTGGTTGCTGCTCAGCGCCCTATTCCTGCCAGCTACAGCAAGGGAAGTTTGCCAAGGACCCTCAGAGGATGATAACAGTGATGGGGTCTACACAGTTCTTAAAGGGATCATGCCTAGGGCACGGGGTAGGTCTGTGTCAGGGGCTGTCTCTCCCCTATCTCGCTCTTTTCCAGCCTGTGACATAGAGGTGGATTCCTGTTCTTCACAACCATGTCCCTACCTGGCAGAAGCAAGATTCTAGAGTTTCCATTCCATTCCCAGAATAAAGATTTATTTATTTACTTATTTGCCTGGAGGACAATTTCTTCATTCAAGATGAAGACGGGCCTTTGGAATTCAGAGTATTGTGATGATGTGATGTGTACCAGGATGTTAAACAAGGTACCTCAGATCTGACAGTGCTGGCATTGTCAGACCCTCTAGATATGTTACTTGAGAGTGGTCAAGAAAATTCACCCTTCTCCTGTCCCAATTAGTTCACTCCTGAATTAAATAAATTTGTTTTTACTGCTGCACTTTTAAGGTTTTCCTTTCTAGTGCAAAGAAACATTAGATAAAGCCTTGGGAAGGGATAGGGCCAGGCAGGTTCTTTTGGTATTTTTTAAGACAAGCAGTTTGAATAATGGTGGAGCTTAGCCCATTAAAACAGGAGCTCACTGGATGTTTGGAGGAAGTGTGGCAGGGAATGTCTCTGCTTCTTTAGTTCAGGAGAAGGGATTCTCCTAAACTGAAATGATGGGATTTAAATTTTCTGTTCCAATTTAGGGCCTTCAATACCATGATTGATGTTGTCCCTGGTTCCTTTTCATAAGCTCCTTTGATGTGAACAGCTGTATTCTCCAGGATAAAATCTCATTAGAGGATAAACTGACATGGACATATCTCAGTGTGAAACAGCACTAATGTTTTTGTGATGTTAGTTTTCTGTCATAAAAATAGTGGGAGTGTAAGGCACTGATAATAGAGCATAAAAGGTAAAAACTTACTAGTGGAAAAACTAAAAATACCCTTGACTGAATAGCTTGCAGGAGATACCTATCAACCAAGCACATTCATTAGTCAGCAAAGTTACCTTCAAATGACAGTGCATTTCCAAACACGTAATTTAGCTTTTGAGTGCCCTTCAGAGAATTACTGGTGGGTTTTGTTCTCCTGGGGACTGCAGCAAGTTACATGTTTGTTTATCTTACTATTTTTATGCAGGCAAAACATCTGGTGGCATAAGCAGACACATCACTCTTCAGAGTTGCTTAGTGGATTTTAATTAGAGGGATGATGTCTGGGACAATGTTCTTCTCTAAGCATGGTTTTTGGGGTTTATTTCCCACATTTTAAAATACCCCATTTTTTTTTT
Source organism: Formicarius rufipectus (assembly GCA_013399695.1). NCBI lineage: Eukaryota > Metazoa > Chordata > Aves > Passeriformes > Formicariidae > Formicarius > Formicarius rufipectus. The sequence goes on along the minus strand of VXAU01005779.1, from coordinate 1,307,227 downwards.
GTTAAAACATTGGCATTTAATGTTAAAAAAATTACAAATAACAGATGACATAATTTTTCATTAATATAAAAACCCTACAATCTGCAGTTCAGCATAAAATGATCACTGTTTAAGAAGCAGCTTTGAAGACAGAAACCTGAATTTCTCAGATGACATGCATCCAAAATAAAATGACAAGAGTCTGAAAGGATTACTGATTTGTAGGGTTTGCTTTTTCCCATCTGCTTCCAGGAACTTCTACAGATCTTTGTGTTTTAATCTCTGAATATTCATGCATTTAAAAATATTGTAGATTTTTAATTTTCTTTTAGATCATAATTATTTATTGACATTTGGTGCAGTGTATAGAAATTGTGCATTACAGATATAGGATAGAGGATATCCTTTATATCCTATAGATATAAAATAGCATAGTATTTACCTCTTTCAAACATTTGTCTTGTGTTAGAGAATAAAGGGAATTTATTTTTTTCTAAAAAATTGGGTGTTGCCAGCACTTGAGGTTTTTTTAGGTTGTTTGTTTTTTAAGAATGTTTGGTTGAAAGAAAGGTGGGAGGCCTGGATTTGAAGGTGTTTGTATGTATGCAATAGAAAGGGGCTGGGGGGGAAACTCCAGAACATGCAAGGTCTGCAAGTGCTGTGTGGCTGTGCTAAATTGTTACCATGACACTGAATAATAGTGAGGTGATGAGCTGAATTCCTAATAGCACTAATGGTGCCGAGCAATCCTTGTCTCTTGCCAGTAAAACATGCAGAACTATTCCATAAACAAACCTTTTTCACTTGTTTGGTTTTTTTGTTTGTTTGTTTGTTTTTAATGCATCATGGTTGTCCTGCAGCTGACTCAGGCACAGATGAATAGTGCTGAGAAGGAAGCTGGCCAGGGCAATATATATTGGCTTTTTCCACTACTGTGTATACGACATGCTTGTTTTAAGCTGTAAGGATTTTCTGAAAAGTAACAGTAGAAATCAGGTTGTATCAAGGCCCATATCCTCAGCTTCTGGACTCCAGAATGTAGCAGGAGTTCACCTCCAAAATGAAGCACTCCAGCCTTTCTTCTTGCCTGAAAAGTCAGGATCATTAAGTTTTAAATTAAAATTCAATGTAACAATTGGACAGATCACATGATAAAATTTCCTGATCAAATCATAACCTGCTGTCTTTTTATTATCGCATTTTCTACTTTTGTCATGACATTGGACTGCTGAGTAACTTTTATCACTTACTTCTAGTGGTGAGTTACATGAGGTAAGGAAAAGTTGATACAGAAGGTTGGGAAGATGAGACGTCTGGATAACAATAGAGCAGACCTGTTACTCTGCCACTGACTCAGGTTGCACCTGAAGAGTGAGAAATGCCATCTTGTGCTATCTCTATCTGATAAAACTTTGTAGTAGCATCAAATGTAAAAACAGATTCTTCACTGCATGAACCAGTGTCTGATTTCAATGATTAGTGAGATGATGATAGCTTTCAGAGTCTCTCTAAGTGTGCACTTCTAAAAAACAGGATGTGGAACTAACAAATTACCTTAATGTTTGTCTGCTACCTGTCTGTGAGAGTTTGGCTTTGATTTCTTATCATAGGTGAAACAGCAGCTTCATCAGTGACATGGTGTCCATTCCCCAAACAAACCAATCAAACAGTATTTATGACACAGCCTGGCCCAGCAGAACTTCCCATATTGGCAGTACAGAGTAACTTTAATGCTGGTTTTGTGTGGCTGTAATCCTTGCAAATTAAGGCTTAATCAGCCTTTTCCACGAAGAATTGATTTATTATGACAGAACTAGTTTTTAAGACCTAGAATTGAAAAGGGCTGTTGCCAAAACAACCATGTTTCCCCTAAGGTAGTATCTCCATAGGAACATATTGGAAAGGTTTGAACTAGCTGGCAAACATATGAAGTCTTTATCCTCAGAACTACAAGTAGTGTTTTTGTGTGGCCTGTCACAATGACTCAGATTTAAAAGGCAGATTCATACTGTCTTTGACATCCTTCCCAGGCAACAACAACTGTGTTAATTTTGGACAGAAAGTTGCATGAGTTATGTTTGACCTAAAGCTGATTTCCAGAGCATGGTAAGTTCAGGAAAGGCCATTCATGAGGCTCATGAAAAAGATATGTTTACTCTAGCTGTTTGCTTTTATCATTTAGTGGATGCATTTCCTCATGTAGTTTCTCTGAGGTGAAATCAGATCAGCCTAAGGCTGGACTTTCTGTTGCTGTTTGTAGTGACCTTAGCTAGAGTCACACCTTCAGTTCTTGTCCCTGGGAAAAAATGAAATGAAATCTCATATCCCTCCTGAAGGAAAAGTGTCTATTTGTCTGAAAGGCATGAGTTTAGTCTTTCTCTAAATTAAGTTCTGGAAGAAACAACTCACGTTTCACCTGCATTTGCAGAGAACAACAACAGTGCTTCACAAGGCTCACTAGGACCTGCAGAACGTTTTCTGAAACAGCTGCTGCTGCAGGGATCCTTGCTGTCTGGGAATGGTCAACAGGAGCTATGGGACCCTCATGGGCACTTAGAACACCTTTAGTATTCTAGAAAATCTGACTTTCACTAAACTAAGAAAATTTAGAGAGGCTGTAGTTGCTTTTCATATAATCTAAGAAATTACTTTTTTATGGCATTAAAAAGGCATCATCCAAGTATCTCAGCAGGCAGGTGAATACGAATTGTTCGGATTGTGGTGAGTCACAGAGGGTGGGAAGGAAGGATGGCTATTGCTGGTGTGAAGTAATGATGAATTATCTTTAAGACAAATGTCTATTTACAAAAAGTCTGAAAGTTAAAGATCACCAAATTTTGCCTGATATGTTTAGAATCAAAGCATTTCACAGATGCTTAAAACAAGACACCTAATCACCTCTCTGCCTTTCCTTAAGGAATATAGTTCACTGGAAATCCTTCAATGCTCTGGACATGTTGAAATGTTTGACCTTTTCAGAACAGTTTCTCTCTAAGTCTCATCCTCTTGTCCTTTACAGAGTTAGTAAGGTGGGGGATGGGAAGAGGATGGAATATTTTTCATTTATGTCAGATGAAAACTTCTCACACAGGTGAAAGGAATATTTTCAGTTCCAGAAACACCAGATTCTTGACTGCTGGAGAGAAAAATAGACAATTATTTTTTAATCAGGAAAAATGAATAATTTATTTATTAAAAAATAGAGCTTTGTTATAGAACTGCTTATGAATAACTAGTACTTAGAGATGCACAACCTGCTATCCAGAATGATTGATAGTAGCTTCCAATAATGAAAAAGCGATGGGACCCTCCCTTATAACTTCCTTCCACTGATTTGTGGTTTAGGTATTTCCTGATGTTAGTCAACATAGAAACTTCAATTGCATTTTTTTTTCATTAGTCTCTCCAACAACACCACAGTTTTCAGCTCACGAGCTTTGGCTTGTGGCTGTAATTGAGCAAAGAGGTGGATTTCCAGTGGTGAGAGGTGCTGAGGAGTTCGTGAGAAACTACAGCACTCTGGAGGTGTGGTGCAAAGGCCAAACAGTGGCGTCTTCTTTGGAGATGTGCAGGAAGGCAGCGAAGGGGTGTGAGCTGCAGAAATCCTCCCCAGTTCCTTTTCTGTTCTGCTCCTGGGCATTACTTGCCCCTGCATAGAAATGAGAACAGCTAGTTCCTTTATTTTCACCTACTTACAGTCTGGAGGGATTGTACCTGGATAGCAGGGGCTTGCCAGGCAGGGAACAGTACTGGTTATTAAATGTGCAGCACAGCACTAAGCCCTTCTGGCCTCCAAATATTGAGGAGCAACGTGGTGAGCAGTTTCTTAACTCGAATGGAGTGTACTGGCTGCATGTGAAGAGGTACCCTGAGTTGCTGCAGAGAGGATGAAGACACCCACTATAAGGAATTTATTAAGGAAAAGGGAGAGTTTTGGTGTGTATTAAAGCAGCAAGAGTGAAGCAATGTGGCACAAAAGAAACACGGGGAAAGTGCTGAGTACAGAAAACTCAAAGGGTTCCAAGGTGGAGTAATGAGAGTGTGACAGGGGTAGAAAGAGACTGCAGAAGTGACAGATACCAAGTGAAACGTTTATGATATAAAAAGTATATTATGTAAGAGAAGAATTTGAAATTGATGAGATTATGTAAAGTGAAAGATTTCTTCAAGAGCTGGATTTCTTAATCTGCACTTAATCTCACTGCAGCATAAAAAGTCCAAAGAAAGTTCAGAGAGCCTTTATCAGACTTACACAAGTAAAAAAAACCCACAAACCAACCCATGCTTTCCACTCCCTGCGATGGGTGCCAGCCCCTTAACACAAAAAGGCATGCACAGCACAACGCAATCTCCTCTGGGGGGGTATTTGTGCCGGCTGCTGATAATGTTATTCTCCCACAGGGCAGCAGTTCAGACAAAGGGAAGGCTGCTCTACAGCGAGAAGGGCTGAGCACAAAACGATCCCGCGCTCCAACAAGCAGCGCAAGGATTTTTCGAGCCCTAGCAATACGGAGAGTTCAGCCTTCTCTCCCCGACTGGCAGGAAGTGCCTGCCGGGGACGTTCAGGGAGTTGCAGAGGGACTGATTGTAAGCACACAGCTCGGCCGAGGGCAGGGCAGTGCAGGGGGTGCCGCCGGCGGAGCGCGGGGAGCGCGGCGGGGCCGCGGAGCGCTCGGTCATGTGATGGTGATGATGATGATGATGGGGAGGTGCTGCGCTGGCTCCCCGCCACTGGCAGCGGCTCTCGGTGCAGCGATCCCGGCACCGAAACACTAATATGACTAGCGGATCGTGGGTGCGTGGTGCCTCCGTTCGGATCTGCGGGAATATGTAGCTCTAGCGGTCCTGCAGCTCCGCCAGCCTTCTGCCTAACGCTGGAAGTGCTGCTCCCAAAGTAGAATCCTGCTGCTCTGTGGTGGGAAGGATAGCGAAAGAACATGGCCTGCATTTTGAAGGTAAAGCTCTATCTGTTGCTTGAATGCATTGTTGGAGAGCCCCTCGCTGCTCGGAGGCATGGATTCGGTGTGGTCCTATTGCATCTGCGTTGTCTTTTTTGAATGCTGGCTTTGTTTGGTAAATGAATAAGGAGAGAGCCTGCAACTTACAGCTTGTGCTCCGCTTCCCTCTGCCATTCCTTTCTCTCTCCCTGCATTGTCAGAACTGTGAGCCAGTGGGAAGGGAAGCGTGTACTAAATAGCGGGAGCGGGGAGAACAGCTCTGGTTTAGCTCAGCTGACTTTTTCTACGCTGAATTTTTTCAGGAACAATGGGATTTGTGCAACAGAATTCCAGTACAAGGGGCAAAATGGGGAAGTTTCTTTTTTTTCTAACCTTGCAGCATTTATTGCGTTTAAAGCAAAGGTCGCAGATGCACGCAGCTGTCCCGGTTGTTCCTTAAGCACACACTCCCCTGCTGACTCTACTCAAGATCCACATGCTCCACGCAATTATACTTAATATTTAAGTGCATTTTCTATTGAAGCAGCCTGCTTGATAGAGGGATTTCCCCCTTCATGGTCGCAAATATAAGCATAAACTTACCGTGTGATCATGTGCTTTGCCCAGCCTGCTTCCCTCACTGAGGTGAAAGTATTTGCAGCCCGCATGTGATGTTGGTGGAGGCAGCATCCCTAGCCGAGCACTGAATGGGAGGGGAACAGGCAGTGTGAGTTTGTGACTTGCAGGGAGTCTCTTTTGTGTCTCCTTGAACGTGGTTTGTTTCAGAGTCATTTTACCTTCCTTGCTACTCCCTGTGTTTATTTTGACTGTGTTTGCACTTTGTTTCTTTCAGTATATAAAACTGATCCACGAATTCTTTGTTGTTTTCACTCTGATCTTCTAACAAAGAGTTGATTATCCCAAACTTTGGGATGGCCTCTCGTAGTAGTTGCATTCAGCATATCAACAAAGTGGATAAATTGCAAAGCTTCAAAATAGTTTCCAGATGGTAAGCATTCCCGTGTCGCTATGAATCCAGTCCTTAACAACTTCTTATTTTGCTGCAGTTTCTTCTTATTTTCATTCATTTTCTACTAACGGGTCAGTGGTACTTGGATGTTTTTTGAGTTCTCTGTCATAAGCATGTAGGTTGTGGCAGCCTGTATTAATAAATACAGCGAAGTCTGCTGCAAGTGCAGAAAGTTTCCTCAACTAGCAGGTTCTGCTTGGAGATAGATGGTAACAAACTTCTTTAGTCAGACAGCAGTAATGCAGCTGAAAGTTGTGAGTTGGGGTGGGGAGGTGCGAGCTCTCTGAATGGAGGAGCCTGGTTTCACAAAGATTGAGTGTGCACTCCTTTTAAAACGCTCCCTGAATGATTTAGCTTGGAGCTGCAAGATATCCAGATGACAGAATTTCTTACTATTTTTTTACTATGTGAAGTCACATGCAAAATCTTCCCTCTGGATGTAACATTTAAATAAGAGTGTTCTTTTAAGAGAAGACTCTAATATCTTTCCCCCACACCCCCAATTGTTTCCTCTGCACACTCTGGTGACACAGCCTCCCACAAGCATGACTTAGAGTTTGAATTATAGTACAATAAACATCTTTTCTTTGCCTGGGCCTGAAACTCCATTTGGGTTATTCTGATGATTAAATCAATAGATTAGTTGGTATTCTTTGATGGACAGCCTTCTTCCAGCTTAATTCCTAATCTTGTTAATACAGGCAGGTGCAAGGATAAAAAGTGAAATGGATACGAGAAGATGAGCTTTGCCGTAAGGCAGGCTGGATTTTCTCAGACAGACATCCCATAGGAGTAATTTAAATGTCTAGATCAAGATACTTAATGGTGTTTTTTAATGTAATGTCTACAGGTACTCCTCAAGCTTTTTCCCTAACAAGGAAATTCAGAATAGTATATATGTTTTGATGTGACACCATGCTAATTCCCTTCTGAAAATGCAAACCTGTTAACTACACCCTTCTCCTTTCCCTTAAGTTTGTCCTGACTCACGTTTATTCAACCAGGAATTTGTGTGGAAACAGGGAAAAAAAGTAATTAAATAAGTGTCTGTAGGTATGGATTTGAACTAGGTGATGGGCACATTGGATGGGAAGCCAGGAGAATTGTGCATTCCTGCCACTTCAGCCCTGAGTCTCTCTGTGGCTCTGCGTCATGGCTTGCCCTCCTCTCTTCCTACCTTCTTAACTTGCTGCCGAAGATGTTGAGACTTGTTGAATGTTGGGAGTTCTGTATGAGTGAGAGTTTAATATAAATGAGATTACAGACACCTCTATCCAAAGCGCAAAGAACAGAGGTGGCTTTTAATAATTAACTGGAGTTACTTAGAGCAGTTGAGAGCATATTAGAAGAGGTGTATGACCTTTCGATATCAAGATTTGCTTTTAATTTGACTACTGCATGAAATAATGTGTGCAGCTTGTGCAGAAATGCTTGGGAAGGTGATCCTTCCTAGAGTGCCTACTGTCTCTCTGGTGTTTGAGTGACGGGGTAAGAGTGACGGGGCTGTCACTGATCATGGCTCCAGAAACTTTGTCTCTTATTCAATAGTGGGACATTTTTGATAAAACCAGTGAAATTCTTCTTCTGAGGAATTCTCTCTTCTGTTAAAAAAAAACAGAGAAAGAGGCAAGTTCCAAAATGCATGATGTGTTTTTATTTTCTCCATCATAACTTTAAAAAGTGTGTCAGAAGAGCTGAGTGAAGTCTAGGCATTTCTTGGAAGCAAACAGTTGATCTTATGCTTATTGCTATGGTAGCTCCATGTCACCTTGCCAATTACTAGATTAGCAGTGATTACTAGTTATGGAGTCACTATTATCCCTAATGATACTGAAGTCCCTAAGTTCTGCTGTGTCAGCCACTGACTCTTGAAAATGGTGACAGATGTTACTCAATAAATTACTTCAAACTCCACTTTTTGCATAATTGAAAAATGATACTTCAAAGTACCTGTCATCTTACAAAAAACACAGTGTGAATGATAATGAGAAGTTGTAAAATGTTGATACCCCCCCCCCCTCTGAGGACTGGACCATGATAATCTAAAGCAAATAGAACAGGTGACTTATGTTTGCACGTGCTGCACTTTGCAGGCATTATGTTTTACCCTATTAACAAACTCTTCTTTTAAAAATAGAGGTTTTGAAGAAAATTACTGAAGTCAATTGTGTTGTCATCATAGTACAATTTCTAACTGTGTAGACTTAATGTGGTAGAATTTAATAAAAAAAAAAATCATGTGTGATGGGCCCGTACAGTGAGGACTAAGCATGAAATCTAAAAAGATGTTTCCTTCCGGTTTGTGTGCTGTGTATTTACTGTGCAGTGAACAACAGAGGTTTGGTATGCCTAGAGGCTGGATGTGACCTTGTACTAGCAGAGATCACAAGTGAGTTGAAACCTTCAGTGAAACTCTGTGGTCTAAACAGTGTTTGTATAATGTGATGCAGTCTTATTACTACAGCTGATTGTGAGTTCTCTCAGAGTAAGCAAGTGATCAACTAAAATCCATAGCTGCTTTAGTATTTTTAAAGTCTAATTCAAAGATTGAAATAACTGTTTTACAAAACATAACTTGTGGGTTACAAACAAACAGAACCCTTCAAGAACATGCTTGTACTGTTTTCTGCAGGGTGCTGTCAAAAGCTGACCATACCTTTGTGTTCATCTAGGATCCTTTTGCATGTTTCCTCTCCCTGGTAATCTCTACTGATTTAATTAAATTCACAGGTTGCGTTTTTCCCTTAGTTCACATGCTGACTGTTTTTGGCAGGAATTTTCTTTGAGAGTTTTCTCTGAGTGTTCAGTGGCCTATGTCTGATTGGGGTCTTCAGACACTGCAGTAATACAGATAACATTACTACATCTACAGGCATATGCTCCATCTGCACTTTTGGGACTAAAATAGTAAAGCTGAGCTCATTACATTAAATTTTCCGCCCTGGAAAGTTCAAAGGGGAGAGGCATAAGATCTGAAGAATCTGATCCTGGTGTTTGGATGCTTGTAATCTTGAAAATTTAGTTTGATTTTTTTTTCCCCTAAATCTCTATGTACATGACAAAGATTGTAGGTATACCCTCCCAGGATTCTACTCATGAAAAGCACATTCTCTGTTTCAGTCTGCTCTGTGTGCAGAGTAGGCTATGAATCTCACCATAATGCCGTTCACTACTAGGGATTTGCAGGATGCAGACTCTTACATGGAGATGACCTCTGTATCCTGCTTGAATCAGGTCCAAGATAATTCACATTGTGCCTTGACTGTTGAATTGACTGCAGCAATGTTTATGCATGGCATCCATCCGTTTTCCTGTGCTGAGAGTTGTACTTGGATCCTGTTGGATTCTTACGCAGTGCTTTGTCCTCTGACATGACAAGAGATGGAGAGATCCTAAGGAAAGGAACAAAGGTGACCTCCCTGCCTTACCGGGGATGCTGCTCTGATGGTTCATTTCACAGCACTGGCTGAATTTGCTGCGGGTTTGCTGTAATGTGAGCTCTCCTAAGCCTGTCTTAACCTGATGACCAACAGTTTTGTGGGCTGCAGTATTTCTGGTGCGACTGGAATCATTCCTAGGACTATGTGGTTATTTCTCTAAGGAGGGAAGGTGCAAATATGGAAAGGTGCCCCTTATGAGGTATGCACAAGTGAGCTGGAAAGTAATAGGGGGATGCAAAGAGGAGTTAAGGAGATTTCTGGTAATAAGCAGGTTTCTTGTGGGTCACTCCATCCTTACTTGCTGTATTTTTCCCATTCTTCTCCCCCATGAAACAGATCTGGCAAAACTCCATTTTTAGTTCTTTCTAATGCTCCTTCAATGTTGGAAATTTATATTTTAAAAAATTCTTACGATTATTCTGTTTTTAAATAAAATACTTTTTTGCTTGTTTGTTTTGGTTTTTTTGTTGCTTTTCGTCCTTTACCTCTGAATTGCTCCAAAGTGAATGAAGCTGCATTAATGAACCCTGCAATGTGCAGGGCTGGGATTTGCTGTATCATAGTCCAGTGGTGCTTAATTACTGTGTAAGATTTTATGGAGTGTAGTACATGGAATTTCATCATGTATTTTTTTATTATGTTGACTTCTTGAAAATTAAAGGAAGATTAAATTCTAAGAAGTGTAAAATTGCTTTTCACTCTCACTCGCAATGACCTTGAAGTAAATTAGTTTAAGGACAATAGTCACCCCCTCCCAGAAGGAGAGCATTCTAGTCAGTCTAGTCCTAGAAGGGAACTTGCTTTGTTGTTCAGAGCTGTTGTTTGTTTGTTGCTTTGTGATGCCCATTTAACTAAACCAAGGACATCTCAGGATGTAAGCGTACTTCTGTTAGTTTAAAACTTGGGGTTTGTGTCTGACTTGGAGGTGTGAAAACTAAAACCACAAAACCAGCATGAAATTTTGGAGTGTCTCATACATTTAAGTAGTTATGTGATATGGCAGTAATGGGGGAAAGGCTTTTGTTTTGCAATTTGTCTTTAAGCAACGAAGCATGTGTCCTCCAGATGTTTTAGGCTTCCCTGCACCCCATGGAAACACTGTCCTTGTGTGCTGTTTGAGCAGCTTGGTCTAACAAAACGTGTCCCTCCCCATGGCAGGGGGTTTAGAATTTGGTGATCTTTAAGGCCCTTCCAACTCAAACCATTCTGTGATTCTATGATTATCATAGGTATGGAATCACATATTAAAGGGAGTAATCTCAAAATCCAGCTTCTTTGTAGACTTGTGTGTGAGCTTTAGTGGTTTATATCTTGTTAATTTTTTTCAATTTTTGCTTTGAAGTAACAAACGCCAGATAATTTGGTGTGTTGTAGTACGACAGAAACCATCACAGGAAGCAGCAAATTCCTGTACTTTGACATATCAAACCCCTGGGGTACAGGACAGATGTGCTCTTCCTTATTTCTAGTGTGATGGCAGCCAAATGAAAAGCATACCTTAGCATACCTGGTTTCTGGCAGTAGCCAAACATTCATGATCAATTTAAGGGAGTCTGAAATACACTTAAAAGATCCCATATTTTTGGTTTTCGTCTCAACTATCACATCTGTGCAGTTAATTTAAAAAGGCAGAGGTTTTTGTATTTTTTCTGTTCCTTTGCCATCTTTCCTTCCAGTAGTGTCTATGTGCCTTCCAGAAGTGTAGTGCTGGACGTGGTGATCTGTCCAGGATGTGTTCTTTCATCTTTGCCCAGGGAAGCATTGTCTAAGCAGCAGATGGACTTTTTTTAAGATGATTTTTTCTTTTGGGTGTTGCTTAAAAGAGGAAAAAAGAGAGTTTTGTGTGTATTTTTTAGGAAAGGAAAGGTCAAATGCATACACGTGAAATGAAAATTGAATTTCTTTGCCTTCCTGGTGGCTATTCGATGAATGTAACTTTTGGACCAACCTCTTCCCCAGAGCAGCTTCTACCATAAAAGAAAGAGCTGTCTTGTGCAAGAAAAATGGAACTATTGATTGTAAATTTATTTTAGATTTTTAGTTTTATTTTCAGATATTAAATAGGTAATTTATTTTGTGTTTGTCCATGACACTTTCCCAATACTTTCTTCAGCCTACCAGCTGCTCCCCATCCATGGTCTCATTCATAGCACAGAAGGCTGGAAGTGTGCACATACATAACAAAGAAGAGGTGGTGGTGTATTCTTTTTCTTGCTAGTGTTTGAGACCTCTCTGAGAACTCTGTCCAGGAGCTAGGAAGAATTGATCTTTGTGGGGATCTGTGAACACGGTGGGTAGAGGCTGCTCTATTTATTGGATGTATTTGCAGTAAACAAGGCAAAACTCTGCCTTGGGCCCTGTGATCTCTTAAAAGCTGAGGGAGCAGTTGCTCTGCTGTTGTCAACATCAAATACTCACATGGGATGAATTTGCTGTTGGAGGAAAAACTGCATCTGCTGCATTTTGTGTGGTGGTTCTTGTAAATAACCCATGGACTGCTGAGGTAAGAAAGACCACTGCTTTTCCAGTGGCTTCATGGGTTTCTACAGAAAGGGAACATGGACTATAAAAGGACAGTGTATGCCTGTAGTGCATGGTGTGTTCCCGAGTCAGAGCACAGAATAAAACATGACTGGATGAGGTGTGAACTGCTGTATGTCATCTTAGAAAATGGTAAATATTGAGCTATTCTCTGTACTCCCCTCTGTCCCTTCAGGAAAACCCTGTGATTTTGAATATTGCCTATATGTGGTTAAATAAATGCTTTTGATACAAGTTATATTGAGTAAGATACCCTTATACTGGTGCTTTCCAGGAGCTGTACATGTAAACTATTTTTTAAATCAGACAACCAACTAAAATTGTTATCAGTACAAAATGTGTATAAATGGGATTTGTATTTAAAATAGTGATAGTTATTTTGCTTCTGATCATTTTAGCATGTGGAAAACATGGCAATTTTTGGCTTATATATTTGAAAGTGGATAAAATACCATGCTGGATATTTTTTTTTCTTCTCTGCTATTGAGAAGAACAAAAGCGAGGCAGGAACTGAATTGCGAGAGTTGAGGATGTGAGGTCTTGTAAGTAATGCTACTCAGGAGCAATGGCCTGTGCTACCTAAAAGCAGTCCTGCTAAGCAATTTTTGTCTACCTGCATAGCATGTGACATTTTAAAATTAAATGGATGCACCCCACTTCTAATAATTAAACGAAGCAGTAGATTCTTATGGAAGATATGTTATCCAGCAATTTGCATTAACAATAGGCAGTGGATTACCAACCTAGACAGGTAAGATGGCAGGTGTGGAGCTGTTGGAAGTAATCAGGAAAGCTTTGTTTATTTCATGGGAACAGCAGTATTGTCCAGAATGTGTGCAGAATGAATTATTTATAATCCCAGTCTCTAACAGTGTGTTCCCTGCATGTTGGTTTAGTGTAAAATTCTTTTCCTTAAAATTATATATATTTCATCTCTGTACTAGGAAAAGTTTGACAGGGGTTGGCAAAGAGAATGTCCCCTTGAGTATTAACAACATAAGACTCGGTGATTTAATTCTAAATAAATAAAAAAAAAAAAACAAAACAAAAAAAAAAAAAAACAACAACAAAAAACCCCAAATGCCAATTAACTTTTTTTTCCTCATAAGTTTCACAATCCTTGGTTAGTCATCAGCTTTGTTTCCTCCAAATCTGTTGTTTAGCCAGATTTGAACTTCATTTTTTCCTTGCAATGATGAGATGACATTACATTTAAGAAATGACAGTCTGTGTCCATTAACTCTTTAATAAACTTATTGGTGTTACTACCACTACCATTGGCCAGTAAAGTACTGCTTGGTGTATTTTGAATCATTATTATTACATTGTTTTACATTAGATTATGAAATTTTGTGCCTTTGGTTTATGTATGCCTCAAAATTCCTATGATCTGGCCTTTCTTCATAAGTAGAAATCACTTTATCTTTTGGATTAATTCGGAAAGGCTAGAAGGCTTTCATGTTTTAATGTGTTGTGTTCTCCTGTGGGATGCAATTACACTAGAATAAAGTTCCTATACAATCTTGGTCTAATTTGGCAAGGGAATAAATACTTTAAGTCTAGGTTACATGTGTTCAAACTGGGGCTTATATGATTATTGAAATTCCTTTTAGTTTTACTAAACTTTTCTAGCTCAGTCCTCCAAGCCAAGTGGATAAGTTATTTATGAGTTACTGCATGTTAGGTGATCTGTTTTAGTTTTCTTATGTCTACTTTCACAACTGTGATAAGCTAGTCAGGTAAAAATTAGCTGTTAACAGAAGAGAGCTTTCTATCAGTGCTGCTTATGTGGAGAGGAAAAAGAAAGGCATTTTAAAAAGTGGAATGGAGAATGAGACTGACTCATTCTGTGGCATCCTTGGGAGCTGTGGAATGTGTAATGTGGGGAAAAAGCTAGTTGAAGACACATCTTTGGTAATTGGGATATGGAAGTTTTGCCAAAAGAAAAGCTTTTGTAACTTTTTTCCATATGATTACTGAGTGAATTTCAGTCTGCTGTCTCTGTGTCTCTCTATCACTTTTCTGTCTTTTCTTCCACACATCATAAAAATGTTTTACAGAAAAACTAATTTTACCCTACTAAATGCTTTTCTTGAGAAGGGAAGTGGGAGAAGAGACACTGAACATGCTAAACAAGAGAAAACAAATGGCACCTTTTGGGAACACTTCTTGAATGACATCCTTTCTTTAGTGTCCGTGTTCTCTCAGCCAGCAGTAAATTTTCTGTACCTGTTACAAGGACCTGAAAGTCTGTCTCTGCAGTTCACAGCTCTTACTGTGAAATGCAGTTTATACTGTGCTTTGTTTCATGTTTGCTGCCACTTGCCCACTCACATTTCATTAAACCAATTAAAGTACCTTAGTACCAGGTCATTTTAGGTGAAAATGGAGAACCTGGAAACGTCATAAAAGCTTCCCCTGTTCTAACCACACTTCCTTTTGAGAATCCTAAATATGGAGACCTGGTCACCCCGTCTGGAACTTCTACCTCAACCATGAGAACAGTCTGGGATCTCAGAGCCAAATGTGTCATCCCAGGGAGCGGCACATCTCACCCTCTCCTCAGCGTAGCTCTGGCTTCATTGCCCAGAACCTCTGCAAAGCCACCTGTGGCTACTTGCTTTCTCCTGTGTGGTGCCAGCATAGCTGAGTATGGGGCTGTGGCAGCATTAACTGAAAATAGAACTGGATTACAATAGCTCTCTTTGCTTTCTTGAGGGTTATTTTTAGGATGAATTGTTTCCTGAGTGTTGCAGGATTGCATCTGGCCCTGATGAATGGGTGGTTCAAGTGTAGCCTTCAAGGAGTCAGGAAGTCTTTATTTGGTGCCTGCTACCAAAGTAGTTCTGCTGTAGTAGGAGCTCATCCTGTTTGTTAATTGTCTGCTGATAATTGTTTGTTCATAATTTGTTAATTATCAGTAGGATATTGCTTGCTAATACATAGGCAATAAGCCCAGACTGGACTTAGTCACTGTTTAAATGGGAAGAGAAGATAAATGGGAATTTCTGCAGCAGAAATACAGCTTTGTTATGTGCATGCCCTGCTGCCCTGAGTTACACAGGTGCAAGGCCCCTTGTCCAATCTGATAAATTGGTGCCTGCTGAGCTCTGGAATATGGTTTTAATGTGTCTAGAATGGGAAAAAGAGTGTTTCCTACTTAACCTCATCCTAATGGAGATCATTGTTTGTCCTGAACTTGTAGGTACTAGACAAAATTTTCCCCTGTTGGATCCTACAAGAGCAAGAGACAACGGTGAATGCAAACTGCAGGAGCTGTTAGAACTCCTTTATTTTACCTTTTAGCTCTGATCATCAGTTTCAAATCTGCCTGAGGTCTTTGCAGGGAGGAACAGTTGTATAGTGAAAAGCACATCCCCCAAAGGACAGGTGCAGGTCACAGGTGGAAATGGATTGTAGTTTGGTTTTGGCTTTAGAATCTTCAGGGAAACATTATCAGTGACACTGAAAAGAAAATGGAATTTGACAGTGTTTTTGTGTTTGTTTTTTGTTTGTTTGTTTTTTTTTTTTAGTTGGTGGTTTGTTTTTTTTCCCCTTTACTTCTCTGTTTGCCAAATCTTTCTCTCAAAGGGAAGTCCTAAGCCTCTCATGAACAAAGTTGGAGACTTGAGTTTGCTTCTGGACCTCAGGGCAAAGTACGATGGCTTGTCATGATTTTGCTAATGGCACCAAAAGCCACTGTTGTGTTTGTCAAGTGTCTTATGAAGCATTGCCTGAAACGGCTCTAAATCAGTCTACAGAAAAATGTAATTCATTTTTGGAAATAAACATTCTTGAAAGAAGGAAAATGGAAAACTCATCAGTAATTTAAATAAAACTGCGTGAAGTGTACCTGGGAAGTGCCTGGATGGAACTAGAATATAAGAAAAATCTGAACATTCAATTGATTTAAAAATTATTTACTGGGAAGAAACATTTATTTTCTTGTACAAAATGAAAATGGGTTTTGAGGTTGTTGTTCAGTCTTCCAGGTCTGTGTCTCTGGCAGCCTGAAAGGTGTGATGACTAGCCATATGTTTCTTCAGTCGGTAAAGAGTTACAAAAACAGCCATGCACTTGATTGATTGTTGTCTATTCCCTACCAGCATTTTATGACTTAACAACAAGAAAATTGCCGTTTTTGTGGAATCATAGAATGACTTGGGTTGGTAGGGACTTGAAAAGGTTATCTCATTGCCTGGACCAAAAATGTTATGGTAACATTGATTTAGTATTTCCATTTAGTGATCATAAGATTGTTTTGATTCAAATGAGTCATTAATCATTTTATATAAACAAGTTATACTTTATTTTTCAAGTTAACACTTGTGACCTCTCATCCGAATGAACTGAGAAGAATTGCTTTACTTTCACAGCACTACCATTGATTTAATTCATCTTTCCAACCATTTGTAGTTGGGGAAAAAAGTGAAATTATAGGATTCATATTGAATCATGGGTATGGTATTCCAGTTGACTGGAAAGACTAGAGCTATTTTGCATACTTCTGTAACTACTAGACAAGTACAGTACAGAGGAATGTAGTTGGTAGCCAACTCACTGTCTAGATGTTCTTTAATATATTCTTGAGTAAAAAGTATAAATTATTTCAATGCTTTAATAAGCTTGTTTCCTTTCAGGAATTTAAAACTACTTATAAATTCAGTAAGAAAGGTATGAAAAACTTCAAAGAATGAGTCAGTTTTTGCTGATCTTCTGTGAAAAGTTCCTTCCTAATATTCCATTTATATGATTGCAGGCTGTGATAATAATTAGTGTGATATGTGTACAGTATTGTTATGTATATGTAATGTACTTGCTTAATAGTTTCCTTGGTTTTGTTCTTAGTCATTTATTTGTCATGCAGTCCATGAGGAAAGGTAATGAAATATAATAAGGGTTGTATCCAAAGCTGTGGAAAGAACTAATTAAACTTAATTGAAGTAATTTCTTCAAAGTATAATAGCAGATGCAAAGGACTAATTCAGAGCAGATTAAGGCAATGAATGCTTTGAATTACTAGCCTGAAAATAGAGAAGTATTACCATTATTTAAATAAAGTTATATGAAAGTGTCTTCTGAAACCTGAGTCTGGGGATCAGGTCTAAAAATAGAGTTGGGTTAAGGTGTGATAAGGGATGTCACTCCTGTTTCCTACTACACTCTGCCAGTCAGAAATGAAATCTCAGAAATGCTGTGTGTCTTATCAAACAGCTGCAATAGAACTGGGAATAGTCCTGCACTATCCCTGAAGGTATTCTCTGATGGTAACTGAATCATTTGCTGTGACAAGCCCTCAGCTGGAAATTATAGGAAAAACTACATTAATGACTCTGAAATAAAATCACGTTGTATTTAGAAATGTTACCTGAGTAGTTCAAAGTTTTCTTGTATCTTTGTACTGTAATATTCATACGGTTTTGAAAGGTTCAATTGGTTTTACATTAGAAGCTTAAATCGGGCTTATTTGTGCAATAAAAAGGAAAACATTTGGGTTATTATTGCATGAGGAAATGAATATGAAAGTTGCAGTAAAATAACCCAGGTGAGATCAAGTTAGCTTTTACAATACACGTTTTATTTCTTTGCAGAACTTGTGTAAACAGGAGAACATTAAACATAAATATGAAATTTTGTTTTCTTACTCTTTAGAGCTTCAGAATTAGTAACACTTTCTTTCCACCTGCACAATACAATGATTCTAAATAATTAAAAAAAAAGTCAGAAAACTCAGCTGACTAGCTGCTCTGTCCAACTCCAAAGTAGCTAGGTGTGAGTACATCCTTTTCTCCCCACACCCACAATGGGGGGAAAATACAGGTGTGAGAGCTGTGCAAGACAACCATGCTGTCCATGATGTCTTCAATGCTGCAGCAGCTATTCATGATGTTAATTGTAGTGTACTGAATGTAGTGGGTTTACTGAAACAGGTCTAATAACTGTGTTAACAGAATCATCCTCACCTGTGGGCAGGCCAAGAATATTTGGTTCTTTAATTAATCGTGCTGAGTTAGCATAATGTTACTGCCAGAAGGTAAAAACATTGGAAGTTTAATTTACTTGTAGAAGGGTAGATTGACATGCTGGGAACAGTGGCCCTTTAGTCATGAAGCAGGGGAACCATTTACCAATTGGCCAAGGGCATGAAGGAATTACTGACTGGCTGTCGCTAGTGTGCCATTCTTGAACCTTTTTTAAGGTCCCGACAATTAAGTGCAAGCTTGCCTTGAAAGGCATTGTGGTTTGCAATACACGTAAGAATGCTTAGAGGATTGTATTTGGCAGAAAACTTCAATGTGACAGGTTTTTTTTTGTCCTAGAGCCTAAGTTTAATTTGTTCATGCATAATGAAGTCAGTTGAGAATTTTTGGAAGTGGTGGAGTGTAACTTTCTGCATGTGTTCAATGAGACAGGAAAATCTAGCTAAACTGACAAGTTTCTAGTAATTTGATGGTTTATGAGAGCAAGTGCAAACTCCATCCCCATCTCTTTTCAGCTTTTCTTTCTGCAGTTCGTTGACTCATCCTGCTCTGTTTTTCCTAGTGGGCTCTACTTAAAACCTATATTCAGGGTTATTAACTTTCTTGGTGAAAGACTTAAGTTTTATGTAATTATACAAGTGAGGCTACCTGCCATGACATGTATAGCTTACTATTGGTATGAAAATTATAGTTTTTTTGATATTAAGGTTAAGTGAGGAAATGTTTGATACATATGCCTTTAATAGATCTGAGTATGATAAATGGGAGTGATTTATTTCAGCTGTGTGTTTCTGCTGAAATCCATACCTTTCCTTGCTTTCTCAAAGGTTGTAGTGCAGGCACAGGCAACTTTGAGTTCTGCTAACCCAGGCTTGTGTGGTAAGACTGTGCTGCTTGAATTTCACATTATTTTCACTGGAATGGTAGAATGTACATTGTTTTTCATGGACAACAACTGCTAGATGTGCCCAAACCTAGTCTTACAGGTTTCAGAGAAGTTAGAGAAATGCTTTGTTGTGTTCCCATCCTGCCTTTTGTTGAGGATTATGATACAAATGTGTTGTCAAACTTCTTTTTACCATGGCTTAAAATCAAGTGCCTGCTAAAATTCTTACTGGTAAAAAGTTGTGGAATGCTTGTAGGAAACAAAGGCCAGTCCAGTTGTGTCTGAAGTGAATTTGTTCTAACATTATAGTCTCAATTCTTTGCTTCAGTGTGGTTTTGGCTCTCCTCCTCGCAATTCTTAGTCATCTGGGAAAGTTCAAATGATCCTCCTCTGCCTAATTCATTGCCATGTTTCACCTTTTTTGATTCAAGGCTAAACTTAGTGCAGGTTCTCAGTCAAACTGTGTACATGATGGGAGTCATTACTGGCTCTGTCTCTCATATCTTCTGTCTTTCTGGATTTTAGCTTCTGGCTTTTCAATACTTTTCCCAGTTCCTAAATTTTCTCTCACTTTGTCTCACATGAACACAATATTTTTAGTGTTTTCTGAGTTTGACGTACTGGAGGCCGTAAGTGGATTTCTACACTTGGCTAGAATATAGCTTCATTTTTAGCAGTTCAGGCCTTATTCAAGAGCAGCAAAATATTCCAGATTTGCCAGCTGAAAGGTCTCTGTTCCACCTTATGGAAGCTCTAAGTAAACACTTCTTTCTGTCAGTTTGTTGGTTTAGGTGCTGTTCTGTGCTAAGTGGATCAGAATTTTTCACTTTGGCTTAAGACAAATCTCCCTGTTAGATTCTCTTCTCTGGACCTGTAGCCAGACGTTTTTGTACTGCTTTTCCTCTCTCCAGAATCTTTCAGAATCTCCTTTTAGTAAAGGATGTAAACTAAAGGACAAGTTAAACTATTGCCTTTACTTACACCTGTATTGAACAATACTGTTGTCTCCTTTGGCACCTTCTGGTATTTTAAGGAATAATTACTAAAAAAAGAGAGAGCAAAATAATGAGAGACTGGGCATAAGTCAGAATAATGTCCTGTCCTAAATCAAATTTATTGCCTCCTGTTTGGTGCAATTTGCTAAATTGTATTAAGTGAAAATCTAACTTGGTTGTCAAGGATAGTATCTCAGAAGGGTCTTCTTGAATATCTTCTTGAATAATCTGCTTCTTTCTGAGCCATCTAGTTAAATTTAGAAGGTAGGACAATAGGAGACTGCAGATATTTTATTTACATTTTTGTTTTCTAATGTAGCAAGGCATTTTTTCACTGCAAATTATTTAACAACAAATTTCTGATCAGCTAAAGGAGTTTGAAGTTTTAGTCTCTTAATTTGCATTTTTCTTGTTCAGGCTTTTGCATATTTCTAAGAAACTTGTGCAAGGTCAGCTTTGCACTCAGATGGGATTAATTACCCTGCTTTCTGTGAAGTTTGACCTGTACTGCTCAGAAGAAGGGATCGCCTGTCTCTCTTAAGCACTGCTTTTTAAAGGAATATTATAGCAGAGCAGTACTGTAAGTTTGTACTCTGATGATTTATTCAAATCTCTTGGATCACCAGAATTGTCTTACTGGAGCAATGACTTTCCAGGGCTGATATATGAAGGATTCTTTAGTTTCAGTAGTGAGGCGGCTGGTTGTCCAGGCATAGGGAATTGGGTTTGCCTTAAGTATATTGAGCATTTTATTAGCCATTCAGGAATTTGAAGCCATTTAATGTTATTTTGTTGCTTTTGTAGCAAACTGTGTTCTCCAGAGGACAGAATGAAAAACCAATTTGAAATAGGAAAAGAATAAGGAGAGAATTGAGCTGGGATAGAGAAATAAATACAAGTATTTTGAGCAGTACTGAGTCACTCTACAGAGGTGTTGGCAACAGGCTTGCCTGCTTCTATAAGCAGAACACATTTCCATGGTATGAGAGATGCAGCACAGAGCTCTTTAAAAATGCTTTACATACTTTGTCTGTTACCAATAACCAGATTTCTGGGTAACGTGGCACAACTTCATTCAATCAGCAAGGGCTCACTGGAGTAAGAATGAACAGAATTGGATTCTGCAGAGCTTCTACTCTTATTGAAGCTGCAAAGTAACAAGCTAATGCTCTGCACAGCATTTCCAAGTTAAAAAACATAGTTTAATTGAAATCAGATGTAATGACAAAGCTGTGTCAAGGTGGGTGGTGGTCATTAGTCAGGAAATGCTATAGTGGTTGCAAACTGTGTCTTTTATTTGGGACGTGTGTGACATTTGAATAAGGAAAAATTATTACATGCATAATCTAATTAACAAAACAGAGGGAAGGTGTTTAATACTGCCTTACTTGATGGAGAAAATATTGTTTTTCTGGTCAGCTTTTTGAGCTGCTTGAAAATGGTGGAATCTTGACCCTTTAATTGTGTCATATTAAAAATACTGGACCAACTCCTTTTCTCACACTGAATCCAAAACCCTGCTCACTGCTAAGGCATAAATGTATTGTAGAAACAGAAGATAAGCTTTGAAAATCTACAAGTGAAATTAGGAAATCTTAAGATAGTTGCAGAAGTTCAAAGACCTATAAGAACCAGTGTGGTGTTTTAGAGGATCCTTCCAGGATCAAAGAAAGCAGGGATTTTACTCTGGAAGTCCCCACGGGCATGCTTCTCATGTGGTGTTTCTCTGCCCTGATGTTCAGTTCTGACAGATACCCAAGTGAAGGTCCTCTCTGCTGTTTTCTGTCTGAAGTCAAGGTAGCTTTATAAATTGTTAATCCATTCATCATAAGCTGTGAAGTAGTGACAGTGGAAAAGACTGGTGATATTTCAACTGCTGTGAGAATGTGTTTGTTTTGAGGGCTACAAAACTCAGAATAAATGTTTCATTAAATGTGTTATGAATGATGTATTTAACAACTAAAGCAGGTCAATAATCTTTAGAATTAAATGTAGTGGGTTTTTATTAAAGGTTGCCTGTTTCAGTGGTGAGTAGTTTAGTAAGCATGTGGTGCTGTAAACAAATGCTTCATATGGTCTGTTATGAGTGCTTTATTAAATAGCTAGTCAATAGCTGCATTTACCAAATGAACTTAATTTATTGTATTTACTTTTTCCTAAGGGTTTCACAGTTCATTATAAATGATTTATTGAACATATGTAAACCAGTTTAGTAAGCTATGCTCTGTCTCTTAAAATGAATGCATTGCTAGTAGGGCTTGGTATTGCTAACACTTTGCAATTGTTTGAACAGTGTTTACACAGAAACATCATGAGAAAATGCTTATTTATCTCAATTCTTTAGAAGTTGTTGTAAATTATAGTTAAACCATTACATTCAGTCTATATAGAGTATGATGCTTTTTGTAGTTCACATGTGCTGGTAAAAGCAGTTTGTGAGGATTTGTCCCACATATAGTCTTGTTTTCTTAGGCAGCAGCAATGAATTCAACACTGCATGTGGAAAAGATGACAGTAAAACCTATTTCATAGGAACCTTCCATGTAGGAAAACAATGCATATGGCACTATGACATTTTGAAAGTTGTCTTGCCTTACATTCCAGCTGAAGATGGATGAATGATGTTTTTTAAATTGGTATCTGGAGATGGGTTGTTACCTTTCTCTGAGAATCATTTGCTTTTTTTTATATGGTGTAACTGTCAGGAAAGAAAACAGTTTCTCTGCTTTAGTGACTGGAGCAGTCTTCAGTTAGAGAAAGTGGGGCATATTCTCATGTTCAAGCTGATCTTCATGGTTGTGGCAAATATTACTGGTAGCTGGGCTGTGAATATCCAAAAGAGCTAGTTTGTCTGGCAGAATTACACTGGCGAAGGAAACAAGAAGCTGGAGCAGAAACACTACCTCCAGACAGTCAGAAACCCAAGGAGAGTGGGACGGGGAGCTGTGTTGATCACTGCTTTTGGGCCAAGGTAGGTCCTTATCCCGTTCTAGCACTCGTGTTCATTTCCTTCCCCAGCAGTGTCATGAATTAACATATTTAATTTTTATATTCCTCGGCTGACCCTCAAACTATTTTGGTCGTCAGCCAGCTGGTCTCATCACCCTGCCAGTGTGCCCTTATCTTGCTGTGGAGGCTAACAGGGTCTGATTAGAGCTCTGTGAATGGGATTTTGTATGCAGGGCTGGCATCTGGAACAGGGTTTTTAAGTGGACTGTGGATGCAAAAAGTATTTTTGTTGACATCATAAAACCCATGAAGAACCTTTGTCCAAGGCAAGGATGTGGGACTACAGAGCCAAGAATGGATATTTATAAGCAGCCTACAAAACAGGAAAAAAACCCCCCAACACTTTATTTTGATTGCTGTTTTGCAAAATGGTGTATATAACACATGAATAATTTATAATTTAAAAGCTTAGCTGAAAGTACCTTCTGAATGTGGAGCTGCTTAGGGATTGTTCCCCTGGTTGTTGGGTTTTTTTGTTGTTTTGGTTTTTCTTTTGTTTTTTTTCCCCCCCCTAAACAATATATAATGGAAATTTAATTTGGAATTGTAGTATGGAAACAGAAACAAATGTCAAAATATTTTCTTAAGGACTGTATCTGGAGAGAGCATACAAAATTGTAAGTATAACTCTGTGCATGTCAGAAGAAATAAGAGTAAACATTTTCGCTATAACTCTGCCTTGGAAGCAGAGGCAGCAGACAGTGACAGTCTTGGAAGCATCATGTATTGCACTGTTATCGTGACTGAGAAAGCATGGAAGTGCAGGAGGTTGTTTACTCCTTCAGATAAAAGTGAAGATGCATGTAGTGTCAGGTTATGTTTGAATGCAACGCATACGTGGGCAGGATTAATCCATTTCTGCACACCATTCGGTGCTCAAAAAGTGGTCTACAGTCCATAAATTTAAGCTAAAGGATCAGGTATTAGAGACTTTTGCCTCTGTCCTGTGGTTTCTTAAAAAGCTCCAAAACCAAACAAACCCCCTTATGATTCCATCAACTAATCACTGTATGTTTGTGGGACCTTTTTCTGTAACTTTTGCTCTTCTTTACATTTTCCTTTTTTTGTATTTCCTGCAATAAGTTGCTGTACAGTGTTGATAATATGAATTTTCTGCTTCCTTTGTTAAACGAAGCACTGGACTGTGTCATCCTGAAATCTACATGCAGACAAATGCTTCAAGTCCAGTAACATTGTAAAAGACTGGATTCCTCTTTTAAGTTAATGAGTTACCTCAAGCATGGAGGAAAAATACTCTGTTTTATTCAGGCCTTTCAATTCTAGTTTAACTGTACTATGATGCTACCTTAGCGGCATTTTAAGCACACAGGGAATTGCTAGACCTGTTGTCATTTGTATTAGTCATAATCTGAATTAATTCATGTCATCCTGTTCAACTCTTTGTACACTAAAACAAAATGCCCAGCTTTACAGACAGTTTTATAATGAGTCTGGTTATACGTGTGCAAGGCTGGCTTATTCTGTCCTTACTCTTCTCCTTGGAGGGTAATGGCTGTGCAGGTGACTTCAGTGCATTCAGAGTCTTTAGGACTCCTTATATTCTCTTAGTCTGTCAGTTACTGATTGAATAGCTCGGTAATTTGGCTTGTTAAGGTCCAAAATTAATTCTATCTCTTCTCCTCCCAGCTATTTTCTACTACTGTTAGCAAAATCTGGTTTCTTTATAAATTAGCAAATTGATATGAAATCACTGAAATAATTTCCTCTTTGGATAGTGATAAGATAAATACTGCAAAATATGTGTTGGCCATGACAAGTAAGGGCCCAGAGCCCACAAAAGGCAATGGAAGGAAGCTTGTTGACTCGATTGGATCTTAACTCAATCCTCTTGCTAGCAGAAAAGGAGGGGAGCTCAGTAGGATAAGAAGTCATGCATGCCTGATGTTGCATGATAAAATATTTGTGCCTAATGTAGTAGGACATTTGTCAGCTTATCAGCAGTGTCAGCAGGACTGTGTGTACACCATTCTTCTCAATGCATTGACATTATTTGGGTTAGATTTCACCTTGCCATATATACATTTCTTTGCATATATCTCAGAAGCCTCTCATCCTTGTTTTATGCTCTTGCCTTGCGTTCTCCCCTTTCTAAGATGGTGTGGTATTGACAGATGCTAAAATAAGTGTCATGTTTGCTGCAGACCCGTCTGTCTTGCTGCTGTTCCTACTTTGACTTTTCAGCCACCTTGCTCTTTTCATTGGATCTAGTTTGTCTATTACTTGCCATGTTTCTATCAGAAACAGAATCCTGCCTTTTTTTACAGTGTGGGAATTAACAAGGTTGGTGATGAAGTGGAAAAAATGTTCTTTGATTCCTGATGGCAGAGACCACACAGAAGCACAGTGATATCTATCATGTGAATGCTCTTGGGTACTACTGCATACAGTATAATACTAAAATCTGTGTTGTTGCTGTCTTTCCAGTCTCCAGTAGGTGTGTGTGTGTGTCACAGCAGCTTCCCATCTGCTATGGAATGGCCCAGAAGATGGCTCTGAGTGGTGTATGTAAAACATATTTCATAGCAGCTGAAATCTCTGAGTATTGCTTGACGTTTGGCTTTTGTGTCC
The DNA here is from genome assembly GCA_013399695.1 of Formicarius rufipectus. NCBI lineage: Eukaryota > Metazoa > Chordata > Aves > Passeriformes > Formicariidae > Formicarius > Formicarius rufipectus. The sequence goes on along the minus strand of VXAU01005779.1, from coordinate 1,281,840 downwards.
AGTAGTCTGTCAGGCATTTTTAGCAGTCTTGATACCAGGATGGAAGGAGTTGTGGGGAGAGCAGGGGGAATGAGTTTGGGCTTCTTTCCTTCTTTGTGAACCTGCTTCTGCCAGTCACACATCTTTTGCAGTCAGAAGAACTGGAATCCAGGTTCTGAATCTTAGAAATTAAGGATATTGACTGCAACATGCTAATCAGTTCTAGAGATTGCTCTGTGAATGTGTTTGGGGTTGTCCATGGTTTATTACTGTCCTTCCCCAGGGAGCCTGGTGAGAGGCATAAGGAGCTGTCTGAGGTGGTGGGTGTCCAAACCCAGCATGCACTGTTAATCAGGCAGCTGAAGAGGAGCCACATTCAGGTTGCTGCCAGATGTTTTTCTCTGCACAGATTTTTCAAGCTGTGAAGCCAGGGCCCTGCCAGGATTGATTAGGCTAGGCATAAAAATACTGGAGATGGCATCGTGTTGGCCCAAAGAGTAACATTTCAAAAGACTGTTATGCTCAGGATTTGACAAAAATTTGCAGTATGTCTGGGACTCAGTCTCATTTTTGAAAAGCAGTTTAAGCATTTGGGCACACAGTAAGAAATACACTTGGTGCCTGATTTCTGTTTCTTTGATATCGGTGAGAATTTAGGTCATAGGAGCCTGTGTGTTATTTTTAAGGCTTGGAAGGCCTCTGAGTTGCATTTCAAGTTTCTTACCTGAAGTGGTGTCTATTTTGAAGGAGGTAGTTTAAACAGGTACTCGTAGATATGACTGAGCATTTTACACCTGCTGTGTGGGATGCTCTGAGCAGTGAAATGTAGAGATCTGAGCCCTCCCATTCCCACTTCTGTGCAGGTGCTTTAGGGCTACCAGCAGTATCTTAAGCAGTTCTAGTCCTGTGCTCATCCAGCCTGATGCTCTGATCCTCATGAGGACTTTAGAATATCATTGTAATAATAAGAATGGAAATTACACTAATGCACACATAAGCCTGGCTGTCAAAGGTAAGACCAAAGGCTTACTTGGCAGAAATAAAAGACCAAAGTAAGCATCAGACAGCGCTTCCCCTGCACTCTTCCAGCTCGCAGCAGTTTGTAAGGGCGAACCTCCTGAGGCAGCAGTGGTTTCTGTTTACTCCATAATCCTTAAGGAACTTACTTCATGAACTTGTGCAGTCTTCTCATGGACCCACAGAGTTTTTTTCTGTCCTGTGGCAAGGACTGCCACAGCTTCAATAAGCCACATGGATAGGAGGCACCTCTAAATTCACTATTTCTGGTCTTGAAATGGACAGTAATAAACTATCCCTCCTTAGCCCCTCCATACCACTCCAAATACTGTTTCCCTAGCTACATGGGTAAGGAAGATAATCAGCATAGCTTTTCTGTATTCTAGAGAAGTCGGTTCATGTCCTCCCATTGTCTAGAAAATACATTGATATTTTCTCACCCCTTAAGTCTGATTTTTCTGATCTTTTTCTAAGTATTCCAAAAGCTTAAGCTTTCTAGACAGAATGTAGATGTTATTTGGCACATAAGGAAAATTAAACTTTGCTGTGAAATCCCTTTCTATTACTGTACCCATTAGTATTACACCACATCACTGGTAGAGGAAACATACAGTCCAGAAACAAGAGTGATGGGAGTGTTGTTGAAATAATGAAGAAGGGCTGTAGTTAACAGATCCATCTGTATATATTTTGAAGCTCCCTTGTCCACAAAAAACATTCTTCATTCCATTTTGATAATGCTGTATAGCTGTGCATTTATTTTAATGCCACAGTGAGTTTAGATTTATTAAAATACAACTCTAGACCAAGGAGTGACATCCTGCATTCCCATTTCTGTGAATGGGGTCAAGTGACTTGATCTTTCTTTTTCTCAGAATTTTAGTTTTCTGTTCTTACTGGAAGACAGTTCTGAGCTAGGAAAAAAAAAACCAAAACCAAGAAACAAACAAACCCCCCCACAAAACCAAACAAAAACCCACAAAACTTGAAAAAAACCTAGAACACCATCAACAACATATCAACCCAAATCCCAAACAAAACACCATCAACAGCATATCAACCCAAACCCCAAACAAGTGCCTGAGAAGTTTTGAGGGAATAACGGAAGATCAGTGTAAAATAAATGTTTCTTTATATTTTGCTTGTGAGCAGGTTGAAGATCTTTCTCATTGGAGTCCTAATGGAATGATATGGTTTAAAATAGTCTGGAACATGTCAGAGTCGTTACATCACTTAAATGTCTAAGCTTTTCATTGCGAAGTGTGACCTAGATTCCTCACTTCTTGCCTACAGCAAAGCTCTTCTCTGTGCCACATAAAATGAGGGTTCCAGAAGAGCTGCCTCATAACCTGTCCTTGCATTGCAGATCCCTTTTGGAGGAGTTCTGGAGGTGTCATAGGCTTTCTGATGACGAACGGTCAGCAGGATTCTGTTTTGTACTATAAACACAAGGAGCACAACAGGCTCTATTGTTTTGCCTTCACATGGTAAGCAGAACATACTCCAAGCTGATAATGAGGAGCCTTTGTACCTGTTGTGCTTGGAGCTAAGAGCTTTCCTTTGTGCCTCCTGCTGGGGCAGGGTTTTAGGGTACTGTTCTTCCAGAAGAAGAACTTAGCTGTAGGAGGGTGCTCTGTCCCCACTCCAAGCACACATAAGCAGATAACTGTAACTTGTAGGTTTAATTGGAAGGTGGGGGCATGGTGGGCATTCAGTGTTTCCCTATTATGCTTGAGGGTTCTTCAAAGGGCTGTAGGGACCATTTAGGACACTTCTGAATAATTGGTATTTTGAATTATCTTGTTCACCTGCCAGAACAGAGAATCCTTACACATATTCGGAGTGCTAAGAAAATTCCAGTAGCTGTGTCTGTAGCAGGTCCTATATTGCAGCCCTGATTTCTGAAGATGTGATCAGTGTGGGATATGCAATATCCATGTGGATTTGTAGGTCAGATGCAGTTTTGCATTTAAAGAGCAGTTCCACAGGGTGGCCTCTAATCCTTTATGTGAAATGGAATTGGAAGGTTTTAGGTTCCTTCTGCAGTAGGAAGGAAAATTAAGTAATGCATATCTCCTTTATTTATTGCAATGTATCTTAACTTTCCGGTCTCACATTGCTTCTAGCCATTTGTAAGGCCAAGGGAGACCTGTCTGTAACAGCAGCTATTTTCTGTCCTAGTACAAAGTTAGTAAATTTGTAAAATACTGGATCTCATTATAGTGATCTTGGTATTATGTCAGAGGTGGTCTTGGTGAAGCCTATGACCGCTGCAATAACTATTTACTTACAGCTCCAAGATGGCAGCATTGATTTATTTATTTACCCTGCAAAGTCTTCTGTTTGTTGTTTCAGGACAAATTCTCAAAGTAGTTTGCTGCATGTAGGATTTGTAAGGTTATTTTCCAGATAACACTTGCATTTCCCCTTGGCAGCTTTAATATGACCTTTGTCCTAACCAGATCTTAAGCTTTTTCTGTAATTCTTAACAATTGAATGTTTCGTTCTTTGAAGCCCTCTGACTTCCATTCAGTTTCACTGACCTAGATTTTGCTGGTTGGGATTGATTGCTGGGATGATCTAAGCTGCTGTCTACTAAAGCCTTAAATTCTCTCCTTTTTATAAATTGAAAATTGTTTTCTTAGCTCCTTGGTCGGAGTGTTTTCAGAAGAAACAAATTCAGATTTTTTTAGCTTCAGTTTTCATTCCTGAGGAAATGATCCAGCTTGGATTTTGCTTAGAAAGGAAACAAAAGTGCAAGCTGGATTTGCTGAGACAACAGACCTACAGGAGAAGTGACAGCTCTGTGCCTTCCCAAAGCCAGGGAAATTGTTCTTCAGGCAATTGGGATGTTAACGGGTGACAGTAATGCTGCTGGGCTTTAAAAATGTTAGAGGAAAATAGTGGTGGGTGCTGCTTTCAGTGTGCTGTCAGTCCCTGAAGTCCTGGGGGAATGTTACTGTCGATTTGGAGGCAGTCCAGAGGTGCTGTGTGTTGAGGAATTTTGGCTTCCCCCCTCTATTTTCTTTACTTCCCCCCCCTCTGTTTTCTATTGCTGAAGCTGTGAGGGGATTGTTTTGGTTTGTTTTTTTGGAAGGGCGTGTGTTGTTTTTCCTTTGTTCTTTTCCCCCTGCCTTGTCTTTTGTCCTAAGCTGGAAGTAGAAACAGGAAGCCATTGTAGAGCTATATGAAAATATTGCTGTGGCTCTCGGATGACTAAATAGCTCTGCAAATAAAATCTGAGAATTCTGAGGGACTTGATTTACAGTTTGGTAAATGGATTGGGAAAAAGCAAGATGATAAACTTGCTAATAAAAAATGAAGTTTCACTTTACTGTCAGAAATAATTTACATATGCTATTATCTGCCTCTCAGTGTTCACATAGGGGACACTAAATGTAAATATTTCCATGGCCTGGAAGAGAATATGTAGTAACAAAGGAAGGATATGTGTATGAGGGAAAGGTAGGTAAATGATCTGGATTGATTCCAGCCTACTTCTGGTTTCCGACACTGAGGATATGGGTAAAGAGGGGTTACCAATTGCACACATACATGTTCCATTAGGATTCGTTCCTTTGTGGGATGAGAGGAATGTCCTAGTGTCTTGGCTTATGGCAAGCAGTTATTGGAAGATTTAATGAAGTTTCATGTTATTAAAATAGGACTCTGGAAAGGCACTTAGTTGGGCTGGCATATTGAGTTACTTGTAAAATAGGTAACACCTTTTGTTATAGAGTACTTAACACACCTTGCTGTTTATATGTAATATTTTCTCTATGGGAATTCTGTTGATGACAGGCATGTCTGTATCACAGTGTTCTGGGGTAGTTGTGCATTGTCTTTCATTAGACCCAGCCTCTGTGTGCTGCAGCTCATCATTATTCTGCATGTTCGTTCTGATGTAGAAGAGCCCACATTGAGTTGTAGTTGTCTGCCATCTAATTTTCATGGTTAGCCCCTTGCATGAAAGGGAGTCTGCAGTAATTTTGTTTCTTGGTCTGGTTTCAGTGCCTTTTTGCAAAGAATAAATGTCAATGATCACAGAACTTGCATTTTCTTTTAGTTAATTCTATTGAGGATAATTAGCACAGAGTTATAAGTACTGATGTTTCATATTTGTTTTTATGACTAATTTTGCCTTTTAAAAAGCTTTGTCCTATAGGAGCCCCTTGAAACATTAGACAGAAATAAAGGTGGTTGCCATTCAGTAGGACAGCTTAGTATTCTAGTGGGTTTTAAGATTTTTCTTTAAGGTATGAGGAATAATTGTTTGTCACTCCTCTTTCACTTCTAATGGGTGGAAATGTTTCTAAGAGTGGTAGAGTCTCAATCACATCAAGATGTTATTTAAGTAGTTTTGTCAACATGTGCAGAACTAATTATATGAGTTTACTTTTTGATATCTGAGAAGAGACAAATGAGACAAAAAGCATTTATTTTTATGAATAAGTGTGCTGGAAGCATACTAACCTGACTTCAGGTGCTCTTAGTAAACGTCTGCAAAGGGAAAGATGTTGCCAGTGCAATGAAGTGTCTTCAATCAAACCTGGAGTCTTGTGTAACAATTTAGAGCCTGCTGTTAATGGTATTTAATGGTGTGGTGGCAGGTAAACTTTTGAATGACATCTGTTGGTAAAGATTCTGTCATTTTAAATACTTAAATGTTTGCTGAGTCCTAATTTGGCTGCATTTTCAATTGTTTCACTGTTCATATGATAATCAGGCTGCTCACAGTAGCTAATTATTACCTCTGTTGTTTAAAGAATACAGAGAGCAAAACCATGTCTGTGACCAGATGCTTTTAGAGATGTAAGCATTAAGATGATAAAGCTCACAAAATTCACAGCGCATCATGTACAGGGTAATGATTAGAAAGCAGCTAAGCCTTTCTTGTCAACCTTCTAGCTAAAAGGAGGGGGAAAAAAAATCTGTGTTTGTAAGCAACATGATAGCATTTTAACTGAGAGATGAATGTCAGTATTTCCATAAATCTCCAATTTAGAAAACTAAAATACTATGGGGACCATAAAGGGTTGAAGCTGATGTCTAGTTTTCGTTGTGTGCTGCTGCAGAAGACAGGCTGTCAAGGACATTCAGTTTAATTGCTGGGGGAAGGCAAGCTCTACATTAAAAGAATGGGGGTAACGCAAGTGATGAGGGTTTCATCATCTATGTGGATAGAACTTGTAAAGTCCTTTCTTCTCCCTTTCTTCTTTTATCTTCCTTCACTCCAGGTCTTTCCATCTGCCTCCCTCCCTGTTTACTTTTACCCACTCTTCCTTAGCAGCTCAGAGGCTGCTCTACTTTTAGTAATGATGACAGCTTTAACAGGCAACATGTGTGTTCTTCATAGCAGACCTGGCTTTGCTCTGGCTGCTCACATTTGGGGCTTTTAATGATCACCTGCGAACTTGCAGTCTGTGGCATTAGTCAATATGTTACCTCCAGGCAAGTGGTTGAGATGCATTTCAGTTCTTACCCTCCTCTGTGCCAAGTTATGCTTTCCCACCGAGGTTCCAGTGGGAATAGGCCATTATTTTCTGGAAATTTCCAGTTTCAGACTGTCTGATTAGAAGATGGGCAATGAAAACCAATCTGAGTCTCCTGCTTGCTCACCGCTACAGTTCTAATTACATTTTTAAAGCTTTCTCCTATCATCTTGAAAGTGTTGGCTGATACTTAATATTTTTATTAGGGTCTGGTACGTGTCAGCGCTGCAGCCTGGAGGAAGCATCACTCCTGCAGAGCTGAGTAGGGAAACAGTGAGGGAACTGTATTTATGAGACAAGATAAGGGATGGATTATTTTGCACTGATTTAGCTTTGACTTCGCCTGCTCTTGTGTCCATGAGAATAGGAACAGGTTGGGGAAAAAACCAGCTTATCGGAAATAGGCAAAGTTACGAGGTGATGGGCGGGTGTGATGATGATGTTGCAGAGTTGTGAAACGCCGCAGCGCGGAGTCCGTCAGTTCGCACACAAGAGGGCGCTCCTGGAATTGCAAAAGGAATATTAGGCGCTATTAGCACCTTGTTTACATCCATGTGTCTTAATACGCCGCTTTCAAAGCTGTGACGCTTTACTAAGGTTCAGTCTCAGAGCCTTAGAAAGTGGTGTCTCCCTTCTATATTTGCCTTCACAATGATTAATACAAATAGAAATTTGTACTGCAACTTCTAACCACTAAATCCTCTTGATGAAAGGGAGTGATTGGCAATGTGTCTGAACAGCGTGACCGCGTAGATTTTGATAACAGCGATGTAAATAGTAGGTGATCACTCTTACGTAAGATGACATATTTGAGTAGTGTCAGTCAGAAATAGGATCTAGTTTTCATTTTCTCTGAAAGCAAATCCTTGTATTGGAAAAGTATTATTATACTCTACTACCTGGAGAGAAACCATCTGCGCTTAGACTAATGTCAAAAAAAAACCCCAACATTGAGAAACCAGTCTCCACAGGAAATCACAGCAGGATGGTGGTTCTGTAAGAGTTTTTGTTTGTTATTATGGGGTTGTTTATTTTTTTGTTGTTATTGTTGGTTTTGCTTTGCACATTAAAGTGTGTTCAGCCGAGGTCACTGTGATGGGTACAGGCAGAACAGGGTAGGAGATCTGGCAATAATGAAGTGTGGTGATACATTTGTGAAAGGTGGAAATACCATTTCCTCCTGAGCTCATCTCATCTGTTGTCACTTAGGTGTGGTGCCATTTGAATGCTCACTAGCCTGTTTAGAATTCAAATGGAATGACATGAAGCTGAAAGGTAGTGCAGGTCAGTTGGTATTCATCCATTTCTTACCGGTTTCATGGTAAGAAATGTTAAATGTTGGTGACAGAACACCAACTTTCTTGAAAGACAAGTGTCTTAAATCTGGTTCTGTGGGTTTTTGTGGTTGTTTTTTGAGCTTATGGGAGCTGGTTCTTCCACTTCTCTGGAAATGCCAACCCTTTCCCATGGGTTTGTTGCTTCCTACCTACACTGTTTTTAAAGGGAAAACATTTGGCAGAGCACAAACTATAGTAACACAGATGTTAATGCAGTAGTTGTGTGAAGCAGCATTCTTCTGGGCCTCTTGTGAGTTTTGAAACAGGCAGTATTTTATTCTTAATGTCCGGGTGTGAAGATTAGTGCTCTGTCTTTCCGGACAGGAAATTGTGGAGGCAATCAGTCTCATCCTCCCTTACCTTCACAGTGAACTATTATTTGTTTTGCAAAATTAACATCTAAACAGCGATAAATAATCACAGTACTAGTGGTATGGTTGCACTGTCCTGGTGAGTTTGAGGATATTTTTCAGTGTCTATAAAAATGAGTGATTGCTTTTAGTCAGGCATTTAACATTCAACCTCTATTTTTCCCTGGTAATGAGTCGTGTGGCCTAGTAAGCTAATGTGTTGAAGATTATTTGCTGTTAACTCACTTATTTTGCTTCTTATCTTCTGTCTTTCAGATTCAGTGACTGGCCTTGTTCTTCACCTGTTCATAGGCTCCCAGGTCTGGGAAGGACCTCTGTGATTACCCCTGTGATCCTGCCCGAAGGCAGGATCGGCTGTATTGGTCCTCTGGGCTGGTGATTGTCTAACTAGTTCTTAACACCTTCAATAAGCCAGACCTTGCAGGCTAAAGTGCTGTATTTCATTACAGCCTGAAAATGTTGTCCTTATCGGTCTTGCTGAAACTTAATCCCTTTACTACTTGTGCTTTTATGTATTTGAAGCATATCACATTGTCATCTCTCCTTTGAATTATTCGAAGTATTTACCCTAGCCTTTCCTCATATATTTTAAAAAAATCTCTGGTCTGTTCATCCTCATTGCTGAACATACTCTGGTTTCCCCATTTCATTTCCATTTTTTTGATGTGTGATGCTCAGAAGTGAGAATGATATTTTAACTGGTATTTTACAGGCTTGCAGTAGAACAAAGGTATTTTGCAGGTGCTTCTGTATAGAGATACTACANGCAGAGAGGCATTTAAAATTCCAAACTGCTCTTTGGATCTTTAATGCAAGTATGTTTCACTTTTTCTATATTCATGTTTTTAATCAGTCAGTCTGATAACTCCAGCCTTATGTTTCCTTCATAATCTAGCTAATTCCAAATTTCTCACTTATTTACCTGTGTTCCTGTCATAGAAATCCAGTTTTTGTTCTAAAATGGGGATATCAGACCTGACTTCGTGCCATTTGCTGTCTGTTTAATAGTATCTAATACTTTCAGTAGCTGCCACTCCTTCACAGTGTAAATCGATCACTTTATTTATCTTTAATCATTAATCCACTGTGAACAGAAACTCTAGGATTTTGTTCCTCTTTCCCCCCCCCCCTTTCACTGTTTGTAGGTAACCTGGAAACTAGCAATAATTGTTTGAATTACTCTATTCTACATTCTACTCCTTAAAGTTTCCCTTCATCCTGATGGGATAGAATTGAGTTAATGATTGAAATTTCTTTAGAATCTAACGATCTTCTCTCCTTAACCTAGTATGTTATATTCACATGTTGCTGCTCTATTTACTTAAACTAGTGTTCTCCCCTTTTCAGTGGAGTTTTGAACATAGCAGTAATCACAAAATATAGATTTATTTTTTTTAATTATTTTTTTTTCTGAGGGGGAAGTTAAAAGTTTTCCAACTTCTTGATCTGTCAGATCAAAGTGGGTTTGTTAAGAAGCAGCTTGCCTTTTCCTATTTGTTTTACATTACCTGCATTTCAGCATGAATTGCACCGGTTCTCTCTTACGTCATATTTGCTAAATCTTTGTTTTATATTTTCTGATCTGAGGCTCAGACAAGCACAACACATGAGAAACAATCAAAATGTTAATGTAATTTTGAATTAAGTGTAGCCCTAGTGCTCCTTCCTAGAGAATGACCTTCATTTTTGTCCCTGCAGGGAAGAAATCTTCCTTTGCCCACTGTAGGCCAATAATATGCCAGTGGTTTTTAAGCAGAATTCCCCATTGATTTCTTCAGGGAGCTCCACTTAAAATGCGACATCACGGCTGAGCTCAGTCTAGTTACATATATCAAATGAAAGGATGCAGTTCACATACGTTTTTGAATCCTGTGACTGAGCTCCCGTGGCCACTAGAGGGAATGAGAGATCCCAGACTCTTTCCATTTCAAAGAAACATTTTTTTTTTTCTCTGATTGGTTTTAGATTAATCTCTAAGAAAAAGCTGCTGATCTCTATTAGCTATTTTTTATTTTATTATAAGAACATTAAGGATGGACAAAAATGTTTGTGATTCTTAACTTCACTGTCTGTTTTCTAGCTCTTCAACAGAAATCAGGTTGGTCCCACAAAAAGACTTGTAAACCATGAGTACAAAAATTAAAAAAAGGCTAAAACAAAGGGATTCTGATTAAAGAGATGTGTTTGTTTCCCCTCTCTTATACAGTTCTAGAGCTACTGGCAAAATACCGGATTAGTGTTGCACACTGTCAGGGCCTTTGCTTCTAATACTGTCAGACTGTTTACTCCAGCTACTAATGACTATGGAAGAGTAGGAATTTTATGTTACTGAAGAATCTAAGTTGCATTCCAGACAGGTTGACACCGATGCTTCAAAGTGCAGGTTTGCAAGATGATAATTGCCAATCTCAGTAGAAAAGAGGTGTCAAATTCAGTTTTACTAAGGGAATGATTATACTTTGCCCTTTAACTCTAGAATGCTACAGAAACAATCCAATTGATTTGACTCTGGAAGTGTTTTCCCTTCACGTATTCTGCCTGTATGTAACCATAGTGTCCATAAGCTCCTGTGTTCCTTCAAGTTTCTAGCTTCCCATTCTCTGTAATCATGACTTAATCTTAGACAAGCTCAGTGTTTACATTAATCCTGAAGGTGCATCAGGAATTGAGCATGAGGATGTTTGAAATATATTGGTACTCCAAGAAATACGGACTTCTTTTGGGGGAGGTGGAAGGTGGGTAAGAAGTGTGTTTTAGGCTTGCAAAAAGTTTGAAACTAAAAATGGCACTTTCTGAATTGAAATGTGTCATAGACTCACTCAAGTATTTGTTTCTTTTTTTTTTTTTGAAGAAACCGGGGGGGCAACTAGGAATGTTAGAGTAGCTTGGGGTCCTCCCTATATTTCCGTAGAAGCTAAAAGAAGCACATGTGTGAATAGAAATGGCAGGATAGGCTGTTCATCGGTGTGAAGCTTGTCCTTCACGCATCCAGAATGATATATATCCAGACTGATGCTATACTAAGTGGTTTAGAATCCTAAAAAGACATAAATTAAAACTGATCTTATATTCTGCGACATCTGTTGAGGTTCATACAAATTCTTGTCCCAAATGCTTTAAAGAGTATCCATCCTGAGTGTATTATACAGCTAACACAACAAGCCAAGTTGTTTTAACACCCCTTTTGAAAGGGGGAGGAGGAGTGATATTGATGAGAAAATCCCAATAATGAGATCTTTTGGGGTGTTTTGATAGTAGCTAGTGTAATCATGAAAAGCGATGAGCATACTGTTACAGCCTTTTCAAGATGAATAATGTTACACTTAAAAGGAGGCTTAGAATGAATTTATTTATAAAGCAAGCTTTTACAAAGTCTTCAGTATATACAATACTTACTGGCACTGGACCAAATGGTCTAAAAGAAATATGTGCGTGCCCTAAAATAAATAACTTTGAGCTGTCTTATGGCATTCAAAATACATACTAATTTAAGAAGAATAGATCTAGATATCTTTTTGTCCTGAAATAACTCACCTAACCTCAGTATTTGTACAGTGTATATTTGGATCACTTGTGAATATTGGCGTGATCCAAGTTGTTACCCTGTGCAAACATTTGCTATGGCAGTGTGAGGTAAAATCCGTAGTTTTGATGGACCTTAAAATGCCAGTTAAAAATGATGACTTATTTAATGCCAACAGGCCATACCCTGCAGTGCTTACTCAAGCAAAATTCTAATCGACTCCAGCTGAATTAAGAACAATGGAGAGGGGAAGAGGCATAAGCAAAGGCATGACCTCAAATATTACTCCAGGTATCATAGGGGGGAGCATTTTTTATTCTCTGGCACCAGTGAGGAGTCTGTCTTGCTTACAGAGATTGGAGGAACAGGGACTTCTCTGCATATCTGGAGCTCCCTGAAATTGTAGCTCACTTTAGAGAATGTTTTTGCTGAAAGGTAACTTTGCACTGAAAACTGCAAATTTAATGACAGTGAAATAACTCATGAGTTTGTGTTTTCCCAAATGGATATGGGATGATGAAATGGGGGGTAGGAGGGCAGATGAAAGTACCCACGGAAGTAAGCTTTTACAAGAATATTTTTATTTTTTAAATGACCTAGAGACAAGATATCTGAAGAGAACATAACAAATGAACAAAAAAATGAGATTTCCCTCTCTTAGGCTTCATTTGAAGGTCTTCTGGTTCTCCATATCTTGCTCCCAGCAGCCAGAAAAACCTCTATTTCATCATGAGTTAGTAAGGTATCAGGAATGTCATCCCAGTGATTGTTGTTTTGTTTACTGTCCCTCTCTTTCCATTGTTTGACTAGTACTTTTATGTGCTTTTTGAACTCAAAATAAACTAACTGCAAGATTTTGGTTGCTACTACTTGAGATGTGTTCACTAGACAGGCGAGTTGGAAGGGTTTCCTCTGGCTTCATTACTGGAGTTATTCCTAAGTGCTTTTGACACTACCAAAATCCCTGGAGAGCAGACCTGATTGATTACTATTGACTGACAGATTAGTTGGTTTGTTTGTTTTTTTGCAGGTAGTAAGTTCCTCTCTATTCAGTGTGTACCTTTAAATTACACTGGTCTAGTTACCTTTATTTTTAATAATGCTTTAATTTAGTATACTACTTGCACAGTTTTACTGCTACGACATTTCTGTCAGCAGAACAACTTTATTTGGAGACTGATACACATTAAGTGGTGCGTGGTAAGATGCTAGACCAAAGTAGTAAGAAATACTTCCTAGAATTTTTGAAAGTTAAGACAGAACAATTTAGTAGGCTTGGCTTTTTATATGTACATATTTTTAAATGATAGACTCTTAAATGTGGTAATTTGTAATGTATTATATACCTTTCTAGTTACCTTTGTTTTACCCTCTCCACTTGAAATGCTTTAAGAACAAAGAAGAAATATGGTCCTTTTGAAGAGCTCTGCCATTTATTGCCAGAAATACTGGGTTTTCTGCTAATTTACTGTATCACCGTGAGCAAATGTCTTACTCTAATTTACCGTTTTTGTGACTTTATTTTTGAAATTCTAGAACTTTGCTAATTATCCTGAGAGATAAGTAGATGATTTATTTAGGGAATAAATAAATTGCTTTTTAGTGCAGCTACTGTTTCAGCAGAAGAGATGTCAGCTGTTGCCTTGGTGGTAGAGCATTTAGTAAGCTGGCATGGGCATGTCAAAGACCCAGAAGGGCACACGTCCAGTGCAAGTTCATTTTTTATCCTTTCTAGTCTCCATACGAGAGGAAAAATGGTAACTCTGCATTGGAGGGCTGAGCATTAAATTTAGAGATGGAGCAAATATAAATAATGACTTTCTTTTTGTATATGACATCTCCACCTCTGTGGTATCTTTCTAGCACAAAGAGTATTGAAGCTCTCTGAAACTCATATACCTTTGAATCTTGGGGGTTTTCCTCGTCTTTGTGATCTTGTTTTTTAAATGACAGGTACTTCACAGGAGCGTGCAGTTGATTTAGAGCTACTTACTCAATGCCATCTAAAACTATGTTTAAATCATTGGAAATTTTTGCATTGGATTTTGACATCAGCAGTACTGTATTTTGCAAGATTCTACTGTGGTAAGACTTTGTTGTAGATCACTGGTAAAATGAGAAACGTGTAGTTATCGTAAATTATGTTTTTCCTTAGTGGTATGACGCTCCATTGTCATACTCCACTGTGACTAGACAATTGTCACAATACCGTATATCATAGTAGCAGTAATAAATAAACTGGACAGTAACCCTATATAGATTGTGCTTCAAATAGTTTTCATGCTGAGGTACTCCTGCTCCCAAACAGCTGCTTTAAATGATGCCAAGTATTGTGCAAGTCTGTAACACTTACCTGGCTACACTGAGATTTAGTATTAAATAAGCTTAAATGCTAGTAACTTTTCCAAGTTAATGTTTACTGATAAATCCTGTGAATATAGTTAACTAATTTTAAATTAATAACTTACTGTTCTGTCAAAACAGTTTTCTGTAAAGTTTGGTTTTTTTTTTTTTTTTGTTTTTTTTTTTTTTTTTTTTTTTTGTTTTTTGTTTTTTTTTTTTTTTTTTTTTTTTTTTTTTTTTTTTGTTTTTTGTTTTTTTTTTTTTTTCCTCTCACATGTGATAGAAAACTGTAAGTTTTTGTGGACGGTTGAGAATATTTTCCAAACCATGAGGTATACTGTTTTTCTTCTTTCATGGAGTTTCTTTATAGGAAAGAGTTTGGTTTTGAATTTCATAGTCTAATGAAATTTGGCACTCTAAATATAATGTACAAAAATGCAGTGCCTTGCTGATCAGTGAAAAGAAACAATCCCACCCCACATGGAAATTTCAATTCATTTAAAAATGTGAACAAACTCACCAACGATTTGTTTGTAGTATTTATTCAGTGTTTCCTTATCAAATGCTCTATACTAAATGTGTACCTTAAAGGGATTGACAGGTACTAATTACTTGTAGACCTGGAACTTGGATTTAATGAGATGGTGGTGGTTGTTTTGTTCTGTCACAAGTGCGTGTCTTTTAACATGGAGTTGTTAGGAGAGCTGACAGCTATTTAGATGGCGCTTAATCAGGGAATGTTTCACATAACATCTGGTTTTGTAGATCAGTTTTTCTATTGGTTTTTGCATTCTGTATCTGAAAATTTAATTTATTGTATCAAAAACTGATTTAAATAGACTTGCAATTCAGGGCAACTTTGATCTGTCTCTGACTTAAAAACTAAACAGCTTTATCTTTCTGTCATTTTATTTCACAGATGTGTAATAGCTTCAAGTACTTAAAAAACCCACAGTAATTTAAATATTCTCTTTCTCCTAATCTTTTTTGGTTGGTTCCTGTAATTCAACAGTGCAGGTGAAATTATGAAAACTGCAGACTTTATTTTTTAATGGTTGACTTCAGTGTAAAGTGTATGAGATTTTTTTGCCTTTAGCTATAACCTTTAGTTTCAGCTCATTTCCACTAGTGTTCTTTGTGCAGGCTGTGTTTGAGTGCATAGTCAAAGACCTAACCATGTGCATTGGTGTCTGGAGGGCAAGTGAGTTCTGCAACTTCTGCTGACATTAGAGACCTCCAGTGATCATAAAATCAGGGGCGTTCAGAAGAGTGTTCCAGGTCAGAAGCATATGTCTGTGGGTTAAAATGCATCCACTTAAAACATGATGTTGGCCAATATTTTATAAACATTTTTTCCCCTTAAAGTTTGCTTCTTAGTGTGTATCTTGTGTGTGGTCCTTATAAAAGATGTATTTGTTAATAAAAATGGCTTTGAATGAGTTTGCACTCCTGAAAGGCAGCCTGTTTCCAAGTCCTATGCCAACTGAAACATATCCTACTAATTACAACTGTAGGGGAGACCAAGCAAATAAAAGATTGAACTGTGCTTGTGGCAATCATTCATCACACAGGAGGACACACATGGAATTTCTTCTCATTATTACTTTCACAGCCTGGACACCGGTTCTCTTCTGCTCTGATTGTGCACTCTTGCTGTTTCAGTTTTTCTATTGAGCATCCTTTTGTGTTTCTTAGAGATTGTAAATGTTTGTATTCTAGATTTATTCAGTTTAAAGAATAATAATTATATTTGCTTTATAGTAACTGTGCCATCTAATCCATATTAAACAGTGCAACTGTACATGTAGACTAGTTTCCAAGGAAACATCATCTCCACTCCTGTCCCTGAACCCCTCTTGGAAATTTTGAAAGTGAAGTGTCTCACTTTAATCACACCCTGTTGTTGCCATCCTAATCCTGCACTCGTATTCCTAACAAAATTATAGCTTTTTAAATGTTTGCAGTACCGTTGTGAAGTTTACCATGCATTCCAAATGATTTTAGATACTTAAATGGTATTGGAACAAATTACTGCCTTCATTATGACAGACAGCAGATGAGAACATTATACTACTTAGTCTCAGCTTCTTTAACTAAAATACTGTGATTGTTTTCCATCCAGTAGTTCTGTAATTACTCTTTATGTTCACTGTAAGGATTAAGATGACACTTTTTCCTCTGTTTAAATGGGACAATCAGTATAAATCCTGGGCATTGTTAGGAGGATGATCAATTGTTTATATATCACTGTGGGTAGAATTCTGGTTTAAGCTGGATAAAATTTGGCAAAAATACTTTCTTACCTTTTACTCTTATTGTTTTGGTTCCACTGAAAGAACACTCTGGTAAATTTCAAGAAGTTGAGCATATTTACTGTGTTACTGCTGGGATCTGAGAGAGTAATTTAAGCTGTGCCAAGCTGCATTCATACTTTTTACTAGATACCCTCCTTTGGCTTACTGGTTAAGCAAAAGCGATCGACTGAAGTTTGGATTTGTTGGTAGGAGATTCTGCCTCCAGGGTTTACAAAGAACAGAAACTGTTGCTGCAGTTTTATGCCATCCACAAGGGTGTCTGCAAGGATCCATTGTGTCTGTGGTGTTCAAATTGCTCTGGTTTCCAGCCTTTCCAACTGTGTTATCTTCCTGTATGTGCTGGGTGGATGTTCCGGTGGTCAGATATGAAGTATGGCAGGTGGTCTGCTCTACATTTATTGGTATGTTGACCACATTCAGATTAGTTTTGTATCTGATAAAAATCAGAAAATTTTGCCTACTGTACTGTCCTCTGAGAGATCCAATAAAGACATGGTGTCTAGACAGCCTTTATATTTTATTTTTTTTTTGAAAAACAGGCAGAAAGTTAGTGCACTAGTAAAAGATGATTTTTGAGAAAACTATGGTCTGAATTGAGAACTGTGTAATAAAGGATTTGAAAATGAAATTTTTTTCAGACATCTTCATATTTCTGATTAATTGCTTGGAGTAACCAGTGTGTGCTGTGGCAAAATGTCAGAATTTTATATATGAGGAATCAGATACCATTGTGGAGACAAGAATTTAATGACATACTGCTGGTGTTTATTTTAGGTTATCAGCACTTTTCTTCCAAAACCGCTCCCAACGAGGTAATGTCCCTGCATAGAGATGGAGTTTCAGTGCCTGTCTGAAGCAGCTGGATCCAGGACCTGTTGTTCCGACCCCTTGATGTGTGGGCCATGCTGGGCTGTGTTCCTGCTGGAGCCAGCTTCTGGGGATGTGAGCATGGGGAGATGTGGTGTAGAAGGGAATGCTGCTCTCCTGGGGTGCTGAAATGACCCCGTGTCATCAAAAGAAAAGTGTTTTCATAGAAGTGTTGCTAAGGAAAGAAACTGGTGCTTACTGTAAGCATGTCTTGCCAGACTACAGAATATACTGATAAATGCCAGATCTTTGCTCACAGAAGTTTCCAGAAGTCTGATAAAGTCAAGCACACTTTTCCAAGGACTCTTTGCCATTGCTCTGAATTACTCCTAAGGAAATTACTTAGAGGGCTTGGAGAACTGAGATGGTAACGAATGTAGTGCAGAAATAATTGATCCTTCTTGTTTATTAGGTTGTGTCCCTGTTGTGGAAGTTTTGTCAATAACAATAACACTGTAGAGATGTCTGTCTGCAGTTAGTCTGTAGCTAGATCAAACGTTTCATGGAGTTCTAGTTATAAGATTTCTCCTTGAAGAAGGTGATGTATTATTTAATTTGTAACTAAGTCGTGGGACATCTTGAAGCACAGCATTGTTATTTATCTTTGCTATTCTAGGCAGAAGTCTACTGGTTATGTACAGCACTGGCCTGAGTTTGTGAAAATCTGGCTTGCATAGAGTTGATAATGATTTTGGAATATTTTCAGAGCAGAGTTAAACAAGTAACTTTTAAATTTGATTAGAAAAGTGTGAGGTGTTTGAAGAAAACCTTTGAGGACAGTGTTCACTGAGTTCATGCCTGTAGTTCTTACAGTCATTTGATTTGTATTTTATAAATTTTCTTTTAAATGCATTTGCTTTTGAATACCAGCCTAGCACAAGGAAGGTATTTCCTCAGTCAGTGCCAATGCTCCCATTTGTTTCTTCTGGTGGAAATCAAGATTGGTTTGCCTGGGCCTAGTGCTGAAGTTCTGTTAGCTCACAGCAAGCAGTCTTGCTCAGGGTTCTCTTCACAATCGTTTGGACACTAGACAGTTAAACTGATCCTGTGTTGACGTTCTCAATGTTTCAGCCACCCTGTATAACAATCTGTTGTAGCAATTGGTATGCTGGTCTTTCTGCATTAGTTACATCATGCGAAGTAGTCTCTGATGATTTCCTTTAGTAACCTTCATGTGGTGAATTAAACCTTGAGTTCTAAGTATCTGATTCTAGTGACCTTCACTTCAAGGAGGCTTTTTATTTAAGCTTTTAGCCTTCCATCAGGCAAGCATGATTGTCAGTAAAAATAAAATAAATGCATGGTCTTTTACTTTCTGTTTGCTTGAACAGAAGTGTTCATAAATGTATAGCTCTCAGTTTGGCAAATACAGGCAGTCTGTCAACTACATTTAAATTTTGAAATTTACTGCAGTGGGGGTCATTTCAATAAAAAATAAAAGTATTTGGTAGATGAGTTGGCAAGCAGAATGACTTTGTAGTGTTTAAAGGAGCTGTGCCAAGAACTGGCTGAAAAAATGCTGCTTGTCTGGCGGTTGTTCCTTTTGAAATGAGAAGGCAGAGAAGACACTTGACTTTTGTAGAATAAAATATGAGACTTCCTTAGCCAGTGATGGAACTGCCATATTCTAGCATGTAATTCCTTGTGATCTCTGACTTGAAAATGTGAATGAAGGGAGAAGAAATTTGATGATCAATGGCAATCAGTGACAAATTGTCTAATGAGGGATGTGGCCATACAAGGAAGTTACTCTTATGAGTTACTCTATGGAAGTTCCAAAACCCTTGTCCTGAAGTGCCAGTGTAGTGTAGGCCATGTACCATATTCAAAATGTGTTATGAATAGTTCAGGACAGTATTAAGCAAAGTCATCCTGGAAATCAGGAAATCCAACAATAGTGAGAGACCTGGGAGGTTTTTCTCTCACTGTCAATGACACAATCATGGACTACCAGTATTTTTGCCAAGGTGTTGCTCTCTTCATCTTGTCTTGCAAATGGGCTCTGGTCAGCTCTGCTTAGTGCAGCGCATTCTTGATACAGTTGATGCTTCATTAGTGCAGTTGAGCAGTGGGGCCTCTGGGCCAATATTTGTATGACATGAGTAACAGCAGTGCAAAGAAACCCTTTGAACTGTGTGCAGTTTGGATCTTAGTTGTAGGAACTAGAGACTGAAGGTAATTATTTACATTTATTTCTGATTAGCTGTTTCCTTCCCTTCCTAAGTGAAATAATCTTTCTACGTTTTTTCCTTGGTACAGCCATCTATTTTACTTAACTCTTCCACTTTCTAAAAGGAAAAGAACAGTAATGAAGGAAAGAAAAACCTTTGCTTTTTTAATGCTTGGGGTGAATGGAAACCTTCATGACATGGTTGAGGAGAGTTTGCTCTTGTTACAATTCATGATCAACATCCAGATTAATCAAGAAACCCCAGAGGTAAATGTTGAAGCTCTCTGGGACTAGAGAAGATGGTGTGGCCCAGAGGTCAAAAACCTTTCCAGAAATTTCCCTACCACAGTCCTCTGCTACTTAAAGTAAATGATATTTACTATCTGCCACTGTGCAATTGTTTTTTTTCTTCATGAGAATTTAGCCTTGTATTTCAGTCTGATTCAGAGACTATGGTCATGTTGGCAAAATACTCAGCATAAGATTAAATTTTTAGTTAGTAGGACTTTTTTTTAATAATTAAAACAAGGTAGAGCAGCTCTGTGAAAAGAGATGATAAAAAACCCAAGGTTTTTTAGCTGTATTGTCCAGTCCTGATGATTTTTATGCTTGAAACAGTTGCTGGTTAATACCTGACAGTAAATACTAAATCTGTGTGTGGTGACTGACAGATTAAGCACTAGGGATTCTAGAGGAGATTAGACCACCCATTCTCAAAGTGCAGATGTCAGTACTATTTTACATCACGGTGCTCAGTTTAGCTGCCTTATGTTTTGGATAAAAACAGGGGCTATTATATCATCCTTTCTCCCCCTTTTTTTCTGTGTCCCATTTTCTCATTTTAGTTGATTCGCAGTGTTGCTTTGGCACTGTTCATCCTTGTGGAGATCAAGTGATAACTGATGCAGCAGAAACATGAAAGGCAATATAAGGCTGTGAGCCCACTTCATGAATTAAGTAGGTGGCCCTTTCATTGAATCTGAGCAAGAGGAGAACAAGCGAGAGTATTTGGGAGTGGGAGTTGAAGTGAGGCAGTTCAGTTGTGGAACAAAAGGAGGGAAGCAGATATGGAAAACTAAATGAGGTACAACTTCAGGAAAGTTGTGTCATTCATATGTGATACTTGTCAGAGCTGCAACCTTTCAGCTGGGTTGCTCATAGTTTGCTAACACTCATAGTTTACCAAAAAATATATTTATGTATTAATCTCGGTTGGACTTTACAAGTGTGGTTATGAATTCATGGAGAACAAGTAAAAGTCATAAAAGAAATATTTCCTGCCCTGAAGCCTTAAAATCAATGTGAGGAGAAGCAAGTTATGTTTATAAACCCAGCAAAGTGAGAGAAAAATGGATTCACTTTCACCAACTAAGAGCAAGAATGCAGCCAAACCTGAACAGAACTATCTGCACATAACTGATCACCACTACTCAGTTGTGTTGATCTACTGAAGAGGAACAAATGCTCTTAATAAGTCTAGTAATATTAAGAGGCCTGCCCTTTGTAGGGAACATAGCATTAGTGACTCTTGTAGGTTTTCACTGCGTTCAGGGGATGGAGCCTTGGAACAGTGCCTTAGGGGGACAATAGCCTTGCATTACTGTGAGTATTTAAGGAGAAATTGTCAGCTTCTCTTGATATACCTGTTTAGCTCCTTTTCTGGGAGATACTCTTTAATGTGTTTGTATTGGAGGTGTGCATTTAAAGGTTCCTTGGCCTGTTTCTTTCCTTCAGTGAACCCTGAAAGAAATTAGCTTTTGTTATGTAGAACTCTACATTAATATGATGATTATATTATATTGCATACATCAGGGTTTCTGCTAATTGCCTTCCAGGAATGAATTCCTCTTCTGCGCTCTGCCTGTTCCCCTTACATATTTTGACTTTGGTGAAATCAGGGTTCCTTGGGAGCATCAAAACCAGGTTGTAGCTGACATCTGGATAAGAAGTAGGTCAGGTCAGCGTAATCTCCAGGAAGCTGGTGCGGAGGATTCCCTTGCCTCTCTTGACAGTGATTTGCTTGCAAACCTGTGATCATTCAGGTTTTCCTTTTGGCTTAGCCTGGCAGGAGCTCTGGGAGTGTTTCAACTTTGTGCTGCAGAGGTGCGGTTTGACTTTGGAACTGTCTGGACTTCCTTCTGCTCATTAGGTCCCATTGCAAAGACTTTGTGTAACATTGGTGCTTTGGCTTTTTCTGTTTTGTAGGTACAGTAGGCTAAGTATTTAATTCCTGAGTGGAAATAGATAAGTCCTTTAGCTTGATTCAGATTATTTGGGTGAGATATGGCTGTGTATGACAAAGATATCAAACTCGATCAGAGGTCATAAAGGATGTGTGCCTTGTTATGCAGAAAGAATTTAACATTTTACAAGTTTGACTCTCGGTTACAGAGTTCAGTTCAGGTAGCTGAAATTAGGATCAGTCTCAAGGGGTCCCTTATGCCCAATCCTTGTCATGATTCTAAGGACAAAGTTAATGTTTTGCCTGCATTTTCTCCAGATTGAGCTGTCTTCAAAGAATTATTGTTTTTCCCTTGACTGTAAAGCAGAAAAACTTTTCCAGCAATTTAACCAAAATTATCTGCAGAGGGAATAAATTGATAACCAAAGAGTTTGAAAAAGCTATTTAACTTTTTCAAATAGAAGGCCATGTCTTACTCATTCAACATTGCTTCTGAAGTTGGACTTTCTTCAATATTGCAGAATCAATTTTGAATGGAGAAGAACCAAGTTGCTTCAAAAGGAGGGCAATCCTTTAACACTGTAATAATATTAAAGGGGTAGGAAACATGTTAGTTGCGAGTTCTGCTGTGTTAAAGCTCTCAAACCTAATCATCTCTTGCAGCTGTGCCACATTCAGGAGCTGAAGGACTAGTTGGAATTTGCTCTCCAAACTCATGCTTCTGCTTAAATCAAATTGTTTGGATTTGTTTGGGATGTATGGCATTTTTTTTCCTTTACCTGGCTTTCCCAGACTCAAAGTTTCTTGCATAAAAAATGAAATTTTAATATTATGAAAAAGCTTTGGAAAAGACTTCAGATTTCTCCACTTGTGGGATGCAGTATTTATTTAATCTACTAGTTAGAAAATTATATTCTATACTAGATAACTCTACTGCTATGAGCACATTCCTGGGACATAGCCAGGCTTCCTGGTTTCCCCACAACATTTACAAATGCACAGAGGAGATTGTTGCATTATTAATACTAGTTTTATCTGAGGCAGTGAAGTCCATTTTCTTGTAAGTCTTCTATATTGGTGTGCTTTAGTAGTTAGTCAGTGATGTGAACAGAACTGTGCCGACTGATGAGTAATAAACTGTAGGTGCTTAAAGAAAAGACATGTGAGTCAGTAGGGACTGAAATGAGGCCTCAGGCACACAAAAGCATCATGCATATGTAATTCAGGGGAGAGAGGAGTTCCTCCAGCAATAGTGAGCTGTCATCACTAACTCCTGCCAACAGCAGAGGATGGAACTGCCCTTGTGAGACTCCTGCTGCAGAGACAGGTGTGGTGGCACAGCCCACAGTGGTGATACGATTGGCAAGACCTTTTCCCTTGAACCCTGACTGGAGATTGATCCCAATACTGTTCCATGAATGCAGTCATACTGCAGCACCCTCTCTTGGAAACTATCCTACTCTTCTCTTCCACCTGAACGTTTTGTCTTAATTGCACTTAAAATTTGTCTGTTTTTTTATATAATAAATGCAAGTCAAGAGAAGGAGAAAGAAATTGGTGCTTTCATGGTAGAAAACCTGTCTGATTTTGAATATGTTTACCCTTCAGAATTTAATTTGTGTTAGGAACTTCTGGTGACCCAGTGTTTGATTATTTATTTATTTATAAGCAAGTCTGAATCTGATGATGGCACAAGACTGTTTCAGCTGAGTTTGTCAAGATGAAGAGTTAATATTGCTGTTGAGCTGCCTTGTTGTGAAGCTGCAAGGTTATACTGGATGGGAATTCAGTTATGTATATATCAGTCTTTTTTTCTTGTCATAACTTTCTTGATTTTTTTTTTTTAAGCAGCTCTCTGGTGATTTATGATCTTTTCAGTAGAGTGGTTTCCTGTCCTTGAACCAAACTTTTCACATGCAAACACTACAAGACATTTCTTTTCAATCAAGTGTGTATTTTAACTCTGGTGTTAGTGACCTTCACACAGGAGGTATTGACTGCCCCTTTTATAGGAATGATCCTTCAAGCCCCATCTCACTGGCCTCACATTATGTGATTGCCTTTTCATTCAAGTAGTGTTTCAAGGTGGGATGATCGTAATAAGCTTTGTGCTACATCTGATGGCTGTATCAAGTTGAGAGAGTCATAGGCTGCATCTTTATTTTGCATCAGCCACTTCTCTCTTAATGACACTGAGCTTGTTTTATCATTGCTGGGAGCACCCGAGCACCCATCTCCTTGTTTTAACTGAAGGCAGTGATTCTGTTGTCTCTACTTTCTGAAACTTCACTGTGTGTATTTATTCTTTGGTGTTTTTTGTATGTAATTATAATTTGTGTACTTCCTTCAGTTTTGTTGACTATTTAATTTCATTTGTCTGGTAGTAGCTTTGCATTATTTTCTCGTGCAATTCTGAGGAAATTTGCATGGACTAAGGTTCATGTTGCATTTAATTCTTTAAACTTTGTGTACTTGTGTCTTCTCTATACCTTGTATTCTTTGCTTTGCAAACAGGGCACTGCATTAATGTTATTCATGCAAAATGTTACCTCCCAAGCCACTGATTCCTGTTGCTCCCTGCTTTTGATATGATTTGTTATTTCCTTTACCATAGTTAGTGCAAATGACCCTTAATACTAACCACTGCTTTACTATCCTGGGTATTTTTCTTCTTGATTCCCGCATGTCCTTATAGTAAGTTCAGCTGTGTTTTGTACTTGTACATTTGATTCTTGTTTGCTTTCTTACCCTCTGAGGTACTGGAAGAATGGACTCTAAGCCTGTACATCACATCACCTCTGTTTGGGTGGGGCCTTGCTCACCAGCTCTGCATGTATCTGTAAGTCTTAATAGAGTTCCTGAGTGTTCTTCTATGTTTCCTATATTTGTATTTTCCCTTAATTATCAATTGCACATTAGTTTCTTTTTAAGATTTCATAACAACATGACTTGGCCATTTCACACGGCTTGGCAACCAAACAATTGCTTTTTCTCCAAATTCATTATTATTCTTTGTTCGTATATGACAGAAATTGTGGACTGAAAATGCTTCTAGAGTTCTGTGTAGGTTCTCCTGGTTTATGCTGAAAATTCCAAATGCTGTTTGTAGCCTCTGGCAGCTGTTGTCCATTACAGATGATAATGTGACTGCTCTTATTCGAGTTCTCTCTGTCTGGCTTCACTACAATTTTTCATTGTGATCAGAAGGATTTCCAGTTTCTAACTAAATTCTTTTCATGTCTATATGCCCAGGAGCAGGTCTCTGGTCCATTGTCAGATCAGTTTTTTCTCTGTGTTTGTGTGTGCAGAAGGGAGATCCAGTAGTCTTAGCTTCTGATATCAGATATCTGAAGGAGCTAATCAATTTCTTTCACCAAGTTTAATGCAGAAGAATAAATGGAGATGGAGCCAAGGAATCTAACATGAGCTTTTTGCTTTTCTATTTGTGTATATTTCCATCTCATCAAGCACTTTTAAAATGCAGAGCTTTCCAGACATTGCCTCATATGTGAATATGCCATAAAATTACCTATTGAGTAGCAGTATAATCATAAAACAGCAAGCTTGTGAAACTATTGTCTTTTCTCTTGGGTTTGGCAGGTTTTGTTTGCCTTTTTTTGTTGTTTGTTTGTTTTTTGTTTTGTTTTGGGGAGAGGGTGTTTTTTTAGATAACTCATCTCAAAATTAGTTGGGCAGGGATTTGTTACCTAACTAATGAGCATTTGTACAATCCTTGTAGAGTTGTAATGAAAAACTTGATTGAACTGCAAAATTGGTGGTAGTGATGCTATCTTGGACCACAGTTTTATTATTGCAGCTGCACACTGAGCTGTTTCCCCTGCTCACTGTATTTGAGCACTTTCTGCTCTGCACACAACAGTATCAACAGCTTGCATTTTTAAAAAGAACATAAATACCTTGCCTGTGTAGATCAGTTTTCTGTGTAGCCCATTTCTCTGTTCCCACAGCAGCAACGCTCTCTTGTAATCCCCGGCATACACCATCATTGACTAGGATGTTGGAGATACATTCCTGCCTCATTTATTATCTGTTGATTCCCTTATTTTGCAAGAATTTCAGAATTTCTTCTCCTTTTGTTGTAAGATATATTGGTTGAAGCTTATTGGACTGCTTTACTGTCTGTTAGCCTGTGCACCTGCTCTTAAGTGACATGCCTTCTTTTGCGTTTGGTATAATTTGCAGTGTTCCCTTATTTATGACCACTGAGTGTTTTAAAAGTCAAATCTTCTCCTACCAGTTATCTATCTAATACCAATGTCCCACTCAAAATTATTGATGCTAATTGCACAGAACTGCTGGATCGTGTTGTGTATATGCTAATCTCCAGGAAGGTCCAAGGTTTCCTCAGCGGTTCACCTGAGTGCAGAGTTGGAGTCTGTTCAGTGTCTGTGTCCACAGGGTCCCTAGCACAGTCCTGCCCATATGCTGTTCCTTGCCCTGCTGCCTGTTCCCTCTTGGCAGGAGTTCCTAAACTTTGTGCCTTCTCTGTGGTTCCACCCAGAGCTCTCACAAATTTCGGATTCAGCTCTCTTGGATAGCAGGCTGAGCTGACCCCATGGATTACAGGAGCTGTTCTGTACAGATCCTTGTGCCCTGCCCAATGAAGGCAAGGCATCTTCCATAACGACTGCAAGGAACGATGGACAGCTTTGGCTGGAGGGTGGTCCAGAGTCCGTGTTCCATGTGCAGGGGTCCTGATCACAGTGCAGCCGGGGGGAGAGGACTCTGTATCTCTGCCTTCCTATTCTAAACCTTACTTGGCTGCTTGATCCCCATTGTTTCCCACTGAGGGGCCTGAGTCTTTATAGGTCCTCTTCCACTTTGGTCACAGGCAGAAGTAGGAACAGAAGAAATATTTTTACTAAAGGTTTCCTTCATAACCTTTATCTTTTCTGGAAATCTTAGAGTTAGTTATTTCTAAAAATAATTTCCTATCCTTGTAATTAAGCTCTCACCTTAGAGTTCACCTCAGAGATATGTTTCCTTTTTTTTGTTCAAAAGAATTGGTTCAATTATGCTGTAATTTTCATCTTGGCAGTATCCTCAAAGAATCCCAATTGATCAGAGATGAGGGTTTTTTTCCCTTCTGGAAATACATCAAATTTGTTTTAATCAAGCAAATTCAATTTCGTTATTCCTTTTTTTGATCTTAAGAGAGCTCTTTCCCTTTACCCAAGTTTGTCTAAACTCTCTGGTTCCCTAGGGCATATACATGAGCTTGTGTTAGAATTGCATTTGTTGCCAGCTCTGGAAATCTTTTTTGGCCTGGATCTATTTATAAAAAAAGTCTCTTCTGAACTCTGAGTTATCTGGTATCATGACTTTTTGCCCTTCTAGATAGGCATCCCTCTACTTTTAAATAGTAGCTTCAACAGCATGTGAGAATTAAACTTGAATTGTCTTTTTTTCTCACTGAAGGTAAGATTTTAAAGTAAATATCTGTGTGTTTGTAAAGGTGGCTTAGTTAAAACTGTTACTGATTGTGATGGCAAATTGCGCTTAGGTGCAAGCATGGAATTGTCGTTCATAGTTCTGGATTTCTCCCACTACATGTAGTACATGAAGTATTGTGTTTTGTAGATCCTATTTTAATGTTCTGAATTGTAAGGTGAACCTCTTTTCTAATTTCATTATGCTAGGGCCTTGTCCATCTAAACTGAGGTGGTGGTAAAAATCTTAGAACCTTAAGAAACTAATTAAGGACAAGAACTTCTTAGTCTTTAGATAGAGCGAGGAGAGCAGTGCTTATGCCAGGGAGCTTAACAGCAAACTTTATACACATAAGTCCATTTAAAAATTGATTTAAACTGTAAAGTCACAATGTGAATTTCTTAGATTGTCTTCAGAGGTGTACAAATGTTGGATTTCTATGCAAAATATTTTTCAAAGAGGAGGAACTCTAATCTGTTTACTCTGGGTTTATTTGGTTGTTTTTTGGGGGGATTTTGTTTGGTTTGGTTTTGCTTGATAGAGAAAAATCACTTTATGCCTACTCCCTGGACTGAATCACTTAGTCCTGGGTGAGCATTTAATATTGAAGACCCTATTTTCAGACTTGGTCTGCATCTTGCTTATGTTGTCAGGAGGCTTACATGCTGTCTCATTCCAGTGCGTGCAGGTAAAGTTTGTACAAATGCCATTGTACACAACCTTGAAATCTACCATTTTGGGGGATATTTATTGACAGAAAGCAGGAGAGCCAAAGGGAGGGCAAGTGCAGTTGAAATGATCTTATTACGATTGAAAACTGTCAAGATCTGGCTCATATTAATTATTGGTGGTGAGGGAAGGGCCATTGGGAATGATAATTTTGGTATTTGACCTCTATGTAAAGGCAGAGCAAGAAATGGCAGATGGGGGAGTACTGGAAAGAAAAGGAAGATGTTTTATTTCGTTTCTGTCACACAAGGCTTTACAGGGCTGGAAGGCATGTGGAGTCTTGAAGACAATGAAGTGGTGGTCAGATGAAGGGGAAGTGGTAATGGAGGGAGTTAGCTGCCAGTGGGGTTCTGAAAGAAAAACCTGGTGAACATTGCAAGGAGAGGATGAAGCTGAGTTCTGTGGAGTGCAACAGTAGCTGCTTTTTTATTTGATGGAAGGGGATCCAATGGAAATAATAAAAAAAAATTTTAAAAATTGGGGAAACTAGAAGATAAGTTTAGCAACAGCTTTTTGGGGGCATTTGAAATGAATAAATTCTTAGCAGCTGTGTGAAGGAAAAATCATCAGAACTGGAATAGTAGAGGCCCAGATTAGTTTTTGCTGATGTGCATGCAACACAAGAATGTACTTTAGAAATGTTATCTAGGAAGTAGCTTCTGGACACTGAAGCTTTCCTTCTTGAGAGGGAAGAGTCAAAGGTGACACCCTGACTATGGGTCCAGCTGTTGCAACTGCAGTGACTCTTGGCAGAAATACCTTGCAGTTTTAACCAAGATCTATTGATTATTTCTCACACGTGTACTGTGGATTCAGAGAGCAAGATGAGCAAATGCTTGTTTTTCTTCTCAGCAGAAATGTCAGGGAACAAACATTGGCTACCTTTTCTAGAATTTCTGCTAGCTAAAATAAAAAGCAGTGCTTTTAAGGGAATTGGGAAGCTCTGTAACATAACTAAAAGAAAATGTTAGTGTTTGATTTTTTTTTTTTTTAAAAATAAGGCTTGTTTTATAAATATATGTACCTGAAAAGCAGGTCTGTGTTTTTTTTGTTGTTGTTGATTTTTTAAATGACACATAACAAAGTTGAAAATAGTGTTCAAACCCTTCCATTTTCCTCTACTGCTATTCACACTGCAAAGAAAGAGATTATATTAATTGGTTGATGGTATATAACAGATATATTCAGGGCATGGAAGTTGCAGGTAATCCTAGAACTGGTTTGTAGATCCTAATAATATTATTTCAACCAGTTTATGTACCATAAAGGCCAATAATGCACTAGAAAATGATGCTTAATTTTTCTTGAAAGTTTAAAAAAAAAATGTAGTGCTTTTTCATCTAGAAGCATCAGGAGAATAAATTATAGTTATATTAAACTGTGCTTGCTATATAAATTATAAATCTTGTTAGCAAATAATTAACATCATAACTTAATTTAAAAACGGCCTTTATTTCTGAATAAGGATTGGCTGTAGACATATTTTAATGGTTAAAGTAGATCTCTCTAGAATGAGCCTGGTGGTAGTGAAATTAGTTATCTGCTCTTTTATGAAGTGATAGTGTCTGTCTTAGTTGTTTAAGTGGTACTGTGCCATATAAAAGACGGGATAGCTTTTTCTTCATTTGTGGTCTTAATTCTAGACTTAAAAAAAAAAAATTCTCCTCTTTAATAATGAAAAGACTGGGTACTCTCACCAGAAGACATAGACTTCTACTTTTCTCACTTTTGTTGGTTATTCAGGTACAGATGCATGAAAACTGCATGATTTCTCAGATGAGGATTAGTAATAAGAAAGTCAGGAAGAGAGGTCTTTTGTTTTGTTGGTTTTTTTTTTTTTTTCCCCTCCAGTATATCAAATATGTTTGGTATGTTTCTGTGACAACAGACAAATTACTCAGTTGCATGCTCCAAGAGTTTACTCCTGCTGGCTAATGAAGTAGAACAAGACATAGAAGAAAAATACACCTTTCTCATTGGTTTGCCCGTATCTCATTAATTATCTCGTGGTTTCTTTCAGTGTATTGACAACCTCAAAATGGAGCCTGTGCAAACAGTAAAATGTGGTTTGCAGTGTATGTTGGCCTTGGGTTTTGTTTTGTTTTGGGTTTTATTTGTGGTTTTGTGATTTTTTTTTATTTTTGTTTGTTTGTTTGTTTTCCTGAGAGGGCAGGAGAGTAGTGTTATGCATGTTGTATTAATAGAAGTTAAAGACAGTCTGATTCACTGAAGACATTCCCCTCCTATGTTCTCTTTGTGGTTATACTCAGTCTTATTTTCTTGCTGGCATGTCCATCCTCTTCCCAATAGATGGAAAATACTACATGAAGAACATCTCAGTCTTCAAAAATGCTTTATTTTAGTGTGAGTCTTAGCATATTGCATCCTCTTATCCTGGAATTTATGTAAGACAATTCTTGCTCAAATATTTTGGGGTCTTCAAAAGCAGTTTAATACTATCCTCCCTCACTTTTGCTGGTTGCTTTGGTCTGAGAGAAATATCTTGTGCAAGTATTTTGCTGCTCTTTTGTAATTACTATTAATTACTACTTAAAGACTCTTCCCAATTTGTTGCAGTTAGGCTTGATCAAAGACTGATATAAACAGACATTATGGCTGGACACTTGTGTTTATTAATCTCTCAGAGCTTAGAGGACTCAATTAGAAGGGAACACATAATGATTGTATGCAACGCAAAAGAATAAACCAAGTATTTTCCCCAGCCTATTTAATTTTTTAGATACTTTCCATTTGGTTAACAGATGTGTTGGTCTGTGGTTCTTCAAGAAATTTCACATTCTGTTTATACATTTTTAATGTTTCTGTAAGCCACAGTGTGTAGACATTAAATACAAAATTCAAATTCACATTCTGGATGTTTTAAAGAAAGAATGCCTATTTTTCATGTCTTTTTCTGTTTTTGCATTAACTTGTTCAGTCATTTGGAAGGTGTTTAATGCAGCCTCTGGAGGTATGAGAGAAGCACTGAAGAAAGATTAACGTTACAGTGACTTGGACCTTTCTTCTTTGTCAGCAATAGAGATCCATAACACAGACTATTCCTGCTAGCATTTGTGGGGTCTCCCTGCTACTTTATCAATCCCAGACAACCAGAATGTGTTGTACTGGGTGTATGGCATTCCAGAGCAAAAACTATATTCTTACTAGAACCTTCAAGGAAAAAAGTAGATATTTAAAATACCTTATGTTATGACTTGCATTTTCTTGTATATGTGGCTATGGTGTATCAAGTCAGTTTTTGGTATAATCTTGTGGGATGCAGTAGAGCTTTCCTGAACCTTCATTCCAGAAAGAACTGATAGTGTTGGAAAAAACACAAGTTCTTAAGCTGCTAAGTGCATTTTGAATACTAAATCAAGTTGGAACAGGATTAGCCTAAATTAATTTCAGCATATTAAGTAGAAAATGTTTAAATATCTATTTTCAGTTGTGGAAGTTTAAATACAACTTACCTTTTCCTATTGTTTGCTATTCTTGTGGCATTTAATGATCTCTGATGCCTTTGTGTTCCTCTCTAGCCTGCAGTGGGATTTCTCTGTTCTGTCCCCGGGTTCCCTGGGCTGGCGAGTAGAGTCTGGGGCTGAGCACCAAGAAGGGATGTGTAGGAGAAAGTTGCAATGTCTTCTGCAAAACGATACGAGTTTGTTTCTTTTTTGTGTGTGTGTATGTGTGTGTTTTGATTTTTTTTTNTTACTATGTCTTTTTTTTTTTTTTTTTTTTTTTTTTGGTTTGGGTTTTCTTTGGCGGGGGGGACCTGTTTTTTTTGGAGGTGGAGTGCAAGGAGGGGGATAAACAGTATAAGAATATTCTGGCCTGTGCTATACTTATTTTGTATGCATTTGTTCTGTTTCTCACCTGTTGTATTTGACACATGTGCATGTCTACCACAAAATTTGAGATCCCCACCAACTAAGAATTTTACACCAACCACTGATCCTCATAATTTGAATTGTGATTACCATGCTGTTTATCAGTAAGCTCTTTGGACCAAAAATATTGAGTTGCAAAACTCACACGTACATAAATGGAACTTTAATATTAAAGTATTTTTCTGGGATGGGATCCTTTTCTTTGCTATTCTATTGCTGCCTAACCTCTATTTTTGATATATTTTTGCTTTTGATTGTCAGAGCAAATACTGACAACGGAGCCTCATTCAAACCACAAGTTGTTTTTCTTAATTTTCACACCCCC
>VXAU01005779.1:1188270-1249792 GCA_013399695.1 Formicarius rufipectus | reverse complement strand
AAATTTTCAGTTCTGGATCACTCTTAAAATATCACTAGCCTTGCATTCCTACTGTGTGCCTCATCTTTTGGTCCATCTCTAGTTGCATTTTGTTTTCAGTGGATGAACAAGAGCCAAAACTACACAAAGGATGTAATCCTACATCTCTCCTCAGGTGGTTCTGCAGAGGGCTTGCACTTTGTAGTATCACTTGACAGCCTAACCAGGACAGTGCTCCTGTGTGCAGCCTGTGAAGGAGAGTGGGTGGATGGGGCCTCACCTGAAGCAATGGGAACTTTCATTGCACTCAGGCACTTTGCAATCACATCATTCTCAACAGTGGTCAGATCAGAGTTTTTCATTTCCAACTTTCCCACCTTTCAGCGTGTGACTGTTCCTGGAACACCTAATGAGGTGGAGCATGGTTGATGAGCCCTTGGTAGAGCCATATTCTTGTGATGTAGTTGATGAGGGTGGATTTCTTTATTGCTTTTTAACTTCATCAATGAACTCATCACGCAGAGCTACACTATTTGGAGTATGTTATTTTTTACTTAGTTTTTCATCTGGTCTTTTTGTTTTGGGTTTGGGTTTTTTTTTAGCAGAGATCTCTTTATGTGGTATGTGGTTTTTGTTGGGATTGCTTTGGTTGTTTATTTTCATCTACTGAGGCTAGATAAAGGAAAAAATGGATTGGAGATGGTAGAATAAAGTGATTTGAGAGCTGCTAGAACACATAGAGTAGGAGGTGAGTGACTTGTGCTTCGCTTCTTGTCTGTTTTGCCAAGGTATGTGTGTCTATGTGTGTTTCTTCACACATGTAATTTCTTTTGAGCTACTTTATAGCTAAATTTACTGGCAGCATTAACCACAAAAATAGGTTGACCTCGGAGATCATCATCAGTGTTATGACACTGTTGTTTATGGTCCCATGTTAAGAAACTGAGGCAAGGAAGTTGTAAGTGATATCGCCAAGGACAGACTGGCATTGGCAGTTTTTGGTTACTGGTCTGCAACTTGGGCCCATTGTCCCTTCTGGAGGAGTCCTGAGTGGAAATCATGCAGTGATCCTTTGTTTTAAAAAAAAAAAGCATATTTAATTCTACCAGCTAATAAAACCTTTTCTATTTGCTGGGTCTAACAACAACAACAACAACAAAACCCCAAAACAAACAAACAAAAACCAAAACAAAATCCGCATAACAGATTGCTTTATTGGTACACATATATTACAGTTGCTTTGACATTTATGCTTTCCCTGCTGATAGATGAATGATTTTGTGGAAGTGAATCAATTACATCAAAACCAGTAGCACAAAGCACCAGGGTCTCCCTGGTCTAAAACAACAGAGCTTTTGAAATATGATTTAACATGTTTCTCTTCTGGGGGAGTTTTTTGGTCCTAAAGCACGTGACAGTTTTGCAGTCTGGTGTTTAGTGTAAATGTTCATCCAAATTTCAAGGAACTGTTGATCTGACTTCCAAGAAGGAAATTAAGGCACTGATTTCTTCCCAGACATTGGTTTTCTTTATTTTTCAGTTCACTCTGCTTTCTTCTGTCTAAATGAATATTGTAATCCAAGTTTCGCTTTAACATTCAATCAAACTATTGTAATAATTTCTAACAGTTGATTTCTTAAGTAATGCATATTTAAAGTATTTTCATGCAGCCACTTACAAAAAGGCACATCTGTAGAAAGAATGTTTTAAGAACCATATCTGATAAATAATTAGGTAATTCAGATTAGATTAATTTCATGATTAGGAGTCAAGAAAAAAAACATTACAATGTGTTAGGACAGATTTTGTAGAAAGGTATTTACAGAGATTTTGAAAAATCTGTACCACCACTTTTGATGACAAATTTTGCTTTCACACCACAATTTGACTAGCAAAACATTTACTTGGTTTCACTGGCTCCCTGTGGATTCCCAGATGATTATTCCATCTTCCCTAACTGTGAAGCAACATGAAATACTATTATTATAAGTCTGCTGTTACAAAATAGCAATGACTAATATGTAAACTCAGCTGTACAGTGAATTTAAAGAATACACCAATCTTAAATCTACGCTTTGATAAGATCTTTGGGGAGTCTGTCCTAAAAGACAACAATGGAATTAAACTGTGTACAGAGGTACCTAAGGCTCTGAGGTTCCTCTGCATCTCTCCTGACCCAGGTGCTGAGTTTAGAGTAGATCTTATCAGACTGATAAAATACTTCTTCTTTGGGAAAGTCTATACTGAGCGCTGGGATTCAGTTGCTTCAAGTGCTGCAATACGGGTGTCTAATGCCATTTCATGTGTTCTGGGACAGGAAAGGCATGAACACTGGTGGATATGACAAAGCCTTCTTGGTTAGAAAGCCAAAGACCAGGGCTTGTGAAATGGTGGTAGATGCACATGTTTAGATAGCTGATGTTCAGCTATTCTGTCTAGAGCATTTGTCAGAACAAAGGCTGTTAATGGAAAATAGCTGACTGAAAAATCAAAGCTGATCAGTCAGCCTTGGTACAGTTGTAACAACAGGCAGTGCTGATCTGAGAAGCTGAAAAACAGATTTTGATATCTTCTGTGGAGTGGGAAAGAGAAGGGTAAAAGAACAAAGAGTGCCCTTTAATAATTGTTTTCAAAAGAGGCATTTTCTTCACAGAATCTGCTTTTTATTCATATTTCCTTAAGGCTTCTCTTATTGAAACATAGTTATGGGAAGGAAAATGCATAGAAATCAGTAGGAGTTTTATTGGTTTCAAGGAACAAATCTTTGATCACTATATATAAGCTGTCTACCCAGAATGAAGAAGTCTGTCCCATGCTCTAACTTGTGTGCCCTCATGAGGTGTCTTTGTTGCATCTGTTTCTGTAAAATTGCAGGCTTTCAGATGAGATGTTTAGGAGTATATCTTTGTTTTTATAGAACTGACATCTTTATGACACTTTTTTTTTCAGATAATATTTATTCTGGCACCTTTCTGGTTTGCTTCTTCCTGAAGTGTACTGGTTTTGGGCACTGGATGATTAGTTTGTCTCTTCCGGAGGTTTGGATGTCTGGATTTCAGTATGCTCTAAGAATATAATCTCTAAAGCAGTTGGGGTAAAGATAAATAATAAATTAATGTATATTATTCATGTTGATCTCTCTGAAGACTGCTCAGTGATGCAGAGCTTTACTGGTGAGAATCTTCAGTGGTGAGGAGTATGAAAATACCTGAATATCTTAGACATTTAAATACAGGTTTTTAAACAGCTATTTTGCACACCAGCTAAATGTTACCAATCAGAGAAGTGACATGAAAGAATGATTCTTAAGCTAATGCTCTTTGCAATCTGTATCACAGAAACTTGTTTGATTTAAGTCCTGCAGCTTTCAAAAAAATCTTGTTTACAGCCACGTTATTTCCTAAATTAACCTTCTGCAAACTCAATTGTCTCCTTAAAAGTGATGGCAATGCAGCTTTTTCCTGTGGCCCATTGTTGCAAGTGTGGCCTCCCTGGTAGCCATAAGGGAATTTCTCAAGGGAGCTGACACCAAAAACAATGAGCTGCATTGTGTTGTTACTGTTATTCACAACCTTTAATTCAAAGGCTTCGCAGTAAGATAGTGATGCCATCACCTCAAATAGCGGATTGCTTACTCCCTCCTTCGAAATGTTGTTGTCCTGTGGGGAAACTGTGGGATGACCAGGCAGTTGCCATACAACATCCTGAAAGGCCAGAGTAGTAAAACATATTGCTAAATGTCAGTGAATACATTTAGGCATTGGGATGCAGAAAAGGTGCCTTGTTTTCAAGACTCAGATTGAAGAGAACAGAAGGCAGCACACAGATCTATGGCAGAGACATAGATCAATGGAGGGCACTTTTAAAAAATGTATACACCTCTAAATCCTTTAAAATGTCTTTTGGAGGACTGAAAGAGATAGTGATTAATTTTACATTGACTGCTTGTAAAATATACACAATTAAGGGAGCGTCTTCAGCCCCCAGGTGATTAAGATTGAGGGACTGGAACAGGAATGAATACAAGACCATTATCCTATCACTAATGGTGTGAGCAGAACATGTGTGTGGTGTCTGTATCAACACAGCTTATGAGAGGGAATTACCAGTTACAGAACTGGAGCATAGTTCCATGTTTACTAAAACCTCTCAGGGGATTATATTCTGACTCCTAAAGGATGAGCCTGGGATTATGGGTATGAAACAGTTTTATTTATTGACCAGTAGCAAAAATAGTCTTCCATTTTTACTTGGATTCAATAAAAGGGCTTATTTTTTGTTTATTGTTCGATGGCCTAAACATGCTAAGTGCAATGGTAAAAATAGCAGTGAAAGTTTTTATCATGATGATAGATCTTGACACAGTAGGTAAGAATAGCTTCAGCACAAGAGAGAATAGCAGAGAATAAGTTTTTCAAACTGCTCATTTGTACATGATGTTTTTGGTTTTTTCCCAGGCTGATGGGATGAACACTTTATATGTTAAGTGGTGAATTAAGCCTTGGTATATTAGTGAAATCCAAATTCCCAAAGTTTGACAGAGGAAGAGCTGAAGTTCTGCTTCTGCTGTTATTTCTGGATCCCTATGAGTAGTGCAACATCCCAGGCAAGATAGACAAGACTATCTCCCACTGATGCTGCTTCTTCATTAGTAAAAAGAGTTTTGCAGTTTCACAGAACTGAATGTCAGCCAAATTTTGTTGGTCAAGGTCTTAAATGTTAGTTTCTCAGTTCTAACTCTTTCTTAGAAGTTGGCATGACATTCATGAATCTTTCTTAAACACTAATTTTTTCTTCTTTATTTTTTTCCCAAGGAGCACACTTGAATATGAACAGGTGGCACCTGATACTGTCAAACCTGAGGGCTTTTCTATAAGTGATTTATAACTGTGGCTCTTTTCTGTATTTTGAACGTGTACTTTTGCAATTTGGGTATTATATAAAGTCCTTTACCTCAGCTGTGTGGCCACACTGTCTTAACCACTGTGTGAGTTTGTGCAAAGATAAAGTTGCTCTTTTGAAGTTGAAAAGTTTACTGATTTACTTTGCTTCTGTTTCAGCAGAATGGAACATCATATGTCATATAATACGTGGGTGAATAATTTGTTTGTTTTTACAGTTTTTGTAATCTTTTTGCAATTCAATTTTACCTTCCCTGTCTAAAGTCATGCAGCTCAATAACAGTTGTGCCTGCACTAAATGACTGAGTTAAAAGGCAGTATTAATGCTTGGGCAACTCACAGGGGTATATGCACATGTTCTTCTATTTGGATTGCATTAAATGAGTTTCCAGAACCATATGGCAATGTACCTTAACTGTTTTTTCTGAAAAAGTCTAACTGTTGTAGCCTTCTGTTCTAATTAGTTACATCATCTGAGCTTTACCAATTCACTGGAAAAATTCCACACTTAATATTGCTTAAATTTTACCCAAATGCATTTTGTTCTTGTGGGTGTATTTTAATACTGTGTGTGTGAAATGCAGATAGCTTCTTAGTTACTTGCTTTACTTTTAATATCTCCCCAGACAATACATCACTATTTTGAAACAATTTCCGTTGTTTATGACAGAAGAATTTCTGCTAAATTGCTGGGGTTTGCTAGGTTGTAGAAGTCATAAAAATACCCATTCTTTGAAACAAGAAGATGATTTTGTGGCAGAACTGTGAAATGTTTGTTATGTCCATTTCAACCCCTTGGGGACAGGAGAAAGTGGAACACATGGGTTTCAAAAGGGAGTGTGCTAGTCCATCATTTCCAGATGTTTGACTATTCTTTTAGAATATGTTCTTAGAGGAATTCCTGTTACAGAAAGGATTTGCCGTCTATTTAAGTGCTTTTTGAAAGCAGTCAAATAATTCTTGCTGCATGGGTAAATTATAATGGGGTTTTGCAGACTTTTCTTATGCCCTTGCACCTTTGTCTTGCAATGGCAAAGGCAGCAGCTTGTTCTCAGCCACTGAGCTGTAGTGCTGTACGCACTTTTCAGTAGCAACCGGGGTAAAAGTGGTGCAGTTTGTACTATTTAGTCTCTTAGAGGTGGAACTGCCCCATGGGTAAATTTTAACTTCCATCTTAAATGGGATAATCAAATTTATGGGTGTTGTTATCCAAAACAGTTCAGAAAATGGAAGATGCACTACAAGTTAGTGAACATAAGACAACTGCTGTATTCTTTTAGAAATTGGTAGGCCTTTTGTGTTTGGGTGTAGAAAATACCTACTGTAGACCTTTTCATCAGTAAAAAGAAAAATCTCCATTTTCTTGTTCCCAAAGGCACTGTGCAAGTAAGAATAACATAGGCTGTAATATCAAATCAATCACATTTACATTTCAAAAGCATCCTTTGTAAAAGTTCCCCAGAGGGCTGAATTCAGCTAATAAAAACACAAAATAAAATATTTAACAAGCTATATCAAGCACAGGTAGGTTGTGCATGTTTTGTAAGTCTGACTTTAAAAATGATTCATGAATATTTTCAGATTTTTCAATGAAAATTTAAAAAATCTGATGTATATAAGTATAAACCAAAGAATACACACAGTGTAAGGAATCTATAACATCTGCTCATAATCAGAGAGGAAAGCCACTAACGCTAAACAGAGATACTGGCCGGAGCAAGAGAGGAAGAATGGTCTTGTGGGTGTGTAACTCCACAACACTGCATTGAAGAGTTTTGCCGGGGGAGAAAAAAAAGAAGTGTATATATATATATTTAGCTTCTTTAATTGATTGTTTGATATAGGACTGAAGTTGTAGGATCAGACACTCAAAATTCAGATATTATCTTGAACTTAAATTTATTCCCAGATTCTCAAACTGGTTTGTACTTTCAGTTATGCTTTGAAAGGCAACAAATGAAGAATGGAGATTTATGTTTAAATAGGCACGGGTAGGTGGCCTTAGGTGGCCTTTAGTCCAAGGACATTTTAAACTGGCCTTTTGCCATAAACATTTCCATGCTATTGCTTTTCTTTAGCACCAAAAAGATTCCATTTAAAGGGTTTAAAACAGGGTAAACACACACGCTCATCTGTAATGTTACTGTTTCTCCTTAGCTTCTTCAGAGCTTTTTGTATTGCTCTCCAGGTTACTTTATTTAAATATATTTTTTTCTTTTTAGTTTGGGATGCGGTATTTTTGCTAATAGATGATGATCTGAATTGGACTAAAATTATTGCTGCCAGTGGGGAAGCAGTAGTTGCCCTTCATCTGGGAATACCCTTATGAAACAGAGATGCTCTTTTACAGAACAGATGGTAGAGCGATAGCAGCTTCCACTTCAAACATGAGCAAGCACATGGTGCATGTGGGCAGACGGTTTCGTTGCATATGATTTTATGAAGCTTTGAATATATAGGCAAGAAAAGGTAGATGGAGTACTGGAGCAGGGAGAGAGGGCTGTGCTTAAAGCATTGGATTTAGTAACAAAATCCTTGGCAGTCAAGTTCAGTGGAAAAGCCAAAAAAATCCTTCTGGACTAAATGTCAGCTAGAAAGAAGTTTGGTGCTGAGTAAAGAAAATATCTCATTTTGCTTTAATTTTTGTTGCATTCAAAGCAAATCTGGATGTTTGGGGTGTTTTTGGTTTAGTTTGTTGGTGTGGGGTTTTTTTGTTTGTTTTTTGGTTGATTGGAGAGGTTGTTG
Source organism: Formicarius rufipectus (assembly GCA_013399695.1). Classification (NCBI taxonomy): domain Eukaryota; kingdom Metazoa; phylum Chordata; class Aves; order Passeriformes; family Formicariidae; genus Formicarius; species Formicarius rufipectus. The sequence continues at coordinate 1,242,167 of VXAU01005779.1, read as the reverse complement.
TGGTTTTTTGCTTGGTTGTTGTGGTCCTTTGTTACCAGACAGAATTGCCTGAGATATTTCGTTCTATCATAAATTTCTCATCCTAATCAAAATCAACTGCAGGACTCCTGAGTTGGCTAATGAGTTGTGTAAAAAAGGATTATCAGAAATATGAGTTCTGTTAATTTGCTATCATGTCTCAGGGTTGCTGTAATCAAAAGTCTTATACTTTCTCCATTGAAGCCTTTTGGTTCCTGACAGTAGATAATATATTTAAAGTAAAAGCTCTAGTAGTCTTTTCTGACTTGTGCTGGTCCATCATAAGCCTTGGACTCGGGAGCTTGTATGCACATGGTGCCACCAGAACTTCCCTTTAGATGGCCAATGTTGAACAGATACTGCACCACTAATAGGATTCTGAACACTGCACTTGTGACCTAATGCAGGCATTGAAACACCTTGACATTGACTCATTTGTCTTATGGACATAGTGCCATCTAACTCGCTTCATGACTCTCTCTGTTTTGGAAGCAATGAGAACAGACACCAATAGACTATCTAAAGTGAGTTTATTAATGAGTAAAAAGACACTCCATCAGTAGTAGAATTCATACAAGATTGTTGCCTCAGGATGGGAATCTTATGTCATTGTATTCTTCCTTCCCTCCTTACCCATCACAGTCTCTCTTGCTTTTCTGGCTGCTTCCTCATCACGTTTATAAAATAGCATCTCATTGCCATACCTCTGACTCTGTTCCTTGGTGTTATCTAATTCTTTTCCTTAGGAACATGACTTTCTCAAATCAGTGCTATGCTAGATTCTGAACTACAGGAACCCTGGGTACCTGGCTGGTCTGTGTGTATCGGTGTGGACCAGAAGTACAGTGAGTGTAGGTAACTTTTTAGTATACCCTCAGAAGATTTTAATGAAACTGGCAGAGAAATATGATTATTGAATTTGGTGAATAGACAGGCATGTTATAGACATCTGACTTATTTTCTCAGAACAGCAAGCTAAAAATAACAAATGAGAGGGAAGATGCTGGCAAAATATTGGAATGCTGCTCACTACTCCTAGTGGCCCTTCAGCTGAATTTCATGTGTTAGTGCAGACTCAGTTCCTGTTTGCTTCACACAAGGGTTAAGAGGAAATGGCCTAAAGTTACACCAGGGGATTGGATTGTTTAGATTGGTTATATAGGAAAGTTTCTTCACTGAAATGGTTGTCAAGCATTGGAACAGGCTACCCGGGGAAGTGGTGGAGTCACGATCCCTGGAGGTAGTTAAAAGACGTGTGGATGTGACACTAAGAGATATGGTTTAGTGGTGAATTTGGCAGTGTTAGATTAATGGTTTGATTGATGATCTTAAAGGTATTTTCCAACTTAAAAACCATTCTGTGATTCTGTCCACCAATTGACAGGTAACAGCTGTCCTTTCTGGGCATCACTTCCTTCTCCCCACTGCATGCATGCACGCATTTCCTTCACTGTTTTGTGATGGTATCCTAAATTCATACATCATCTTCTTTATTCCTCAAGCTAGCTTTCAGCTTAGTTTGCATTTTACCGTTGATTTGTGTGTACATGTGCAAATTCACAATAGATGCTACCAAGGGATCTGTGCCTCCCCCTTCTGAAGATGGTGGTTCATTTGTATCATGATTTTGCCCCCAGGACTTCTCACCCTCTATGTGTATGTCATTTCTGTCAGCTCAAACACAGACATTAGCAGCAGGGAGCTTTCTACCCTGGAGTGCTCTTTTGGTGTCCTACAGTATTCTAAACAACATCAACCTGTAGTTTGCCTGTCTGTGTTTGGCTCTGTGGAATATGAAATGTTCAGGCCCATTAAGTTTTTGCAGCAATTGAATTTTTTGCTGGAAGTGGTCTTGGGTATTTTAAGCAATATAAGGATGAGTGTAAATCAAGTGGCATTTTTAAGTTTTCTTTCACTTGAAGTTTCATCTCAATTGAATTCCAATGAAATTGTACCAAAACATTTAATCTAATTGTTAAACAGTTCAGAGGCAGAGCTCCATTTTATATGACATTTGTAGAATATGACAGCTCATAAAACAGCCTTGCTGGGGTGAGGCATAAACTTCACTAGCAGTTGTCCTGTGGTTTGTACAAAATTCAGTGATTGGTTTTGAAATAACTTCTAGTCAATTGGCTCTAATTATCTTCCAAAAAAGACTGAGGGTTTTGTCTGAAAGTAGTAAGAAAATGTGTCAGAGGATAGTGTTTTCTTCAATTTATCTTGTTTTATAGGAGTAATACAGCCTTTCCCACTTCCTCTACAATTTCTGTCTCTTAGTATTTATTTTCAAGCCACTGAAATTTTGGAACAACTTTTAAAACAAGTGCTGAAAAGTCGTGCTGTGAAGTTGGAAGGGACGCCTAACCGAGTCAACTCATTTCAGGGCGACATCTTCGGAGTCAGCCTGCTGTGCTCGCCTCGTGTTTGTGTAGATGAAGTACTTCTATACTGGAAAAATGCTCATTATCAATTAACAAAGTATTTCAGTCATAGGAGTTCCTGGTTGAGAGTTACAAGGTGACAGAGTTGACAGCGAGTTGGTCTTAGACTTCTGAAATAATTGAGTTTGTTTACTTGCTGGATGCCGTTTTTACTGGCAAACTCAAGCTTTAATGAGAGAGAGCTGTCCTGAAGTATGGTCTGAAATACATACATATTTTAATACTGTGTTTTACCCATAGATTGCTTTCTTTTTGCTTAAACTGTGTTGTTCATGTGCATTAACTTGGCACTTGAATCTAAATACTTTGGAACTCTGGGGAAAATAGGATCGAGTGGATGATGCAAAATTAAGAGATGTAGATTTGGCCCAAACATCATCCTTGTTTGATGCTTTATGTCTGTATACCGTAGGCCATTCTTGACAACAGGGTACAGAAGGGAAAAGATGGGCACTGTGTGCATCTTTGACAAACATGGAAGAAATGTAAGCTGAAAATCTGTATGTTTTAAGGGTATGGAAGCTTGTTCTTACTTTTTCAATAAGGGATGCATTTGAGGTAATTTACTCTTATCTCAAATAATGTGAAGTATATGAAAGAGAAATGAAAGGACATTCATTTCACAACTTATCTTTCATCTGCTAACAATATCCAGGGGTTTCTCTGAACAGTTAAAGTGTTAAGTGGTTCAGGAGCCTGCCTTGCTTTCTCTTTGTTAGGTAGATATAATCTGAGTATTAATGAAAGTGATACTATCCTGCGTGATAGATTTTTACCCTTCTTTTTACTGTTTACTTACCAGTCAATAGTGTTACTATAAACCCAGAAATTCTTGGCCTTGGAAAAGTCAAACTGTGTTATAAATTTCTGTTGTCCTGCTGGTGAACAACTCAGAGATAGTTCACAGCAAATTTATAACAAGATGCTCTTTAAGTAATTTCAAACCCAGGGCCAAACTAAATTTCAGTGAAGTGGATACAGTTTTGGCAGAAGTGTACAGAGTCCATGGTGGTTCTGGCACATGCAGATATTCTGAACATGGCTTAGATGGACTCTGGGTGGAAACTTAGGAGCAGTTCTTGACTCCTGGTCAGCATTCTGATTCTAAACAGTCATTGCTTTTACTTGAATTCAAGCCACAGAAGTTGAGAAATTGAGGACCCGCAATGTCTTATGCTTCCTTCATTTGTGATTGTTTGAATTCTTCTAATTATTGTAGTGCAGAGGCAAATATTGGTTTTCCTTGCCACTCTCAGTTTGGAGAATAGACTAACAGGTACAGTAGACTTACAGGATGGTCTGCGGCATTTGTCTTGAATTTGGACACAACTTAATCTCTGATTTCTATGGTATGCAGGTTTATTTCAGGAAATTTATTACTTGTCGTCTGAGTGCTCCAGTTTTTGAGATGCTGGGAAAAAAGAGCACAGTCATATAGTTTTAGTTTAAAAGCAGCATGTGTCTACAAATACCTGATCCTGGCAGTTCTTGGGAAGGGTGCATGAGGTGCTTACAATGATTAAATCCAGCATAAACAGTGGAAAATGCTGAAACAGAGCTTATAGTAGCTATAACTAGGCTGAAGGAGAGCAGCCTAGTGGGAATTAGAGTACATTGCCAACATTCTAGCTTTTGCTATGAGGGCAGATCATTCCCAGAGGCAGATTACAACAATGCATCTTTAAGGCACCTAAATGGTTTTGAAATTTCTAATCCCAGTCTGCTTGCTGCAGTTTAGTGCTATGTCAGGTTCAGCAGCGCTCAAAGACCACTAATAAGAGCTTTTATGCATAGTGGTGAACAGTTATTGAAATGTTAGTGGGATTTGTGTGTCAGGGGTGTACAGTCTAGTCCCATTTCTATTTAAAATCACAAGATGGGAAACGAAGTGATGTGGGGAAGAGTATGGCTTGCAGGAATGGAGATAACCTTCCTTATCAGCAGGGCAGATGAATCATCTCTGCTGTGGGACTTAGTGTGGTACTGTGATTAATACCATTTAGTCTGGAGAAATTCGAGCAGATGCATCTGTTTAAGAAAAAAAAAAAAAAAAGCCTGCCCCACCAGCAGTATGTTTGAGTATTTTCTTTCTTTACTTTTCATAATCAGTTTGATGAAACTGAGAATCTGATACTGATCAAGAATACAGAATTTGTGCACAACAAGGAGGGGACGGTATCTGGTTCACAGAGCTACAGTTTTTAGTATGTCCATGAGATTTAAATACAGCAAATTATTCTGCATGGCTGCATGCCTTTACATTTTATGTTGCACTGCCCCATATAATGGTATGCATTATATGCTTTTGATTGCTTAGCTTTCACTAGCAAATGGAACAGGGTGCCACTGTGCCTAGCCCAGAGTGCGTGGTGCACTGTTTGCTTTTTCTTTAGTTTTCAGAAGCCTAAAAAGAAATCATTGCCTTGCTAGACTGCACTGCTGTTTGTATAGAGTACTGCTTTTGATTTTTAAGACTGCAGAACCAGAAACCCTGAGAAAGTTCTGTGACAAGAAAAAAAATGAAATATGAAAATGTCTTTGGCAATAGAGGGACTGTGTTCTGAAAGTAACTAATAGAAGTATGGTCCTTGCACTTGGGCAGTAATGACCTTTAAAGGCTTGCTGAGTCACTTTATAGACATCCTCTTTATAAGTTATGGGAATGACATGGCTCTTTATCCTTCTCATTCACCAATTTTTGATTTACCAAAGACAATCTACAAATTTCTTCACCTCCAATGGAAATACACACAGGAACTAGTCCTCTACTGAGGAACAAACAGCCCCAGCAAGCAATATTCATGCCTTCCTTCCAAATATAAGATGCTTCAACTGTGCTTTCTCTAACCTAAGTGCTGTGGCATTAAAAGAAACTCTAATGCTTGTAGCTTGTCTTTCAGACAGCTGATGACAGCAAAAAAGGCCAAGTTTATTTAATGTGTCTCTTGACAAATAATAAATCAGTTCGAGCTCTCACTCAGAAATCTAGTAAAGCTCCTTTCCTTGGTGCTTTTGAAAGCAGAAATTCTCCATCCATAAACATGGTGGCGAAAATTTATGACTGCGATACTTCCCTTTTAATTTGAAAAACACCTGAACAATAATCTGAAGGTTAAGTGAAAAAATATTCTCCTTCTCCTTGCAGACTGTGGCAGCAAGTTCACCCAATTGTGTTTTCTACTCCTATAAAAATAAGCATCTTATTGAAGTATCAGTATAGGCCAGACATCTCCATTCAGATCAGCCCCCTGCTCCAGTGTTGCTTTCTTCATCTTGTCTCAGGTCCTGGCACATGAAACAGTGGTGGTGCAAGTAGCAAATAACTGAGGTCCCCAACATTGACTTAGGGCCCCGACTGCTTGTAAATGGTCCCTGTGCTCCTGTTGGCACTTGCGAGCCCCCAGGACACATGGAATCCTGGTGGTACAGAGAAGCCTTTAAAGGATTAGAAGACCAGCTGGATAAAGGTAGTTATCTGCAGTCATTTCCACCTTTTCCCCAGTGAACCACACCAAAGCTCTCATTTTCCCTCTGAAATGTCTTGCACGAGACTCAAGGACCTGCAGGTGTCGTTGGCTGTGCCTCTTAATGTGCACCAGGAGGGTCTTCATTTACTGCAGCCATCGTGCTGGGACAGCCTGTGGGAAAGAGAGCAACAGTATGGCTTGTGTGTCACCTTTTCTCTGTATCAACTGGAGGGAACCTAGTGGTTTATGGAGAATGTTGGAAGAAAGTAATGAATTTAAAAGTAGTGTCCTTGCTCTTAACCCAGTAAGTTTAGGTCTAAGACATGTAGTAGCTGAGAAGCAGAGCTAGTAGCTGTATAAATAGGGTAATACTTAGATTAGTGACTGTGCTCATAGACCAAAGAGCTGCAGGAACTGATTTAAACCAGGCTCCTTCTGCATGGCAGTATCTAACAATAAACTAGCTCCACAACATGCTGAAGTCCAGTAACCTTAAGCAAAAGCTAAGTATATACCTTCTGAGAAAATAGGCAGAAAGAAAAGGAGGCCTTGACAGAAGAAAAACAAGTAAAAAAGCAAAAATAAGACACAAGAGAATAAAACCAGAAAGCATGAAACAAAAGCAAAACCAAATCTGCTAATAAAAGAATTGACAGACAGGAAAAAGAAAAGAGAACAAACAGAGAGCAAGATAGAAGTAATGAGACAGGGGGAAATCGGATTCACAGTGAAATCTGGTAATAAAAGAACTGTCAGACATAAAATTAACCAATGTATGACAAAGAAAAAAGAGCCAAGGAGATGGAGCAAGGCAATCTTTGAAGAATTAAACTAACCAGATGAGGCCTCCAAAGGTAATTTGTAGAAAAGTTGGTACTACTCCTGATTTCTAATGAAAAGTTAACTCTGAGAAGCACATTTCTTTTATGCTCTAAGGAAAAAGGTGGTTGTGTTTTGTTTTTTTTTTCTAATAAACTATGCAAGAAAAATCAGGGGGGTTTGCATTACTTTTACAAGGCTCTTTCGTAGCTAAGGCTCCAAAAGGTTAAACTAATAAACTGTAATGCATCTTGTGGTTTGTGTGCTGAATCTGGTGTACTCAGTCATCCACCCTTAAGTGGATTCCTTAACCCATCTGCATTGCCTTATTTTCCTTAATTTCAAAATACAGGTTGTAATATAAACATACACACACCACTAAGACTGGAAGACTGGAATGGAACAAAATTACAAATGTTCATAAAGGTTTTGGTTGTGGGAAGCCTTTTTTATGTTTTCAGATAGAATCTAAGATTTTCTTTGAGGACAAAGATTTGAAAAAATCAGTAGAGAACATGGACCATTTTACTCAGGCAGAATAAACTCACTGACTTCCAGGGATCTAAGATTGACAGAAAGACCACTGATTTAATAGGCTACCTCAAGGAACCCAGAAGTCCATTTACAATGCTTGTAATGTTGAAATTCTTCTGTCTAGAGGAGTATTATAGAATTAAAAATGAAATGCACATATTGGCAGGGCCCTTTCCAGATACATCCTGCCTGCTTCACACTCACTCCTTGCTTACTAACAGCAGCGTTGTTGGTGATTGCCTATAGGAACCACAGTTTAATGCCCTCTGGAAGCTCACTGTGTCTTAGTGAGTTTTGGATCAGATCCTAAAACGTGTTCAGCTGAGATGTTACCAGCATTTTCATTCTTCAATCTTAGAGTGCTTTCTCTCTTTCTCCTTAAGAGATCTGAGGATAGTTTCAGAAGATACTTTAAGCATTGCAGTTGCTTTTTTTCACTTGTACAAAGTACAAAGCTTTTTCTTCCCATTTGGGGCAAACAGTAAATTCTGGTCTGTGCTGATTTATCAGGTGATACTTACCAGGAGTTCAGCCTAACAGTCCTTTCCTTGACATATGGTATTCCACTTGGCAACTGCTTGTTTTGTCTCATTTATTTTTCTCAATTTGTTAAAATTTCTCAAGTAGAATTAGAAACTAATTTTTATCAAGAATATACATATTTCCTCATATACAAGAATATAGATATTTGCAGAGGGTGTTGCTGTTTCTCAGATCATAATTTTGGATAGAAATCTCTGAAATGCAAACTGAATTTCTCATACAGGCAAACTGAGCAGGCAGTCATGGACAATGCAAGGTCAGGATTGCTGCAGAAAGAAGTCAGTGTATGCCTTCCTGTGTACTTCAGTGACCCTTGAAGGAAGCTCTACTGATGTTAAAAGTAATAATTACTTACTTTTAGTTCTGAGTATAACATAGAAGGAGGTACCAGCTGTGTGGACAAACTTGTGGATTTTTGCTTGGTTATTTCTTTTTTCCCCTCCCCCCCCTTATTTTCTGTATTCTTTGTTTCTGTAAAAAAAACTAATGCATTTTCTGTGTCTGTGGAAATGGAACACTTACTCTGGGATATACTTGAAACAGTACTTCCAGCCACATGTATGTAGCTATGTGAAAGTTAGTGGGAAGGTGACATTTGGATAACTCTTCTGAGACCACTCAGGGTGACAGTAAGGAATGAATAATAGAAGTGATGCTTGCAGAGTTCTCTCTTTTGAGATTTGTCAAGTCTTAAGTTATCATGTTTGATGCACTTGGAGTAGTAAGTTACCTCAAATTACCTTACAATTGGCCACAGTTGTAGGTTAATCTGCCTGGAGTTTGGGGGAAAGGAGTGGGGCTTGGGTGGGAGTGTTTAGAATATTTGGTCAGCTGGAGAGAAAAATTTGGAAATGTGGGTTGAAATATGATTCTGATAGGGAAATGTTTGGGTTTGGAAATACTTTCTTCATCCTGCTTGCAGTTTGCAAGATGGCACTTGTCTATGGTACAGCCTTCAAGTGAAAGATTGGTTCACAGAAGTCTTAAAAAGAAGCTTCAATATTAGAAATTTGGTCTCCCCACTGCTGTTCTAGATCTCAGTTTCTCAGATGGAATTCACATCATATTTGGGGATGAAGTTAATAACTTCTATAACTGTATTGGAATTAAGCTACCTATATTTTCATGTGCTTATAAGGAAACTACATTCAGAATGATGTCTTAAGGATTAAACTCTTGAAGGTGGCAATAAATAATGCAGAAAATTCAAATATTGAATACAGAAGAGACTTCAATCAGGCAGAGCCTTGCTGAGATTTCTTTCACACTGCTCTGTTCTCATTCTTTCCACTGTTGTTCCTGTAATCAGTGGGCCTCCTCTTGAGATTTTTGTCATGAGCCATATGTACACTTTGGTGCAGTTTAAAACTAAATGCTCAACTTGAAGGGAAATTGAAAATGCAGGAGGATGGAACCTACCAGAGTCAGGTCCCAGGTGAACCTCCATGCATTCCACTGAACAATTTCTACCCTAAGTTATCATGTAAATGATAATAGAATAGTGGCAGTCCTGTGGGATTTGAAATCAATAGCTAAGAGTAGAACTACAGATTTGTTGCATTTGTCTTCTAATTGTTTTAAGGAGGGAGCTCGTTTATTAGATTTTTATCCAGCAAATAGCACAGCTGTTTTAATAGGTAGTTCAGCTAGAAAGTTTTATTAAAACCATTAAAAGGAAGATGCAAAGACAGGAATTCAAAAGCTGCAACATCAAGCAGCCACAAAGTTGGTGCACTGTGAAACCTTTAACTTTGTATTCTATTGGGTTTCTTTTCCAGTGGAGCCACTGTAACCCTCCCTCCACCTGTCAGCCATTATTGTTAGCAACAAGAACTGGGCTCAAAGTCTGGAGTGTCTGTGCAGAAACATGAAATAGAATTAAACAAAGTATTCTTCTTCAGTGGTGGAAACTGAGGAGACTGGGTACTGGTGGAGTTTCAAAATGTGTATTTTGCACAAGTCAAAACCATTCAGAAGCAGTGTTATGAAAAAGGTTATAAAATAAAATGCAGGAGACCAGGAAGGAAGTTAAATGCCAGGTTTCTGTCAAAGATGGGATATTCCCATTCCTGGGAATAGAATCTTTAAGGATTTTAAAATTATAGATCGACAGTTTCTTACACAAAGAACACATTTTTTTTATTTGGTTCATAAATTGAAAGTGAGATTTGCATGGGAAATAGTCAAGGAAGCTATTCATCTTAATTTGACTAGGATTCTGTGCAGGAGTTTGCCACACTAGAAACTATTTTGAACTTGCTGGTGTAGAAGCAAATTCTCAGGCTGTGTTACTGGGAAAAATGTATAGCTGGCTTTTTTTATCAGCTACAATCGAAAGTAGCAAGTGCTAAGAAGATGCCATGGTGGTTTAGTTGGATCTCTATGTTTGAGTTGAAGCATTGTTTGTTTTTCAAGACTCAAAATATGATCTAGACTTGAAACAAGGATGATGTTCCATCCAGTGCAGGTGGGCTTACTGAGTGACAGCACTCAAAGAGCAGCACAGCCTTTTAAACAGATAATTCTGTTGATGATGAGATCATTTTGAGAGTCTTAGAGCTGTTGCAAAACAATGGAAATTGTGCCATGGAGTTCAAGCAATACAGTCCGTTCCTGTGAAATTGCTCTACACAGAGCATGGGCCGATCAATGAAGTTGTGGTATTTCTTCCCAAGGGAAAGAATTCTCCAGAGGCAAGCCATTGAGAATGGAGCTAAATGCCAGTAAAATGAAAGGTGTGAGTTGGAATCAAAGTAGGCTCTTCATACAGATCACTGATACAATGACAGAGGAAGGAGGTTTGCAGTTAAGCTGCTAGTTTTGTGCATATTCCAAAAATGCTGCCAGTGGAAATGCTTTTAGGGTCCTGTGTGAAGAGGGAGCATGTGGGAAACCTGAGGAGGCAGTAGAGGATACACCTGTAAGGCAAACACTGACAGGCTATTTGTGCTCTTAGGGAAAACTGTAAGATTTCAAGTAACAAACCCAGGTGAGCTATCCAAGGTGGTTTAGCATTCCGTCAGTGCAGCAAGTCCCCAAATCCAGGGAGATGTTAGAACCCAGGTGTGCTGACTCTTGAGTCAGTGGATAGATAGTGATTTCACCTGTTAACAGAAGAGTCGCTGGAAATAGGTGGTTTTCTTGGTACAACCTTATGTTGGATATTATTGATGGAAAAGGAAGAGCTGCCTATTAGAAAAATAGGAATAAAATCTTCTTAAAGCAGAAAGCTTGTTTATTCAGTTTGTAGAAGGCTGTCTGATATCCAGTATGGTATATGTTTTGAAGACACATTATTGTTTGTGTTTCTGGTTAGATATTACAGGACACTTCTGTTTATCAGTCCACAGTCCACCTGCTCCTTGTTGGTCTTCTCTATGTTTGTTCATTCTGTGGTTGCTGTATGTCGTAAAAACTCTTCAGAACATTAAGGGATAATTGTATTTGAGTAGCTTGGATCATAGAAATGCTATCCTTGATATCTACCCTCCATACTCCCCCAACAGATCTAATCCATCAGTATAGGGCAATACGATTTGCTTACGTGTAGGTTTAGATGCCTTATCCCATGAATCAACTCTAAACGTAGTTGAGTCCAGTTATTCTAGTTAGGCTCTGAGTAGAAGGACACAAGGACACTGCATTACCCAGCTAGTACAGTGTAATATGAAGATAGTACAAAGGGATTACTTGAACACACCCTCAGTGCTATAGAATTCCAGGCACCTCACTTAACTGAGCTGAAGTTCACTATTATTTATGCCTGTTTTTTCACCTTTTGCTTTCCCATATTTTCACTTCTTTATGACTGTCAAAATCTGACATTAGCCTACATGTACACTCAATCACTGGGGCAGAAATACTCAACAAGCTGATTGTAGAACGCATTCCAGCGTCACAGCAGAAACACAGATGCCAGGATAATCAAAATTTTAAAATGTGCAAGTACAAAATTCTTTCTCTACTTAAAAAAAAAAATCCTTTAGTGATTTTTGCTGGAAATTGACTGCTATGTAGGCTGGAAGCTTGATTCACTGTTCTTTGCTGAGAAAATTACAGCAAGTTATCTCACCATCTGTGATACTCATGTGGATTCTTCAGAGGAATGGCACAGTTGTTATCAATCAAATTGCTTTATCAAACAGACCTCTGCACTCTACACTATCAGAAGAGAGTATTCACAGGACAAAATAGAGAAAAATCATATAATGTATGACTCTCCCCTTTTCCTTCCGAATATACTTAAATGCTTGATTTACTGCTGTCCGGGAAGGCAGGTTGGCTGAATTCATGTGTGTAAAACACTTGAGATGCATGTTCTGTGTGATACCCTCAGAAAATGCTTTCACTCATCTGTGCCCTGCAGCAGCTGTACAAATCAGAAATGTAAGTCTGCAGGTTGTAATCCTTCAAGACAGCTTTCTCAGTCTTTGGGCTGAGCTATAATCAGGCAGCATTTCTGAATCATCCCAAACCAATCAGGAACAGACATTTTCCCTACGCATTAAATAAGCTTTTTCAAGATGCTATCATTAAAATCTTAACCCCAGATGTTAATTGAACAATATCAGATTTTTGCACGACTCTATCTCTTTTCCTTTCTTTAAATTGAGTTTGACAATAGAAATGTTTCTCAGGCCAGCTAGCCAGTGTCTGGGAGTGGAGAGCAATTGTCTCTAGTGAATCTACTCTGTTTTATTTTCGTTAATTAAATATTCGACATTGTAGCATCCTCATTTCTCTCTTGTTTGAACTGGATCAGCTTCCATTCTCAGAACATTTCATTGCATCAATTCATTGTAATCACACTGCTGCCTTGAGCATGTATTTAATCACAGCCCTGGGAATAGAAGCTCTATCCACGTGCATTGTACATCCCCGAATTTCAGGACTAGTTTGGTTGTGGTTTTTTTAATTATTATTTTTTAAAATTTTTTTCACCTCCGCTTCATCTCTAGCTTTTCATATAAGCTTTCCATGCACCCAAACCTCATGCAGTATATTTTGCTCGATAGTGAGATGCCAAAATAGCATGATTGTTTAATGATATATTTTTGTCTGCTTATCAGTTTGTAACTTTTGACATTGGTATAAAAAACCCCACAGTCCAAAAAAAATCAGTGACTTACTAAAGCTCTGGTGTATGCATTTTCAGCCTCTCATTTAGTTCATGACATTAAAGAAAATGAATTTTTTCTTAATGTTGAACTTAATTCTTTTCACCTTGATGAAAAGCAGATATAGTTCTATTGATGTGAATTGTAATGCATCACATTAGCTGGTGTGTATGAAGAGAAAATCAGGCTCTGTCAGTGCAGTGTGGCTGTGGAACTATTTTCCTATGTGGTTTAACAAATATTTGCGTTTTCCAGTTTGGTTGCATTAGTGCATCTTCTGAAGTATATTTGAGGTCTGCATGTATAATGTCATACAAGGATCTTCTAATGTCAGCTGATGATGTCTGATGAGCTACTCAGAGAGTTTTAGAATTTCTTTACAACATCACTGATACTTGAGTAAGCAAGTTTTTCTCTGTGAGTGGTGAGCTCACGTGCCCTTTTTCTTCCCTGTACACTCCTGCTCACCTGCTTGCTCTCTTTCTGTACTCTGCGCATGCAGGATGGCAAACAATCTGTCAAGTCTGGAGCAATGTGCATGCACTGGCCAGCCCGCAAAATGTCAAGTGAAAAATGTGGAATAGCTGACTTAGAGTGCTGCTGTTTTTTTTCTCTTGGAAATTCATTTGCCTCTGAGATAGGAGGCCAGCCTAGCAATCTATGATTTTGTCAAAATTTGCAAATGCACACTTATGTTACTAGGGGCAGAAAGAAGGGATAGCAGACATAGAAGTCACATTAAGCTTATAACTGAAAAAACCCTCCCTCCAAAACCACCACCACCGCCAAAAAAATCCCACTACCCCAAAACCCTAGTTAGCATATTTTCAGCAGTGAGTTCTTATATTAAAGATGTTTACTGCCTATAGACCTTACTTTTCATCTAACAGTAAACTAGTTAATGCTTATATGCTTCCAGCAAATTAAATTAAAATTGTGTAACATGCACTCATTTTTGGCAACAATTCAAGAAAAATCCTTTTTGGCTTGGAAAGATTAAATTCTCTCTTAGTTGCTTTAAAATGTTTTGCTGGTCACACTGCTCAATATAGTTACAACTGTGAATCCCTGCATAGTCCTGGATTTGCTAGAGAATTTACTAAAGCCAGCAGGATCCAGAATTAGAGTGTTTCAGCCTCCTTTATTAAATAAGTCTCTAAAGGTCTTTGTTGTTACATTGTAGTTAAGTGCTACCAAAAAAATTATTTGACATTCAAAGTTGGATCCTGTCTTACTCTTCGTATGAAATAAAAACTTGTCAAGAAATGCTCATGAATGCCTGTGAAGAGCAGGTAGAGCTGTGATGTTCTTTCATGTCCTCAAGTTTGTAGATAAGTAAGAAAAATCCATACTTTAGAAGCTGTTCATTCTGTGTGTGCTTATCATTTATTTTAAAATCGTGATATGTAAAACCATAAGGAAATTAACTGGAAGAACATTCGCTATTTAAGTTTATACAGTCATGGTGCTTATGTGCCTGTTCATCTGTCGAGTCATCATCTCCAGATAACTTCTGCATTTCCTCATCATCTCAGAGCCTCTTACATTCCTAAAAGTTTTGTGAACATTTGTGACTGTTTAGAAGAGGAGGATCCAAAGAAAGGTCCCAGGTGAAGCTGACCTTCAGTACATACTCTGCTTGGCTGCAGCTGCCAGTTAATCAATGCATATATAATTTGTTAATAACTACAGTGTATGTGGTCTCTGGCCTGGGGAGTGTGTCTTGGAGGACACAGTTTCATTATTTCCATTATTCATGGAACATCTTGTAATGCTAAATGATACACAAGCAGTGGGAAGATGGAAACCTCATCTCTGTTTGATCATAAGCTGCAGAAACCTCCAGAGACTAAGGAATGTAATACCTCTTTGTGCTCTTGCTGAGGCCCAGTGACAAACAGAATGTCCACAGCCAGATGCATGTGAGAAATCATCCATCTGTGCTCTTGTCTTTGATCTGACATTACAATTAAGTAACTGCACATGGTGAGTGGTCTATGTGGGCTCTCACATATGCATTCATACACGGATACCTCAGCTCTGGTACTTGTTTCTCAAATTTGTAATCCACACGCAAACTGAGAGGATGTCTTACTTCCATTAGTAACGCTATCATTGCTGTTATATTCTGGACAAATGCACTGTTTGTAGTGATATGAAATCTTTCCCATGAGACTTTCCTGTTTAAATATCCTCCTTTTGTTTGAAATAAAAGACACTTTAAGTTTCATTTTTCATTTTCTTTTGCCTCCTTCAGATCTTAAAGAATAAGGTATCCTATTAATTCTGCTTGCAGGAATTCATACCACTCTCATAGGACCATAAGTGCATTGATAACTGTGCATGGGGGCTGGGGGGTATCCTCCTTTGTTCTCTTTATTACTGTGTGCCAAACTGTTCTACTCTCAGAAAATGGAACATTATGCCTACAATATTTTTATCACAGTATCTATAAAATACTAGCCATGAAACTAGTGCATCAAGAAGATACAGAATCAGAATAAGGGCCAGTTGTTTTACAGCAGCAGTGTGTGGTGCTATTCAACGCCTTTTAGGTTTGGTTTCCAGCTCTTCTACTACTTATGCTTCTGTTGAAAAATGACCTAGGGAACAAATCCGTATGGTCAGCTCTGGATGATGAAAGCAGGGAAAAAAATCAAATAAAAAGCAATGAGGACACGTGTTTAAAAGAAAAGGATGGAAGGGAGGAGGTATGGATAATGAATTTCTTAACCTCATCTGCAAGCCCCAGTTTCAAATTCCTTTATACTGAACAGTCAACGTGGGCTATCAGCATTATATGACTTTTACTGGAACAGTCTCTGTTGAGCTCAGATACCTGTCAGAGGTTTGGGGAAATTTTCTAGTTCTTTTGACAAATCTATGAGCAGATTTCTGTAGTACCTGCTTACTGCATCTGCAGATTCTTGCATGCAGGCAGGCTCCTGGAGTTGGCTGTGTGTTGCCAGTGGAGTCGGGACAGTGACTGATCTTGCACCTATGCAGGTATTTCTTTTCAAAAAAGCAATCATGCAACAAATGAAAAACAATTTCAGATGCTTCTGTCTCTTTATGTGGCTTTCTCTCCATTCATCTCTTGGTACCTAATGCTTAATAGCCTCACTAACATAAAAAAAAGAAAATCAATTTCACTTCACTAGATTTCCCAGAGAGACAGCAGAAGTGCAGGTGCAATTGGTGGAATTCATTCTTGAAACTTTGTTAGAAAAGACCTCCAGACCCTACTGAATGCCACACTAAATACTTCTGACTGGGGATCAAGGGTCATACTGCAAGGTCCTTCTTCCTCTGATCCTCTGGTGCACATGTTTCATTTGAATTCAGCACATTTAGCATCTGCTAAATAGTCTCTCAGAAACACACGGAGTTTCCCCAAGAAGCAGTGTTTTTGCTTGGTGCTAAAGATGTCACAGAATTACAGCTAAAGCAGTGGTGTTTATCATCCTCTGTTACTCAGTGTGTACTACTATAGGAGTTCAGTTAGGGATTCAGGGAATGGGAAGAAGATTATTTCCCTCTGTTCTACCCATTCCTTGTTTAGTCTCAACATTATAAGTGTACATCTAGTCAGTCTGATCTTTACTGAAGTCTTGGGATGCATGGGTTTAGGTGTTTCGGTTCACTGATCTGCTCTAGTTCTACTCCATGTCTGTGTTAGAAGCTTAGATGGTGTAAAACACAATACAGGAGTCATCATGTAAAGCAGAACAGCGCTTTCCATCTGACCGTGTTTACAGGGTGTTCCTGGGAGTCTGTGTGTGACTGAAAATAATTCTGTCCTCAGTTCTTGAAACAGAACATTTTAGTAGCCTCTCAGTATATTCTAAAGAGGATCTATGTGAAAGAGCTCCACCCATCACAACTGAAAACATTTTATAATGTATCTGATAAAGTGCAGTGTGACATACAGCTCATTAGCAAACAGAGTGACTAAATCGTGTTGAAAATCTGCATGTGAATACCAGATTCTAATCCTGGTTACTTCACATTCATTCTTTAGTGGGTGCTATTGCTGCCATAAAGCCCTTACAATTTAATTTTTGTAGCTAGGGCCATCTGATACATGTTTGGAAGAGATCTAATGTGTAATCCGTAGAAACGGATTTGACATGATGGAAAGGTGAGGAAAAATAGCAAATCCATGCTTAAGTATTGTATTCATCTTCCTTACTGTATGTATTTACTGCTAGCTACTGCTTAGGGTTAAATATTTGCCCAAGGCCATACAATTTTCTAACAGAACAGGTTACAAATTAAGTGACTAGTATGATATGTTCTTTAAATGAGACTCCAGTCTTTGAGTGGCATGGTCCTTTTCACCTTGAACTTCTAAAATTTAGAAGTTTTTTCTTACATCCACTTCTAACTTGTGGTCATGTTAAGCAATAATACAGACTATATATAACAACAGCCATCTACTTTCTTTTTTCTTCTCCTTCTTGCAGCCCTCTAGGGTGTTGAAGTTTCCATACAATGATGTATTCCTAGTTAGAATTTAAGTCTAGTGACTGAAGCTTCAAGGTTCTCATCTGCTCAGAATAGTATTCCTGGACTATTGCCTATTAATTATTCTCTCACAATAACTTTGCAAGCAAGTATCATGGGTCAGGATGATTTACACTTCCTTGAAATTAATCTAATTAATAGATAATTTTACTATTGTACTTTCAAAAAAGATGATAAAGTTCAACAATAATGGACTCTGCTATGGATTTTTCTATCTATTAATATCATTATAGATCAAATTTGGTGATAAAATTAAATCATAGATGGGTATTAAAAACCTTTGATGAAATAGTAATTTTTAAAAAATCTCATTCCAGTACTGTTGTAATGTACTCCATAGGAGGAGTGAATAAAATAAATTTAACCTAAATTATTCATTATTAGACAACAGCGTAATTTTTTTAAAAATCAAATTTTGCTTTCTTAATAATGTCATTATCTTATCTGGTTTGATTCTTAGAGTAATTGACAAATTCTGAACTGCTATGCATTTTGAATTTGTGCCTTAGTGGACTATTATCATATCACTTCTTTTCCTCTTGTGCAATTTTAATGAGCTTTTAGTTCAGCTTATTGAGCAAACCATTTACCCCCATATAACAGAATAACATAACATTTTCCCCGAGTCAGCAGTGATGCCTGCTGTAGCTTGCTTTTGCTGCAGGTGGCCAAGGGAGGTCTTTTAAGGACTTTAATTTTTTCATAGTGCAGACTTGAGTCTGTAGTGGAGCTTGTGTACCACAATTGGTTGTTTAGTTGCTGGGGTTGGGTTTTTTTGCCTCATAGTTCATTTGTCAAAACCTTTCTAATTCTCCTTCCTCCTAGATTTCTGTGAAGTAAAATAGCCCAGTAAATTATCTGTGATTTTTCTTTGTAGAAGTATCATGTAGACAAACTGTCCTGTGGTCAGGGAAGACAAAGAAAACTCTTAGAACTTAAACCAGTTAAGAGCTTGCCTATAAGTTTCGTTATTCTTTGGATCACCAAAGGGAAACACTTCTGTGCACATCCAATAACAATAAGAAGAGACTGAAGTGAAAGATGAGCAGCAAATATCTTACTGTACTTATTGTTATTTAAACTGATTTTATCATCTCCGGTTTTATGATATCACAAAATCTCTTTTCCTTTCACTTTAAAGGAATGTGTCAGCTGCTGTCTCTTGGAGGTGACAGTATAAGGCTTTTAGGAGATGACAGCTCCAGTGAAAAAAGGCAGATGGGTGAAATAAAATGTTTGTAAGCCTAGTAGTTTGCTTCACCCTCTCACGTTTTGTGCACTTTTACCTTTCAGTGGACAACATATGACATGGTTGTTACAATCTTGGTCAAAATTTAAGAGGCTGAATCATTTACTCTCAACATTTCTCTTAACTCTGTTTAAAAACATAGCGAATATTCCTGTGTAAAGTGACCAGACTGTGGCAGGGTTTCTGTCATGGTACACCCTGTGCACATTGTGTTTCCATGAGATACTTCCTAAGTAATTCAGTTAAGGCCGGCCATTGCAAACTGGTTTTGAAGTAGTATCTAAAGATGTAAAAAAGTGACTCTGTTTCCAGAAAGAGAAAGGCTATTTAGCAGGATAAAAAGAAAAATTAATATGAGATGACAGACGATGTTCTCGGAAGCAATTTAGTATGGTATTAATCAGCTAGACAGAGGAGTATGTAGATGAAGATGAAGAATAGTTAAGTACTGGATTCTTAAAAACAGTTATGAAAGAACAACCTGACAGTGTAGTTCGACTTAAATGGGAAGTTGGGGCTTAACTACACAAAAAAAAGAGGGAGGGTGGGAATTAAAGAATTAAATTCATTAATTCCTTAAATAAAAGAGGAGAATTTTAAAACAGTATTGTTCAGTAGTAAGAAGTTGCTTGAAGAAGAGGCACTATCCAGCACAGCGAAACAGGGAGTACTGTGTGACTTTTGGAGGATTAGAGTAGCTAAGAACAGTGAGAGAGTATAAAATTAGGTGGTGTTGTACTCAGATAGGGTAAGACCAGCTGGTGTTTGTGGTGAATGCTGAATAATTAAGAGTGAGAAATCGAAAATATTGGGATTTAATGTCTTGAAACTTAACACCTGAAGTTGGATTTTCTAGGCATAAAGTTGTGGGAGTCCCAACAGACCTAAGGTTTAAGTCAATTAAATCTGTTTTTCAGCACTGTGGGATTAGTTACATGTGCAGAAGCAAGGCAATTGCAGATAAATATTGTGATTGCTCACATACTCTGTTTTTGATTTCATTAAAAAAGTACCAAAAAATCTAATGAAAAAGGAAGGTCATCATTAATTTTGGCATCTAAAATCAAATGATAAATGATCAGCTGATTAGTGATGTTCATTTTGTTCTTTTAACTTCTTCAGAGGTTTGTGAGTGTCACATTATGCAACACATAAAATGAATAAACGTGGAAATGAAGTAAATTAGGTTGCGTATTTGTGTTCCTCCCCTGACTGGTGGACAACTTGTCTCATTAATCTGTATAGTGGTATTAATTTAAACAAACAGCATTATTTGTTGAGATTTATGGCTGAAAGAGGTTCACTGAGAAAATCTGAAGCTGCTTTGTTCAGAGCACTGGAATAATTTTTATGACTTGTAGTGACTGGAACAAATCATAAACTCTCATAACTTTTAAGGACTGTACCAACTACTACAGACCTAAATATTTTTTCAGAGAATGTGGGCCCAATGAATGATTGTTGGTAGCATGTAGGCACAGGACAGTGGGGTGCTCTGTGCTCTGCACATTCATCCTTGTATTGGTAACTGCACTTAAAGCAGCATTGGGATAAAGATAGAGATGAAAACTGATAACTACTGCCTAAAAATGAAGACCTCAGAGAAAAAGAATGAAAAATACTGAAAACAGATGAAACAGTAACACTCCCACATTCATTATACATGCTTTTTGAATATCTTAAATGTTGGAGTGTCTAGGATCTATTTTTAGTGTTAACTATAGTTCTGGTTCTAAATGAACTTTAGGAAAACTCAACTTTGCTTAGCACTTCCAAAGGGTCTTGGGGCACATTATTTAATCTCACTACTGTCTCTGGCAGCTCCCCTGTTGGAAAGGAAGAAGCAGTTCTGTAACCTCTGGGACACTGGGATGAATTCATTCGAGTTTCAGTGACCTTATTATACTGGTTTAGACTAGAGTGGTGTTAAAGAGAATTGAAGATATACAGCCCCTTGGTGTGTGGGAGACATTTATATCCTACAGAAAGCTTTTGGGCAGAACCTGCTTCCTGCACCAGCAGCAAAAGGTGAGAACTTGGTTTCTGTATCCAGGTCAAGACTTGTACAGCTTGGCATCTAAGGAAGTTCCCTTATGGCTGTCAGCTACAAAGATGCAGTATTTGGTCCCATGGATGTCAGAAAGGCATTCATGAGCTGGCTTTGAAGGTGCCAGTGGGAGTTGAGGGATCCTGAATCTGTAAATGGAGTCACTGATAAGCAAAGGCCCTGGGAGGGAATAATAATAACAAAATTATATTTGTCTTATTGTTCCTCTTCAAATTTAATAGTGCATCTGGCTTTCTCTTTCTTTTAATCTATTAGAGATACTTACATATGAGGGAGGAACAGGACTCCACAGTTGGTTTTGTGTGGTACAAGTAGCTAGATATGGAAGCAACTACCTGGATAGTAGATTATGTCTTTATTATGTCTTAAACAAAAATTCAGCTCAATTTGAATGTTGTGGGGGGTTGTACTACTTTTGTTTGTTTCTTGCATGCAAAGAAGCAAAATGTGTATGAAGGGAACCAGGGCTTTGGAATAATTTCTGGCATATGACAATCTCTCTGTATTTGGTGGATGAAAATATAAAGGATGGAAAACTGTGCTAGGTGCACAAGTGTGTCCCATTTCTTCCATCAAAGTGTTCTGGATCAGCTCTGATAGTGGCTTGGAGTGTTTCTTTTAAGTATAAGAAAGCCACAAATAGGATATATTTGCATTTCCACATCTGGCACTTCTAGTTTTTAATATAGATTCATGTCCAAATATGTTTTTATCTAAGGCTTATTAGGTAGAGATTGATAGTCTTCTGTATGAATTTTTCATAGGGATTTTCTTGTGCATATGTTAGTTTAATGATGCATTTTCATTATGAAACACATAAAGCTTTTTTAAGCAAAAATAAAAGCACCGAAAATCCAAATCAGTTCAATTACACTTGCAGATTAAAATAAAACTGTAATATATATCTATTGTATTGAAATGCTAACTCTATGAATTTTTGATCTGCTTTAAAAATGTAAATCTTGGGTTTGATTAGATTTGCTCTGGAGTAATCTACACTGAATAAATCTGTGTTCCTTTCATGTGATTTGTCAGTGTTTGTAGTAGGTTTGTACACGCAGCTTTCGCCATTATTTTCTAGGCAATGAAAGCAGCCATGCAGAAAACCCACCCATAAATGTCAGAAAACAGAGATATTTTGTTGCATTCCAAGGGCTTTGAAGGTCAAGTTCAATTCTGTTAGCTCACCCAGCGTGAGAAGAGCGTGATATGATGATAGAATGTGTGTTTGGGTAGGATATATATGTTACTGTCTCTCTGCTATTCTATCAGGATTACAGATCAGTGAGAGATTAAACTTTACTGCTTGGAAGAATTTCTTTTGGAAAACTATCAATTTTTTATGATTTCCTCTAGCTCCCATTGAGATGCTTTGCAGAAATAATGAATCCAAAGAATTTATGGCTTTTATCACAATGGAAATTGACTTCTGATTGTGGCTTTTGGGTGCTGTTCCACTGCAGGTATCCCATCTAACTGTATGTGTTCACAAAATAGGTCTCAGATCATGGATTTTATTGTAAATGTGAAATTGTATTTTCTTTCCTTCTGGTGAAAAGTAGTTCACATAAAATTATTTTCCTAATTCCTTGAAGTGAGAGGTCAGCACTAATGGCAAAGTTTGTCCACTGTGGATTTGTCAGAACAGCCAAGGAGTCTGTTCTGCAGCTTCCCACCGGGACTTTCCAGGAGCTCAGTGCTTCTGGATACCTCCCACTGCCCTACCCCACTTCTTTTTTTTCTTTTTTTTTTTTTTTCCCTTTCTTTTTATAGAAAGAAGACATGATCAGTAATGCTCAGAATTAAATTGAGACCACTACCTTGATTGGTTCTTTTACTGAGTTTCAGTGCCCTGATGTAAGGAGCTCCCTAGTCAACTGAGAGAGGATGTGTCATCAACTGTGTGAGCAGCATGTGAGCAGTCATTATGTTTTGTAACTATAATACTGCATATTCACTGTCTGGTGAGTCTCCCTTGTGATGACTCCTGATAACGTCTTGCGCATGTTACCCAGGGATGAATAGTGAACACACTCCTACATGTAGAAGGAATACAATTGTACTGAACAGGCATGACATTTTGTTTAAGTTCCTGCTGGTTTGCAAAATTTTCCTGTGAATGTATGAGCAAAAGTGAGTAAAATGGGGTCAAATCATGCCAGTACTGGAAAGAAAAACCTCTGCCAAAAATGCACAGGCCATTTGTCACTCTCTGTTGGTACAGACACTGTACTGCTCAGTACAGCCCTTCCTACAAGTAAGATTTAAAATGTAGGCTTGCCTTCTATTTTTCATTGGGATCATAAAATGGTTGGATTTGCTGCTATGAGCATACAGTACTTAACACAGTTGATCTGCATCCTAGATGAAAAGCTCTGTTCTGTAGTGCTGTGAATAATAAAATATGACTGTTACTGTTTGCAGTAAAAATGCCTTGTTGGGTTCTGCTTGCCTTCATCTAAACACACCCCCTAAAGCCTCACCCTGTTCCATGTATGTCCTACATATTGCTAGGAGCATATTGCTCCTACACTGGAAGATGGACTTGTTAGGCAGGATGAACCCTGATATGACCATCCCAGCAAATCCCACATAGTGCATATGCCTCCATTCACTCAAAGATCTGGTGTCTTGAGGGGTTGTAAGCCACAGAAATAGTTTAAAGCCTGCTTATGAATCTTGGCTTTGAAGGTCTCTTCAGGGATGATGCTGCCATGCTGGTGTCTTTTTATTTTTTTTCTTTCCCCCCTTCCCCAAGGCCGCTATTTCTAAGCTTCCAATAAAGAAAACAGCATACAGAAAGGAACAAGAATTAAGCTGGGAAAGTGTTCTTTTTCCTCGCTAAAAGTAGCATGCTCCCAGCTATATGGCAGAAAATTTAGAATTCCCGTTACAAAATAGCTGGTCTCAGCCTAGACTTCTCTGTAATTAGGTCGTGCTTTTTATCAGCTGTAAATGATTAAGCCTATTGAAATGTTATTCAACGTGCCAGAAGCAGACAATGCTTGCAGGCATTAAATAGTACATTTTGCTTTTCTGATGATGTATGTGGCATCTGTGTATGGATGAAGTAGGCTAGAACAGGTTTATTCAAAGTAAACAGGGAGATTTCCATGTCTGATGGAAAACAGACAAATTGCCAAAACAGATTTACTTGCTTTGTGTAAAAGGCCATCCATGGAGGTGGCTCTGTCTCCTGCCAACCCAGGACAACATTCCTACAGCTGTGTTGGAGAGTCTCTGTCAAAATGTAAAAGAAAAGACAGAAACTACAAAAAGACCTCCTGCATACTGGCTGAAGTGCATCATCTCTGCTTTACGAACAGCTGCTGTAATTCACAGTGACCCTCCTTCTAGTTTAGGAAGACCGGTTTGTGAAAACTGGTGTGAAGGGCCAGAGCAAGACTCCTGCCAAGTAACAGACTGGGCAACATCTCTTTTGTCTCCCAGTGTTGAATGGCCTTCAGAAGGAAACTGAGGCACGGTGTCAGTTTTTGTTAACTTCAAGTCCAGCATGGCAGTCAGGGATCTTTAGAGAAATAATTCAATGCAGAAAGTTTGGGCTTGTCCAGATGGTGGTAGGCAATTACACTTAATTTGTGTGAATTTCTGGGTATGCAGTTTTTGCTCTGTGGCATAAACTTTCCCCTGCAGGCAGAATTGAGCTGCAGGCAAGTGAAGGTTTCCAGCAAAAGGCGTTTTCTTCACAGATGTGCAACATGAGAATGTGGGGTTGTCGCAACATTTTATTTACCTTCATTTCTTCTGCCCTTGGGCTGCTGTCATGTGTTTATTTTTATTTTTTTTTCCCCTTACCTATAAGTTAGTATTTTCAGAGGTTGCATCCCACTGTAGTGTTTACTAAACATATAGGTATGTGATTAACATCCATTCTTCCTGCTGCGTACCAAACATATTACTGGCTTTACTTATAAAAGCAGAAATTGAATTTATCTGACTTTCACTTTAGAAGCCATCACATTCCCTTTGCTATCAGTTTTTGAAACAAGAAATTGAGTATTTCTGGTATTTCATATAAAATAGCAAAGAAATGCAATAGGCTTTTAACAACCAATTTTTATTTTTTTTTTATTTTCATATGACCAGAGGTCTGCTGGTATGTTATTGTCTTCTAGGAATCTTTCTTGATGCATTTCTGTGGCTTTTTTTGTTATTTCTTTTATACTGATTTATGCATTTTTAAGTCTACTTCTGGTTGAAAGAATCAACTTTTTGAAAGGGATTTTTCATGAAAATGTTGGCAGCTATGGAGTGTCTTTCAGAATACTTGTAAACTGCCCTCCACCCCCCAATCAGAAATTCAGTCTTAGAATGTTGTTGATCATGAATCTTATCCATTTCTATAGAGGAGCAAGAGAGATCATCTAAGTGAGGTGTGTCTGGCAGGGTAAGAGTTAATACTCACATATAGGTGTTTTTTTTTCTTTGAACTTTTTTTCTCAGCAGGTGAAAAATAGCTGCAATCAGGTACTACTTCAATAAGTAGTAACAACAAACTCCCAGGTTGAAAGATCACAAATTCTTGTACCAACAGTTCCATTATAGGGAAGTGTACATCAGCCTGTGTGTGTGCCTGAAAGTTTGCCAAGGTATTGATAAGAAGAGTTGGGCAATAATCCAGCACTAGCAAAAAAATGACCATTTGAGAGCTGTACCGCAGAGACTTTTTTCCTTTCTAATACTACTTTATCATGCAGGGACTACAGCAGTGTTTATATAATGTACATCTACAGCTACTGATGAGGTCTAGTTGTGAAGGACATCAGTGAATTCAGTAGCTGCAGTTTTGGATTAAATATTCTTAACAGATCTTATAGAATGGAAAATCAACACATTTACTTGAAGTGTTCTTTTCTGACATGGGGATTTTATGGGGAAAGATCTTTTAAATTACTGGACAGCTTTCAGCTGCAGTATAGAATGAAGTAGCAGACTGGCCAAAAGCATGTGTTGCTCAGAAGTTTAGGTTGTCTTGATGGTACTGTGGCTCTGGTGTGTGGAGATTGGAGCTGTGCTAATGATGTGCTTGTGCCTTGTTGAGTAGAGGCCAGAGACTGCTGAAGGAAGTACAAATTCAGTTTTGTGTAGGCAAGAAATGAATAGCAGAAATACACAGGATATGGAGAACTCTAAGTGCTGGAAAGCCTGAAGGGATAAGAATATCTCTAGCCAAATAGATGCTCCTTCTTATCTTCGAGTTTAGGGCAGTAGGGAATATTGATGCAGAATAATTCCTAAAATCTGGCAATGCTTTGCAATTTGAAGGGCTCAGAATCACTGGGGCTTTTCAAATGTAGTAACTTCTTAATCATGATAGCATATAGGAGGTCTTCAAAATATTTAACAGTTACACCTTGAAACTTGGAAGTTCTTCATCTTACATAATTTCATATTTTTACCTAAATATGTGTGTTATTTCTGATGGGAGTGCTGTATGTAATAAAGTTATGCAGTTACCTGAGACTTATCATGGCCTTATCAGCCTTCAGCGCGCTTGCAGCAAGCGTGGGTAAAACCCTCCCAAATCTTTGTTCGCGAAGTCTAACCATGATGATGTACCTGAGACTAATAGTAGTTTACGTATAGGAGGATTATCACCTGTATAAGGCTTCTAATGCAGACTGCTGCTGCTACATCAATTATTTGGACACTACTGTGCTGATTCCTGGTTTTGTTCATTGCTCAGCTCTTACCCCAATAAGCCTGAGCACACTCTGCACAGTTTTGGCTTTAATGAAGGACATGTTTGAATAAGCTTCTTTTGCTGTGCAAAACACTATGTTCAGCTGCTGTGAACCTAGACACTCCACCACTGCATTGTGAATCGTGGTGAAAACTGAATTATGTAGCAAGTTTTCAACAAATCCCAGCAATAAAAGAGGTACAACGAGCTGTGTTCTTGAGAGCCCTTCAGCTGCCTTAGCTATAAAAAAGGCCAGAGCTCCTGCAGAGGAGGCAAGCAAGAAGTAATGTGTCTTCTATTCATGCCTGCTCAAACCTCATAGTCCTCAAACACAGTCTTGATTCACGGTACATTCTTAGAAGAAACACTTTTCAGGATAAAACTCATGTTTCTTTCATTGTATCTCTTATATCTATTTTTAGGTATGCTGTACTACTTGCCTTCATCACTGAACTTCGTTTTTGCTCTTACTGCTTATGTTCCAGCTTAGTAAAGATGTCATCTTCCAGGGGGAAAAAAAAATAGAATCTTGCTTTAATCTTAATTTTACTGGTTTTTGAACCCAAACCAGATCTTACTTTGATATAACCCCTACCTGCTTTGTTCTCTTCTCCTGACTGAGAAACACTCACAGCCATCTCCTGCGGTTCCTTTGAACATGCCCAGGTTAACTTTCACTTCTGGAGGAAAAGAAGGTAAATCTTCAGCTTCTGATTTATGCAAATGATGTTCGACAGCTGTCTGTTTCTAGAAGGATCTTTGCTATGTAGTCTTACTCTCTCTTTGAAAACTTGTATGACCTCTGCCTCAGTATCCCTCCAGGAGTCCTCTTAAAGGGAGTTTCAGGACAAAAGAAATAGCTGGAAGGTGTGTTTATTTCCAATACTAGTGAAATCAGTAAGGTACACTGAACTGGAGTGCTGAAAGAATTTCATTTTGTGCTCTGTTGTAATAGAAAGCAGCATTTGAAGAAAATGCTCCAGACTATAGAAGAGAAAATTAAATAAAACCATTTTTTACGTATAGTGGTCTACAAAATGAAACAAATTCAGTAAGTGCAGCCATTACTGTTTTCAATTGGTATTATATTGAGTAAAAATGCAAAGCCCTGCATCAGTCCTGTAATAAAAGTAGTATAATGTGCAGAGATATTAAATAAGTGATTGAGTTATTCAGTGTGCTTGTAAAGGTAGGTATTGTGAAAATGATACAATATTACTGCATATTGTGTCATGTAAGAAACGTAAAGCTCTCACATAAGTCTTTACCTTTGATTTGTCCTTCCAAGCGCAGTGTTTCCATGTATCTATAAAAATAACAGAAAGAATGAATACCATAAAAAATCAATTTCTGAAAAAAGGCTTATTTGCAATTACTGTTAGAAGCATAGAACTTGCCTTGTTCCAGGAGTTCTTCAGTGAAATCTTCCATAATGTCATATTCAACTTTTTCATTTAACAAATTCAGACAGTTGTAATAGAAACAATAAACCTGGGAAGAAACACAGTTCTAGAATAAAAGTTCAGGAGTAGCTTCTGTGCAGTTCTTCATGATCTTAGGGAAGTTGTTTTCAGCCTCAGTTTATGCATCTGTGAAATGGGTTTTTAGTGTTACACTTACTAGGATGGGGATTCACTCCTGCTCGTAAAGTGGTTTGACGGTCTCTGCCATACAATACATTTCAAGTGGCAGGGGTGTTGTGTTGGGCTAGAAAGTAGAATTAAAGATGCTTAGTATAGATCTCACTAAAATTTACAACTTAAGACATTATCTTTTTCTGAAAATATTTCCTTCCTCTCTCTCTCCTAGACAACTGTATACAACACAAAAAAAGTTTGCATCTTATTATTCTATCAGGTGTTATTGAACTAAAAAAATGATCTTGTCATCTCACACTTAACAGATTATGAAAGAAAAATGACTAAAACCTGTTCAGACTGTCAAGTTCCTGCCAAACTGAACCTAATGATTCAGCCTGGCACTGGTAAATAGCCAAAACTAGATGATATGAAGGTTATAAATAGTGTTAGGGACCATGTTGCCAAATATATATATTTGTATCCATAGAAGTACTGTTACTGTTTTATTCCTGTGAAGATTTTAATTAAATCCAAGCCAGAATAGTAGTATGATATTCCTGGTTTTATTTCAGTTCTTATTTTAACAACATAGATAGAAATTGAAGCCTTGGAAATGTGAATCGTACCTACTACTTACTGATTTTGATATACATACTCAACAGAATGAGCTTGGAGTTTGAGAAATAATTGGAACCAAAACTGGGATGATGTTATTGTGGGGATTGAGTAAGCAGAGTTAAAAGAAACTGTTTAGTTCCAGTGTGTGCTTTCGGCCCAGTGAGGTCCCAGGCATTGTAGTACTTAGTCTAATTAAAAGCAGGTAAACTCCTTCACTCTTCTGCTATAGGATCCTGTATTCATAAGAATGGTAATTTTTTTCTTGCTGCTGTCATCTAGGCTTGTCATGTACTACAGCAAATGAAATAAAATGTCACAAAAGCTAATATACCATGCAAATCACCTAGCTAAGAAACTGTTTAACATATGTCTTATTGTATACTCCTCACTGAATATTTTAAAAATATGTTTATAACTGAATATGTATTTTTTATTTAAATGTTCTCAGTATCAAAATATCTGCATTAAATTAGCTGGAAAAATATAAGGATTGATTGAGCTTTATACAGAGGATATTTCCATGTTAGAGAAACATTTCTTTTGTTGAGAGACTGTTTGCATTGATGAGAACTGAAAATTAAGAAGGAATAAGGTTTGTTTCTGTGCAGACTTGCTAATGAGTGTTGGTTTAACCCTCCCAAATGCGTAGGGTATGTTAGTATGTAAAATGTTGATGCAGACAAATTTTGAGACAAATTGTTTCGTATTCATCCCAGTATTTAGTTTCATACTTTTCTGTCACATCCTAACGTCATGAAGAGTTACTGGAGTTTCAAATGCTAAATTTTAAGTTTTTTCAGAAGGCTGATAACAAAACTCATTTATCTGCAGAAAAGACGATTTTACAAGACACAATGACAACTAGCACCTGGCTTTGGTTTGATGTGGTTTTGTTTGGTTGTTAGTTTTTTGTTTGGTTGGTTGGTTTTTGTTTGTTTGTTTTGTTCATTTTGTTTGGGTTTGATTTGTTTTGTTTTTTTTTTTAATGAACAACTAAGGGAGAGAGTAACTTAAGGGAAACAAATTACTTTTAGAAGTGCCCTTTAGAATACTCTTGGCCGCTGAGTAGACTGCCTTACTTGAGTCTTAGGAAGACTAAAATTAGGAAAAGTATGTGCTTTGGTGTTTTTCAATATTTTTACAGTGAAATTTATAGAGCCACTGAAATGCCAATTTGCAGTAATCTTTCCCACTGAGAATGCATATTGTTGGATCTCATGCCTTCAAAAAAAATTATGGGGGGATTCAACACAAACTTCCTTTTTACAAGTTGATAAATAATCACTGTGTTTGCATATGGCAAGACTTTTTTCCAAAACAATTTTAACGGATGCCTTAATTTCTTTCTGTTGTACAAATTCCTGCTCATTAGAATGTTCTCGTTAGTGCAGATTCTTTCTGTCTAAGCAACACACACAGAAAAATCTTTGCTGTTTTCTGTTTCAGACGATATTTTCTTACATAAAAAAAGAGGACATTTTTTTCTTTCATCTGGTAGTACAGTGTATTTAAGGAGAGGAAATATAAAAATCAGGTGGCATCCTAATGAAGGCCAAGAAATCTAGCCACACGATTGAATTTTTCTCAGGGCAAAGGTTATTTAGAACAGCTCCGTGTGAGAAGCACGTAAAGCTGATTGCAATGTTTTCAAGTTCAGAACCAGATCTGCACAAAATAAAGGATGTAAAAGGTGGTATTCAATAAAGCAGGAAGATAAGATATGTGGAAATCAGGTAGTAGCACCGTACAGGGCAATAATCCAGCTTCCTGCTGTGGATGTTTTGATTGAAACATGCTCATGTAGTGTAATGAGACTGTAGATCCCCCTCAAATATTTGCAGTATTTTAATTCTGATTTGCAATAAATAATATGACTAATCTGTGGTCCTTCTCATTGCTTTATGATTATCACTTGCACTGCACATCTTGGCTGCTCTTAGCACTTACAAGGCTCTGATATATAGCTAACTGTTTCTGACTCCATCTGGTACAAAGAGAAGTGACACAGAAGTGCTCCCCAGCCAGTTTATTGCAATTTAATGTAAATCTGTTACAATGCAGATGATGAAAAGTGCAGTGGCTCCCATGAATTCTGGGAGCTGCAATTGGGTTGTGGCTGCTGTTCTGCCCTCTGAAGATTTGCTGGGTTTAATTTTACATTGCACAGCCATTAGCTGACTGAGGTTCCTCACTGAATCACCTTGCCACAATACTTCTTCATCCTCCTCTTCCCTTTCTCCTCACTGTGACCTCGATCACCCAAGTTTTCTATCCTGGTCTCTCATTGCTTTTATCTTCTAGATTGTAGCCTCCTGATACATCAAAACATAGGGCCATGCAATTGACCTCTGTAATGGACTGTTTTATTAACTCTTGGGTGGGGTAATACAGGAGCATCCTTTCAAATTTGCTGTGTGCTCTTTGTGATTCCCACTGTGGGCTGTGTCCAGAAACCTGAACCAAAGCATAGCAGGAGTGCCTACAGGCCAGTGGGCATAGGGCTTGTGTGCTCATGTTCAGTAAGACTTTGTCTTTCCCAGTGTGTTCTCTGTGTAAATACCACTTTTCTTCCATGCAAAATTTTGAATATTAGTTTCTGCAGACTGTCAAATGAACCTCCAGGCAAAGAACAGTGTCATCTTGTATGGCTGCAATGAGAGCTCGCCCTTCATCCCTCCATCCCCATTGCAGCACGTGTGATCTTACAGCTGTCATGTGAAAAAGTGGTCTGAAATGTGTACTCTGCTGGTTTCGTTGGTGGTGTTTATGAATGGGAATTGGGAGTGATCAGATTCTGTCTTCCAACATTGTGTTACACACTTATATAGGCCCTTAGGCAGATAATTATGTTCCCCTCTATTTTCTGTATATTTTACCATTTAGAGGGATAGAATTACATTCAGTAGGGTAATTATATGGTGGCAAATTAGGTGAACCTGGAATGTAATTAAAGTACAGTAAAAACACCTGTAAATGAAAATTGTTTCATTCCCTCAGGGAAAATGTGAAAATAATCTTTTTGATAGACTGTTGTATCTAGAATCTTTACACATGCCAACTAACGTGTTTTGTCCTTAAGTAATTTGTCTAGGAGTAATTGACTGCAGTATTTAAAAAAATAGCTAAAAATTAGGAGAGTATCCTATTTCTTACATGTTTGTGTTTTTTTTTGTTTGTTTGTTTTGTTTTGTTTTGTTTTGTTTTTTCCCCCTGCAGACTGGGGAGTTACCAGGGAAAAAGCTGAGGTGTTTCTGTGTTTACTTTCACCTGTCACTGCATAGGTTAGAGGTGGGAGGCAAGGGCTAATTAGATACAGGCTTCAGGTCTGTTACATTATTAACAGTGGAGGTCATCTTGTCTGAGATAATAGTGCCTCACTTTGTAAATTCATGAACCTGGAATAAGGCAGAATGTGATGCTGAGTTCACCAACCATTCATTCAAAAGTATTTGAAGTTAGAGC
The DNA here is from genome assembly GCA_013399695.1 of Formicarius rufipectus. Classification (NCBI taxonomy): domain Eukaryota; kingdom Metazoa; phylum Chordata; class Aves; order Passeriformes; family Formicariidae; genus Formicarius; species Formicarius rufipectus. The sequence continues at coordinate 1,210,017 of VXAU01005779.1, read as the reverse complement.
ATGAGTTCTGTTGCATAGAATGATTTTAAACCAATGCACAGTAAGTACTATCTGTAGTGATTGTAGTCTTCCCAGTGAACTTTGTGTGGTGTCACTGCAGATGGAATTTTCCCTTTGTGTATTTGTTGTGTCCAGAGAACTGATGTTTTTGAATGGAGGCTTTAGTGTGGATGTTTACAAGAAAGTCTTCGTTCCAAAGGCAAATAAAATTTAAAGTTAATAGGTGGTTTTGGAAACTTAATGAAAGCTTTTTTCTATTTTTTTTTTGTTTTTTTGCTTTTTTGAGCAAAACTGGCTCATTTCCAGTGAGTTCTAAAAGAAAATCTCAAAACCTCTGAAATGCAAATTTATTGAAATAAAATGATCCTGTCACCTGTCTCCTTGTCTTCCTGCAGCAAGGTGACTACCAGAGGAATAATTTCACATAAAGCTTTCTCAAGTGTTTTTCCTTCATCCTACAATAGAAAATATGTTTTTTTTTATTGAAACTGACTCTTAATTTTAATAATTTATTTTTTCTTCTCATTACAGAGAAAATCCATTGTTGCTGTGAGTTTCATTGCAGCATTCCTCTGCCTCATCATCGTTCGTCTCACAAATGAAGTAACTTTCCCTTTGATCCTAAACTGCTTTGGACAAACCAGCGTCAAGTGGATCCCATTTTCTAATGGCCAGAGGCATCCTCTGAGAACTCATTATGGATACATAAATGTGAAAACACAAGAGGTAAGACCTAATATCAAGAACACAGCAAAATGGACCACTAGACTTCTTTTTATCTGGTCTCACATAAAGCATTTCTACCTGCCTGCCCAGTGTGAAAACTGAGGCAAGCAGTGTTTCTGAGCAGAGGGGCTGTTTTAGAAGTGTACTACCACTTAAAAGACCATTGAATTTCTTAAAATTTCTGTCATGTCTGCAGTGGAGAGAGCAGTGAGCTGGCCTGAGAATCACACTTGATTCAGTGAAAAATACTTATGCAAGCAAGAAAATTTTTCAGATTAATTTCAATCCTTCAATCCATTTAATTCAAAAGACAATTTTCTTGTGTTGGATGTACTAAAGTCCTAAAAGTGTTTAATTTTGCCTGGGGTTCCCAAGGAAGAAGTACATTATTTGTCTTTGTATGGGCATGGAAGAGGAGAAGAGAGTGATTTGTGAAATGAACAAACATGAGTTTAGAAAATGTCTAAAGGTAGAGATTTATTGGATTTTTTTTCTGAAATTATGAATGCTTGGTAGCTATTTCAAAGTAAGGTAGGTATTTCCATTCTGTACTGTGAAATGCATTGACCTGTATCTGCTTTTCAAAATACTTGCTTGTGATAAAAATACTTGTGTGATGGAATAAGGTTTTATAGGGACTTTAAACTGTCTTAGTTGTCAAAATATCTAATACCGTTGTTGGGCTTTGGAGGTGGTGGTGCATTTTGCTCAGGCTCTTCCTATCTCTGTGCAGTGTTTATTACTGGTGGAAATTTCCAATATAAAGTGACATAAAAGAGTGACTTCTTAAAAGTTATGATGTCATAAGAAAATAATGATCAGTCATTAGAAATACTGTCAGACTTCTTCATTTTTCTATGCTATTCATTTTTCTTTATAAAATTGCAGATATTAATGAATGAAATTCATTTACATAACAGCTTTTATAGAGAATGAAAATACCACTTCATGATATTTCATCCTGTAAGTAGTTATAATTTAGTCATTATTCTACCCTTAGTGGGTTAAATATGAAAATCAAAATGAGAGAGGTACAGTTTTTAGGAGGCAGCTTCTATTACACTTCTGTAGCTTTTAATTGTTGTCCATGTAAGAGGCAGCACTGATTGCATTGAAGGCCAAAGTACATTATCTACAAAAAAGAGAAAGGACAAGCACCTGAAAGGAAAACTGTCTGGGTGTGAACTGTAGTTCCAGTGAAGGGAATTGGAGTTGCTGTTGAGTTCAAAATGACTTGATGCAGCATCTTCATCTCTCTAGAAATGAGAAGGCAGGGTGTTCTGTGTGTCCCTGGGTTATTGTGGCAGCCATGGAATCTGAACGAGGTAGAGTTGCCACGGTCACTTGATCACTATCAGTCTGAACTGATATCTGGAGAGGAGAGGAGCATGCTAATCCATTTTTATCCACCATTGCCTTCGTCAGAGGTTAGAAGTAGCTTGTGAGAGCCTTAATTCATTCTTAAATTAGATAACATGCTTGGAAGTTCTAACAGTAAATGGAAATGAACGTCCTGAAAGTTGGTGATCGGTATCGATTAGTAAGAGATTTGTCTCAATTTAGCTTAGGTCATGAAGGACTCCTTAAACTTGGTAGTTTTGTTTTCCCTTTTGTATTTGCAGATTACATTAATATTTGCTAATTAAGAAACTGAACATGGCTTGCTTATTGTGAGTGCACTGACTTCTGACTTAATTATTCCCTGTGCGAGGGAAGTTTTGTTGTGCTGCCCGTGGTACGCAGCTCGTATTCCTAACTCGCAGTCACAGCTTTCTCAGGCAATGATATTTAAAACACAGATTGCTTTATAAAATAAGTATTGGTGTACTATTTGTATTAAAATGGACAACAATTCTGTATTCTTCATAGAGATTGAAAACACAGGTTTCTCTTGTGTCAAATACATTGAATTTCTTCTCATTTCATAGAATTAAGATTATATTTTTTTAGTTTTTTAGTATGTAAGATAAGAAGAAGGTTTACTCTGCGAGTGCAGCTAATCAGCTAATGTCCCAAACAAATGTGGCCACATTTTTTGAAAAATGGGACAAATACCATCTCATCAATGGAAAGGACCAAATGGTGAAGAAATGATACTGTAATAAATTATCAGAAAAATGAAGTGATGGAAGGGAAGATAGGAGAGAAGGCTTTTAAAGATGTGAATTTTTGCTTTTTCTTTTCACTTTTAATGAGAAAATCCTTTTACACCTGTTGAAGGTGTTCATGTTCTCCTAGAGTGTCTTTTGAATCCTGTCACCCCACTGAGTCCTAGTTGTCTCCTGCTGTGTGATAGCACTTCCTCCTTTTCCTCAACCACTTCCAAAAGCCTTCTTTTCTTCACATTTGTTCTCTCTTCTCCTTTACCTGTTCGTCTCAGGCTGCCCTCTGAGTCTGGCTGCATGTAGGATGCCAGGGCTCTGTAATCCCAACTTCTGATTGTACTTGAATAGTACATATAGAAGAAGGTCAATAACCAGTGTAAATAGGCTAATTTACCACCAACCCAGTCAGTCATCTGACGTGACAGGGAAGCTGGAAAATCTAGATAAACTACTACTCTGCCTTCCGTGTCCCTCTATTGCATACTTACTTTCTGAAGATAAAGGAAAACCAAACCAAATGAGGAAAACCCCAAAAGTTTAATCCATAGGAAAAAAGTTAGGAGGAGCTGGTTTCTTTTGGGCTAAGTCTGAGTGGGATGAGACTTGAAAAATCTTATGAGATGATGGAAAATCAGGTAATTGGTGGTTGAAACTGAAGTGATCAATCATTTGTATTAAAGAAGGCTGGCAAACATGGTGATATGAACATTAGTGTTTATCTCAAGTAAAATAAAGTGATGTGGCTATTATTAGGTATGATGAGAATAATGCTATAAAGACATTTTAAGGGTGTTTTGTGTTTGATTTGACAGTATAATATTGGGGAATTTTTATTATTAAAAAGTCTGAAAAAAATGTAGGATTAACTGGATTGTATGTGAGTATTTAATATAAAATGCAGAGACACATAATTAAGGCTGTACATAATACAGGATTGTTGCTATGGTTTCCCTGATTTGTAACTATAGCAACAGCTTTGGAAAAACTGTCTTTATATACAGTAAACATACTATATTTGAAATACAAACAGACGTGAAGTGTTGTACTATACAGGGCCATTATGTCTAGACACGTTTTAGTTTCACTTTTGAGATATTCCTGAAACAGATGATTCTTCACCTAGAAAGTTTGCATCCAGGGCCTGCCCTCACTCCCCTCAACCTAAGAGGATCTAGTAGAAGCCCTCCATGATGCGATCTCTTTTGCGTTCTCAGTGTCCACATGTTAGGGGACTCCTTGAGATTTGTGGAGGACTATGACTGCCTGTTCTGCAGTGTTGCTCTCTCTCTCTCAATACAGGAATTTTGACCTTTCAGTGAAAGGGAGGTGTATAAGCAGGATGACCTTTCTCTCTCTTATTTTTCACACACTGTGCCCACAGATTTTTTGATGATAGGTCCCATCAAATCCATCTTTAGGAAATTCTATGCCTATCATATGCTAGTTACTTTTATTCCTGGTAACCCTCCCAAATCTTCGTTTGTGAAGCCTAGCCATGATGATGATTCCTGATTTTTTTTTTTTCCCGTAGAAAATATTAGTTTGATACAACTCCACAGTGGTTACTTAATTGAAACCTATTGTCATTTGAGTAAACCTCACCCCACATCCAAGCTGATGTAATGATTCTTTTTGTGTATCAGACATGGGCAAACAGATAAAAAGAAGCAGGAAGAGAAAATATAACCTTCCTCCTCCTTTCATACCATACCTACTCTACAAAGAGTTCTGGCAAAATTAATGAACATCATGTATTTAAATTGCAGCATTATGACATCAATTTAAAATCCATTAGCAGTTTGAAACTTTATGCTAGGCAAGTCTAATAGTGTTCTTAGATATTTGATTGTGCTTCCTGAAAGGTGAATATTGAATAGATTTTTATTCTACCGTCAGTATTAAAATAATGTAGCATTTTCCTACATACATAAAATCTGAAATATAGCTGCAATAACACTTGAAACATAATTATAAGAAGTGTATTCAAGTACTGAACAAAGATTAAAACCGTTCTTGGAAAAGGGTAAGTTCTGAGATGACCTAAAATTCCTGCATTAAACTGCAACTGTGAGATCTAATGGTTTCATCTAAAATGAATTCCGAGGGAGCAAAGAGCCTTTGTGTCACGAACAGCAAAGAATCTCACAGTACAGTGATGAGCACTAGATAAAAGGAACATGCACTGTGGCAGTTAAGGATTCTTAAAAATCTATCATAACTGAAAAACTCATCAATACTGTATTGATTTTGAAGAAATAAATTTGGATCATATTATCACATACTGTTTTGTCCCATAACCTGTATACAAGGCCTCACTTGTGGCACACACAGCCACATATATGTGTGAATGGACCACTTCAGTCTGGTTTCTTTTTCTAACTTCTTGCCAGAAGTTCTGTAGTAGAATTTGGCTGAAATTAATGGAGATTTCCATAAATGAAATATCCCAGAGATTAATACAAAGGAGAAGAAGGCTACAAACCTTATACATATGTGTAGTTTTTTTATTATTATTATTTTTAACAGAATAAAATGCATTTAAAACTGACAGCACTTGAAATATAGAGGAAAACTAACACAACATGCAGAAATAGAGGCTATGTGATGTGCTCTCTGTAAGATAAGGCACATGCTGTTTCAAAAATTACAAAAGCACAGTTGTCAACATGTTAGAAGTAATCACATGATGGACTCATACCAACCATGAGAGACCACATTCTTGCAAAACTAACTTAAACAGTGCATAAGGAAAGCAGAGACTGTAATGAATGCTTTAATATTAGTTTTCTTCCAGATATGGGAAGTAAGAAAAAATTCCAAAAAGGTTGAAATTTTTATGTGAGATACTAAAATTATGTAAAGCTATGATCAGCCTTCAAAGGTTTAAGTTTTGCCTCTGTTAGTAATGGATGAGAACAGCACTTACAATGAAGAGAACCTTGGAGAAAAGCTCTGGGCTGCATGTCAGAAGAGAAGTTACCAGACTGTGAACTTGCACTGTGTGTTCAGCTGACTCCAGAGATACTTGTTTCTTACTGTTGTTGGCACCAAAACTGGGTCCCAGAGTGGCTAAAAAGCAGTGTCAGCCTAAACTTTCTATGACAGAAAGTTACTGTAGTGTTTAGTTTCTGACACATTGATGACTTCTAGCCTGTATTTTCCTTTGGGATCTTATTCATTGTTACAGCTTAAGATCTCATAGGATATTTTGTTAAGAAAAGGTCATTTGTTACATAGTAATGTATCATTTATATGCCTTCTAAGACACAGTTTTGTGTCAGTTGTGCAGTTACATCATTTCAGCCTTAGAAATCATGTAATGATGGCAATAATAATATAAACACAGCCAAACATGACCTATATTCTTCTGGATATTTTTCTCTTTCTGCTTTGTAAATTTTCAGGAGCAACCCTCTTTGTAACTATTGCAGAAGGATTGGTTACATCACATTTTAAATGAGAGTCATTCATAGGTGGGTTGTTGGTTCCTGTCCCCCCACCCCTCTGTGTTTGCAGCAGTACCAGAGCTCCTGTTCTTGGCTCAGAGAGGCAAGAAGTAAATAAACACTTGGAAGTAAAATTCCTGCCAAAGACTTTACTCACCAAACGAACAAGTCCAAGACCATATTTTAAATTATAGAAATAGATCTCAATAAACAAATTATCAGAGTTGTTCCCGGTGCTCTCTTCCTCTTTCCAGCTCCCTTTTTGCCTGGAAGAAGAGAGAATGTTTAGAATAAGCCATAAGGCCCACTCAGGATGTTATGAACCTACAGGAGAGAAGGGAGTGCAGATGATATGTGTTCTCAATGGAGTGAATTTTGCCAGCTCAGCCATTTTCCCTCCAGATATATGGAATTAGCTTAGGTTTTTTAAGCTGCCACAACTCTGCTGGTGTCTCATGAGGAAAAAGTCAAGTGCCAGGATAAATATATCGAGTATTCTATACAAAGGAATTAAATCTGCTCCACACAGAGCCTCAGTGTGATGAGTCAAGCAGTGCTGACTCTGTGGCAGCTCTGCCTTTTTTTAAAAAAAAAAAAAAAAAGGACTGAGGAACTTGAGAGAAGAGATTACTATCAGGCAGTGAGCAGTGCCATCAAAAGTCAATCCCTAAGGAGTCTGGGTTGGTAGAAATAAATGTCTACGATGCAACCATGGGCTGGATTGATCTGTTTAATGGAGCTTATAAGGTATGTTGCAAAAGGTACCTGGAATCAAAGATTCGCCATTCACTTTGGTTATATGTAATTTTCAGACATTTCTTCCACCTTCTTGAGGATTTTTTTTGTTGTTACTGAAAGGTAGCATTAAAGGTACCATTAGCTAGTGTTAGTCTCCCTACAGGAAAGTGCCTGTTGTGTTCTCCATGTGAGAAGTGTGAGCAATGCCTCTCCAAATGAGAGACACAACACTTTGAAAATTGACTTGAGACCACCTGGAAACCAAAGAGAAAGCTGTTTTCCAGTTAGCTAGCTTGACAGACAAACTTCTCCCAGTAAAATTTTGTTTTAGTTAAATGGCAGGTGTGTTAGAAAAAGTGAATGGAGTGTTTTTGGACTGGTAAAGGAAAGAGCGAAGAGGTTTGGTGCAATATTGTCTTGAAAGAGAGCAATTCACTGGGGAAGATAGAAAAGATGGTCTCACTTGTGTAATGAGAAGATGAGAGTAAAGCTTGTCAAAAGGAGGAAGGAGGGACTTGCTGATCTTACTCTGGATGAGAACTGAATTCTGTTACCATGACATGATTTCAGCTTTTGTCAAAAATAGTTGCCAAGTGAAGGATGAGTTGGTTTGCATTAGTGGCAGGCAAGGTGTTTTCTGGGTGTTCCAGTTCATCAGTTAGGAGAGCAGTGCCCTTTCATTTACTCACTGAAATATCATCACTCTATTGCTATTTAAAAATGAAGATGCCTTCGATAAAAGAAGATGCCTTCATCAAAAGATGCCCACTGCCACCCTGCTGATCTTATACCTCAAGTCCATGTCTCACGGATGTTCAAGACATCCTTTGCAGCAAAGTGTTGCTAGTTCTGGATATGGTGATGACAGCTAAGGTACACTTTGTACTGGTCTATAAAATACACCACAGAGTAAAAAGAGCCATTGAAAATGGAATTTTTGGTCATATAATTGTTTTTCCACAGGACCTTTCTGCTGGCTACGGGAGTCACTGAGTTTAGCTCTTTGAGCTCTTGCCCAGTGTAGCTGTGGTGGCAGCAATGCACAGCACTGAGCTGACCCCAGGCTATTAATACTTGCCTGCAGGGAAGCAGCACGTGAGCCACACACGCACAGCCACGCATATGTGCGTGGGTGCACGTGTAAACACAGCAGCTAGAGCTTGCTCGAGGGACAGACTCCTAACACTGACAGTCATGCCAATTACTAGTTAGCTTTAAAGCCATAGCCATCTTTCTTGAAACCCTTTGCTTTCCAAGTTTGCTCCCATGGCCATCTGTCATAGCCTGGGTTTGGCAGCTTCAGGTTCTGCTGTGAGGCTCTGTGGATTGAGTACATGATTCTGTCTTTTTTATTGTTCTCTGAGTGAGGGGAAGGTTTCTACCACATGGGCTCTTAGGCTTTTTGCTAGATTAAAATGTGAACCTTAAATGCATATTTGAGCTGTTAATTTGTGCTATCTGCTCTCAGATCAGACTAGAACAGGTGGACTGGTGTAAGTGCTGCACAGAGAAATGAGCTTAGAGACCCTCTTAGAGCAGATAAAGGTTTTACCAGCAATAATTGCTTTTCTTGGGATAGTCTCTCTTGTCTGGCTGAATACATCAGTCCATACTACCAAACGTGTTATTTAGTCTGTAAGTGACCTGTATGACTTTGATATCAAAAACCTCTTGCCCCTTACTAGCATTACTATGCTGGCAGTGTGTGCATCTTAGACCTCTACTTAATAGACTTATAATATCTCTTATGAGGAACTACATTTTCTGTGGGTGTAGCTGTTGATTTTATCTACTCATCATAAATCATTTTTTAACTACCTCTAAACCAGTAAATGGTATTATCACTAAAAAGTTCCTGGTAAATTGTGTCTGTGGGCTGCACCCTAAAATGAAAACTGATTCAATCTGGGTAGGGTTAAAGGGGAAGAAAAATTAAATTGTCTGTTACTTGCAATATTTCTTTCTTCCATGTTTATTTTTCCTCCTCTCCGATTGATGTATTTTCCATACTCAGCTAGTCAGAGATTACAGTAGTCTGTTGTTTCCTGTCAGAATAGCAATTGGCATGCCTATTAGATGAATAAATACAATATTAAATGAAAATCCCAAAACAAGCACAGAGAAATTACATGAATGATTTGGGAATTGTCCACTTAATAACAACCATTCATCCTCTATTTTTATCCCCAACCCCAAAGATGCACGTTACTGCCTTTACCTTGTTTGTACCAGTCAAGTCTCCTTTTCTCCAAGTTAATAGCATCATTTTTTTGAAGTACAGCTTCTTGAATTTGTCTGCAAGAGTTTCTTGTAGTTAGGACCCAGAGTTTTGGATTTGAAATTGATGAAAATGCCATCAGTCTTAGATCAGTATTTCTCTAGAGGGCAGAACCTGCTTTGCTCCAGTTGGAGACTGCGAAGAACCCTTAAGGGTCTTGTATTAGTATTACACCAGCCAAAGTGCAGGTTGGTTTTCCTGGTTATAGTTCAGTGATACTACCTCCCTCCTTCCCTTCTGCCTTTTTCAGTGCTGTTGCCTAGGATTCATATTTGTAAAGAGAAAATATTATTTCTAGAGTGTATAGAGTTGAAAAGGTGTATTTCTAAGTTTTCCCTCAGATGCCTTCAGACTTCTTTGAAATGCCTGACTGCATGCACAGGAATCACCCCAAAGTAGTTCCAGGGCAGTACACTGAAAGCTGAGATCAGCACAGGCAAATACCAAGGTGAAGGATAAACTTTGGCCTTTAGGTAAGAACAAAGCCCCTTTATTTGATGACACTGAGTATATTATGGAATTGATCAATAAATGAGAGTTTTGTTCTCAAGTGTTTCTTGTGTAATTAATTTTATTGATTTATCAATATTTTCCAGTTTACAATACAGTTTCTCATGTCATCTTATTTCTAGCATGTAAAAGATTTGTAATGTCTCTCCTACGTCCTGTTAACTCTTCCTTTTTAGGCCAGTCCATGTTGTCGAAAACTGCTGATCTTTCTTAAGCTCCCTCTCTGATTTGACTTGCCCTTCACTGCCCAAAATTTCTTTCACTAGATCATAAGATTATTCTGCTATTTAGGACAGCTTTGAAGGCATAGAATGGCAATTTAGAAGATAGGAAGCTGCTCTTAAGCCACCTACTGCTGCATTCTGCACAAGGTTTGATTCCTAATGGAATCAAGATGACCCCAAGATGAATCATTATATTGATCCAGTCTTCTGGTGGCAGGTTTTGGAAAGCATCTGGAAACAGATTTCAAACCAGAAGAACCTATGACAAAACTGTGTCTCAGGTCAGAGCTCCTGTAGTTTTTAAAGTTGCTCTCTGATGTCTTTACAAGCATAATATCTTTTACAAATGGAGTGAGCCTCCTGAAAGTTTATTTGAAGTCATGTTAGTGTTTCCCAAAGGCTAAGTACTGGCACTTTTTAGTGTTTCCAAGACTAAATTGGTTCTGTAGTTAGAAGGCATAAAAAAGCAGTTTTCTCAAACACATGGCAGATGGTACTTCTTCATTAGTCAGCTCCATGGCAGACCTTCAAGGAGTCCCACAGGAGAGTGCCTTGGAGGTAGAGGTACTGTGTTGTGGGATCCTCTGTACTGGTGAGCTGTCCTATTCATTTCTGTGCCGTTGGTGTTGAATGTGCCTTGTCATCACCAGTATCAGTGACAACTGGTGGAACTGATAACATTGTTGTAAGGCAGATAATGATGTTTTGTGTTGATGTTGAACTCAGAAGAATATGGACAGAGGAACAGGCTGGAACTCTTACAAGCTAGCATCCATTTCTGTCCTGCTGCTGATATGGACCCTGCTTCAGGGTCATCGTGTTTGTAAAGAGCAAGTAACATTTTTTGATCGAGTTACTTCTGGTCATGTTCAAAAAGTAAAATGGGGAGAGATTGCCTGTCGTAAAGTGATTGGGAATCTACTATCCTGGATAGATTATCACTTATTACTATTGTATTACAGCCAGAAATTTATTGTCAGAACAACAAAAACAATCCTTTCAATGCACTAATGCTTTATTCTGATTGACAAAGGCTGAGGGAATCAAGGTACTGTGACAGCAGTGTTGGCACATTATATAACGATATATAGCAGCTTCAATAGATGTCATTAATTTCTGCATGAATTCTGTCTGTCTTTGATAAGCATGTGTAACTCCTAATAAATTATTTTGGAGCTGAGCACAAGCATCAAGGAGAAATGGACTTTTGTAGGTATGGAGGCTGATGATAGCTGAAAATTATAAGGCAAAACTGTCAGATAATTGTAGATGAAATGTCATTTTCAAGCAATGGATGGGGGTGATAGTTTCCTGTTTAAAATGGGTTGCCGCCTCTGCTGGCCGCAATGTAAGGTAAATTCTATTGTGAAATCTAAATCATTTGGTATGTAGAGGCTGTTGATAATCATGCAGGAACCAGCACTGTGGAGCTCCCTCCACTTGCTCTTAAATGGTTGGCTGGCATTCTGGTGGGTGTTATCCACTCCTCATTTCCTGGGGAAGAAATGGCGCTCTGTGAGGTCATTTATCTGAATAGCACAGAAATAATTTTCTGCAAACATAACTATTACCATAACAGAATCCTTAAAAAAATTACATTGGCAGTCTGAGTTTTCTGAGATGAGTGTTTTCTTTTAAGGCCTCTATTTCCTCTGGTATCGCTTCCAGTCCTGTTCACTGAAACAACAGTGCGTGTCTACTATGAGCACCATGAATAATGCATATATCTTTCTGGTAGTTTCACTGTGTGCTAAGTAGTTGCATATATGAAAAATAAAATCTAGAGCTGAGAAAAGCCAATGGGCTACTCATCTCCCTGCTAGTACATGATTGACCCATATTCCACACTAACACATGTTTTAACCTGCCTGGTTTTATCCTTATGGTTCTTGGGCCTTTACCCACATCTCTGAGAAGATTGTATAGTACAGTAATAGTTCACCACTTGAGTATATCCTCAGACTGAGATACAGGAAATACCACAGCTATTTATACCTCTTCATTTGCCTCTTCTTTAAAGATCTTAAATATTTCCTCTTCTTATTCTCTTTTTTTTCTTCCAGTGTATACAGACACTTGCAGTTTCACCTTTATCACCACATTATCAAGCAAACTCTTCCTTATTTTTCCTAATGCATCCACAGGAAGTACCTGACTCCTCCTCAGTTCTTACTGCCTCAGTTTTCAAGAACTCAGTATGGGATTCAGCTGTAAAGGGAGAGAGGAGGTGGCATAAGATGTTACCTCTGTTTCTAGACTTTAGTTTACCTTGGATTTCTTTTTCCTAACATGGCTTGGATCTTTCTTTGTGAGATTAATCACTTTAATGTTTCCCAGAGTGATGTCCAGTTTGTTGTTTTCCTCATGCTTTTACACTCTTACTGCAAATACCCTTTATTTTTTCCTGAAGATTGTTTGTAAAGGCAGATTTAAGGAAAAAGATGAGGCCAATTAAAAAGTGTTTAGAACTAAAAGTGATTTTGGGGGGGGGTGGTTGGTTTGTGGTTTCTTGGGATTTTTCTTTGTTTCTGTCCCTGTGAGAAATCTCACAGTGGTTTGAGTCATTCTTGAAAACAGACGTTTTAGCCACCATTTTTTTCCAGTCTGCAATAGTGTTCTTGCAGTTTAAATGTCTTTATTCATTAGAAGAAGAGTTTTTATAATGGAATAACAGAATGGATCTGTTAAGAAATTAGAGGTTCATTTTATGTTCAAAATACCTGATTTGTATATACATTTGCAGTTCTTGTACATTCAGATTAATTTGCCAATTATCTAGGAAGCTGTATTCTGATTTCCTGAAAATCAGTCTTTTTATCAGTATTTACTATCTGCAAAAATGCCTCTAGTAATTTCCTTTTACTCACTAAACGCGTTGTTTTTCTTTGAAAAATCGAGTTGGTCTATCAAGATCTTTATAAACATAAATACAATTTTAGCAGTTATATACCACTAACAGGCATTTCTTTGTTAGATGTGAGTAGATATTATTGCACAATGCATCTTAAAATATTTTTGAATTTTTAAATTGCCGGAGGATTCATTTTTATTTCTGTTCAGTAGAAGTGTATATCTCTCTTTACAACCATTAGTTATTTCTGGATGCAATGAAGGACTTGTCTGCCTAAGGATGTCTGAGATTTCTACTACTGTTTTGTATTTGAGATTGGATAATCCTTAAAAATGTTTTGCACAGAGGTAGTGTCTATTATTTAATGATTGAGGTGATTTGAGAGGGCAGATGTGTTTCCAGATGGCATGTTTACATTTGCTCCCAGTGTCACTTTAAGTGAAACCTCAGGTTCTCATGCTCTGTGGAACCTCTGTGTGTCTGCAAGGCTCCCTGTTAAATAGGCTGGGTGTTTTGTCAGGTTCACAGCCCAGATTCTGTCACCCTTTTCAAAGGGAAGGTCATGGCTCCCTGCAGTAGTTTAAGAGCAGAGGAGACTGAAACAAGGTGAGGAAACATCTGCATATATTCAGCTTACCTGGCCCTTTGCTGTCTGGCATTACCTGTGTTTCCCCCCATCATAACTGAACAGTTTATGGTAATCAGAAGTATTTGTCGCTGTAATATGAATTCTATTGTGAAAGGATGCCCAGTTTCATTTTTCAGCAGAACAGGAACTTGATATGAGCTTTGGTCTGTAGGTAACAGGTTCTTGAAGGCTCAGTGTGTTACTTTCAGCAAAATGCTAATCTGGCAAATTGGTACATGTAACACTCATCGGCAAATGCACCCTTTTGTGTAATATGCATTTGATTGTAACAATTATCAGTGCTGTTTAATGATACCATCCTTAAACTTTCCTATGTGATACTACCTTGAGAATTTGTTGCTGATGAAATCATTTTGGTGTTACAGAAATGAAATAGGTTGCTGCTGAAATTGCTCTCAAAATCTAATTGTAACTTCACTGGAATTTTTCCCATGATGGATGTTAAGTATATGCATATTTCTTATTTTTATAGAAGCACCAATTTTATTTGTATGTTTAATTGTATTTGACTATCTACTACGTATATATTAGGTTTTGCTTCTCATTTTCTGCTGTGGTCAAATACAACTTCAGTCCAATTCAGCTTTTATCTGATATTCTTTTATTCTGAATGAACAAAGCAACAATAAAGCAATGTATTTCCTTTCTTGAGACTGCCCTAGGACTTCTCACATTGACACAATGAAGAGCTCTATTTTATCAGTGCTTGAAATGATGCAAGCCCTCTCAGTTTTCTTGTGAGGGCTTTCTTGGAATGAAAAACATTTGTAATGATTTTTTTTTACCTGAAAATATATTCTAATTAATTAATTTTTTTAAAAAATCAAATCTCTTGTTGTACCCCAAGGTTCTTTATAGGCTTGTGGTTTCTCTCATCTTGTTTCAAGCAGCGTCTGATTTAAAAACAAACAAAAAAGAGAAGTCTTATTCCTACATGTTTATAGTCCATGAAGAATAGGTGAAATCCTTGACTTCAGTGGGAGATTACTGTGACTGCCAAGTTCCCCAAGTGCAATGCACCTTATTTTCATTCCACTCTGTTATGTTATCTCTGTATTGTTCTAGCTCTTATTAAAAGATGTAAAATCTTTTTGATTTTACAAATTTTTAATCTGTAAAGATTAAAATCTTTTTAAAAGATTTCACTGCTTTCAGAGCAACAGCCTTATATTCCTCAGTAGTTGTACCATTCTTTCTTTCTGCTCTTGATCTTACGGTATAGATTGATCCTGTATGAGATAAAAAACGCCTGTGCCTGTTCATCAGATTCTTTCTCTGTAGTCACAAAGCCGGGGCACAGAGTGTGTAGATGGCCACCAACCACCACTTTTATCACCAGCTGTAGAATCAACCTCACTGCTGGGCTCAGAGCAAAATGGTGTATCAATAGCTTTTATTTCCCATGCTCATGTTTCTTGCATTTTCTTCATCTTCCTAAAGCAGCAGAGTGAGTTAATGGTACCTAATTTGGTAATTATTACAAATTTTCCATCAGGAATTGTAAATTCATGAATCCACATTTCTAAAACTGTACAAATGTATGCTAAATCCTTGCAAAATGTGTTTATATCTGTTTGAACTGTGTACTCTCATTGTGCTCAGAGGTAGACTGCCCTCTCTCTCCTCTCTCTCTGCTTTGGCAGAGTAAGGAGGGGAACACCACTGGCACAGTTTGGATAGGCCCATGGATTTCTATTATTTTGCTTAACAGTTGCTTCCAAAGATTCTCAGATACCCAAAGCTTTTTGTTAGGAGCAAATATTGTTAAGACCATCATGCTTAGGTCCTACTGTTGTGAAAATTGCCATGGGATTGTTAACTTTCACCCAGGTGGTCCCCACTGATGGGCTGAAACGACCTTGATTTAGTGTCTCATCTGAATGCAGGCAGCTCTAACTGTGTGATGACATCCCCCAAACGCCCTGCTGCAGAGTCAGCATTGGACACAAGCCCATGTCTCAGTCAGAGATGTGCATCCCTGACCTTCTAGAGTAGAGGCAATAGTGCTGCCAGCTGTGTTATGTTGACAGGCAAAGGACTCGTTTTTTTTGTTATCCAGAAGTAAAGAAATTGAACTAAACATAACACAGACTTTTTCAGTTGAACAAATATGGCAATAAACTCCAGACAATCTTACCTTCAGTTTCCAAATTATTTTGTTTTCCAGATTTCTGGGAGTAATTTGCTTCATTAATGCAGTTCTGCAGCATGATCTATTTAAATTTTATCCCAGAATGAGTTCTTTTAACTGAGTAAAAGCCTTTTGAAAAACTTGATTTTTGTCACAGTCACAGCTTTAAATAGAGCAGTTCAGGTTCAATGGCGAAGTGGTGGGGTCGAGGTCCATGGTCCTCATTTTCTAAGTGCTGTGTATGGATTTGCATGCACAGGGCTTACATTAGCACTAACACAATTTGTGCACGTGGCCCCTGTGCAGTAGTTTGGGAATGTAGCTCTCAACAGAGAAGATATTTACAGCACTGAAGCTCATGTTGGGAGATACGAACAGCTGTGCTCCAAACAGAAAACACACATCTGAAGTAAGACAAGCATACTGAAAATTAGGTCCTGGCAGTTAGCATTTTTATTTATACACACTGCTAGGCAAAACTGAAAGGAGATATCATTCTTTCAGGATTAATGTGTTTTGCAGAGCTAATAGGAGAAAAAACCTGTCATCAGAAAAGATTTTTGCTGATTATAATTTTTTTTTGCTGCAGTTCCTGTAGTGTTGGTACAAAAGAAATGTAATTAATAGTTAAAGCTGTGTCATTCTGCTAATTATGTTTTACTAGCAGCGATATGGCCTTTTTATACTTTTGAATACTTGGTTGAAGTCATTCCTCTAGAACATACATTTGCATAGATTTTTAGATTTTCATATTTTAAATTTTCAGTTCTAATGCCTCAGCACCTGCTGTTCACAGAAAGTGAGCACCTGGGAAAGGCATTATCTATCATGCTGTTACAGGAAGCTTCTATTTACTTCATAATGTCTAGAGCTGCCTGGTAGCTGAATCCACATCAAGTTTAGAGGACTTTGCAAAAAGATATTTTAACTGATTTTAAATTTGGCTGATGGAGTGCATACAAGTGCCTCAGATTTCCCCCACTGTGCTTCTCTGGAATTGTCCTGCCCATCTGGTACCAAGTCCCTGCAGGGTGACACCTGGAGGACTGGAGATGTTGTCCCACTGATCCCTGTGTTCAGGGAGCAAAGAGGGCTGTTGCAGGATATATGATAGTTCTCTGACTAAAGGGGCCATGCCAAATAACTTCATCTTCACACACAGTTTTACATATGGAGAGGTTTGGCGTTGGGTTTTTTTTTTTTCGGTGACACTAATACAGCAGTGCAGTTCTTTTTGATATCAGGTATCAATCCCATTTTGCCAATTGGGAAAGTGAGACCTTGAGGTTGTCATTTACCTGAGACATAAATCAGGTCACAAGGAGGTCAGACCACAGCTCAGGCTTCTGGAGTCCAAGGCTCCAGACTTTTATTTTACTGTTCTTCTGGAGCAGTTGGCTTGTACGGCCAGGGAATAATTTCTATTGCCAACAGGAGAACTAACTGCTGGTTGGAAGACACAAAAAGCAATTTAGAACATAGACTTGATAAATACCACTGGTTTAGTTTACATAATGAATTTTGAAACATGGCTATCTATTAGACTCAAAATTTTGGGTGCTTCTTTAATATGAATATTTTATTTCTTAATGACATATTTTGTCAGGGGGAAATATATTATTTTCACTAGAGCTGGTTGGAAAAATACTCTTCCAATAATAATCATGACATTATAATTCAAAACGAAAAATAGCGTGATGGCGTTGGGTGAAAGTGGTCTTCTGCTGCCACCATTACTGCTGTGTTAGTTCAACTGACTGAAATCTGTAGGGAGTGATAGGTAGCTTCTGGCCCTGCCATGGACAACACAGGTGTCACTCTCATGCTCTGGGCAGATTGGCTTTTTTTATATGCTTGTGTAACTTTGAAGCCAACATAATACTAGTAGGGTTGCAAAGTCAGGGTTTAGGAACTGGGAAATACCATAAATAAAATCACTTGTCCACTTTTGATTCAGACGTATTTAATGCATTAATGCCTGGGAAACTTCAGTCTCATTCATTGTTCAGATTTTACCATTTCTGGTAGCAGGTGGAAGTGTATAAGGAAGTTGCTGAGGAAATGAAAAGCTGTGAAGGATTTAGGGCACTACAGGAATGGAAGGTGAGGCTGTCATGGTTAAGCATTAATGCTACCTGCTCGATTCTATTCTTGCCTCTGTTACAGAACTTCCATGTGATTCCAATCTAATCAAGCCATGTTTTTACTAATTGTGTGTTGTTTACTTTCTGAATGCTTAGTTTAAGACCCTTGGGTCTGATTTATGATGCACTGATGTTTCACTGAGATAGCTCAAGTCAATGAAAATTATTTGAATATACAAATTACCAAAGAATATTAATTGCTCCAGGTTCTCTGTGTCAGTGAGTGTATGCTTCTTAATTTAATTTACAACTTCCACTTAAATTTCTCAGACCCCTTCTGTTGAAGAGGTCTAATACAATCTGTTGCCACCTCTCTTTAGAATGGTATTTGAGAAGTGAGGATCTGCTCTAAGTATGACATCCCAGGAAGAAATTAATAAGTCTTATAACAGGGTGTGAATAGTGCTCAGTAAATGAGGCATGAGGACACACTGACTAATAACAAGAAAACAAAGGCATTGAGTAGCTGCTCATTATGTCAGTCAGTGCAGGCAGGGGTCCAGTGGAGAAAATAGTGGGTGGTCAGATAATTAAAGATAATATCATAATGCATGCACACAAGGTTGGCCAATTAGGGCTGCATAGCAACCCTTATTCTGACACTTCCCTAAATTTTCAATGCTTGATTTTACACATTTAATGTTCCCTTGCATATTTTCGGTGTATTTACACATATTCGCTCCCCCATTACCTCCTTCATTGCCAAACTGTTAATTAGGTAGAACTACTGAGAAATGCAATTGGATAAACAGGGGTTTGCAATGAACCTTGGATATCATGCTGCAGAGCAGGAAACTTCAGGCTGTCAGAGCTTTGAAGGGTTTACATCAGTGATGTTTTTCTTTGCTTAATTATTTTTAAGAAGTTTGTTATATTTTCAGTGAAGTCTCTTTTCTTGATCCCTGTGTTATTTCGAATTCTTCTTTATGACTGATGGTGTGGATGAAAAATCTTTTAATGAGAGTGTGAGCAGTCTTTAGCTATGGCCTGTATTTAAAACAATTTTATTTCACCTGTTTCTCCTTTTGGAAACTTGTTATCCAGCAGCTAGATACTTTGGTTCCGAAGTGCAGCTTTCTCCTTGGAATTAACTGGCTGTGTGATTTGGAACTTTTCAGAATATCAGTGCAGAACAATAAACATAAAAGTGGAAAAACTGAGATACTGGGAAAGGAGAATGAGGGACAGGAAAGTTAAGTTTTATTGAGGTTTTTTGTCTTGTGCATGCAAATAAATTACTTCAGCGCTTCAGTGATGCTGCTCTTCTCAGCTGTGCCACTGCCATTGTACTGTGAGTGGTCTGCTTGACGTAGAACTCCAGTATTCTGAAATACACCCTCACTTGAATACCAGTATGGCCAGTGGTTGAGCAAGGGCCTTGTTCCCTGTGCTTCCTGGTTGAGGTGAGATGACTGGATGTCTCAGTTGCTGTTGTCAGACACCAGGTCCCCTTTACACACCTGAGAGCAGGGGCATGAAAGGGAGAATATTGGATGAGTTAGAGCCACCTTTGCCATCATACATTCCTAAAGACACCTCCCTTGCACCAGCACATGTCCACCTTCGTGGTCTGTCCCTAAGAACTTGCAGAGTTAAGGCATCCTATTTCGTAGTAAAACTGCATTCGTGCGCTTTTACTCGTGCAGCCTCTGTCTCCATACCAAGGGACCCTGGTGTTGTTGGGTAATCTTGAGCATAAGTATTAGTATCAAAATGAGAACCCAGGTGAATAGATTCAGGATTAGAAAGTCAGAAAAGCTCAGCATTTTTTCATCTTGCCCTCTCTAGATACTCATAACTCAATTAGTTTCTTTCCCTTTTCTGAGATTTTACCTGAAATAAAAAGCTGTCATCATGGTGACAAGAAATCATGAATGGAGATGTCTACATTGTGTGTCACACCATCATCTTTAAAGCACTGTTTGTATTTTTCTAGAACCAGTTCTTGGATTTCAAGTCAGATGTGCTGTATTTAAACATCTATTTACAGGAATTAAGGGATTTTTTTTTCCTTCTTCAAGGAAATGGATTTTAGTAGAGTAATAGAACCAAAGAAGCATAGTATAACTTCGTTTTTATGTCAGAATGTAAGCTGTTAGAGACCTTTTACTTGCACTTAGTAGTTACTCTTTATTTTAGTTTTCCATTGGTATTGTCTTTAGTTGTATCTTTTTCTTTTAATTGTTTAGCATTCAGCAATTCTAAGACTGTGAAAGCCTTTCACAAAATACCTGAAGTCATATTGAAAAGAGATGACTAACTCTGAAATTATATTCTTATTGCAGTTTCCATATAAATTTGACCAGACTTCTACAAAGCTTTCTATTCTGTAAACCTGTCTCCTTTAGAAACTGTATGGCAATCACATTATAGCATAGCCTCAAATCGTGAAGTCTTTTGGAATGTTTTTTTAATACAGGTTAGTACAGGCTCTGCCACTCTTGGCATATATGTAAACTGCAGAAGTTTTTTCAGAACCTTTGTTATTTTGAGCTTCAAATCTGAATTTTGTGACCCATTTTTTCAGTTTTTTCTAGTTAAGGATTTGTGGAGTCACTATTTCCTGTCATCCTGTTCATGTGAATTAAAATCAGAAACACAGAGAACATGGATAGTCAGATGATAACAAAGAAAGATGAAAGGTCAAGGCAAAGGACATGCAAAGCCCAGTGCTTATCCAGAACTCATTGCATCAACTGCTACTACATTTGGGCTTCTTCAGGAAGCTGTTCTTGAAGTGTCCCAATGCTTAAATTGTTTAAGACTTGCTGTCTCAGATGGAGTAGTAGCATTTAAATGCTTATACAGACAGAAGTGACCTCTGTGAGATTATTTTCCTTCTCTCTGATACCTGTTTAACAAAACACTTCAGTTTATGCTTAGCCCCATATATATTTAGCACGGGCCTCATCCAAAACCAGATAAAGACATTGATTTTTCATGTGTTTTGGAGTGGATCCCAAAGCATTTAAGCACATGTTAAATTCTATATTGGCTGAATTACTTCCAATTTGTAACAGATAAAATTTTAAAGGGAGATAGTCAATGTGTGTACACTGAAGGCAGTGAAGCTAGGAGGCATTTATAGTGCATGAGGATTCCCTGAATTCTCTTTCATTCTTTTTTTTTTTTTTTTTTTAACGGTTTCCTTCTACCACAGAAACCCATGATTTTGGTTAATTTCCTGCTGTATTTTTCATCCACAGTAAGCTTTCTTGCAAATAGCAGCTCAGGATGCTCACTGAAGTATTTCTAACATGGTCCTACTCTGTGATGGTTTCAGAAAGTGACATCAATTGAAAATATACTGTACAGGTGACTTAGTGTTTCATTTATTATAACCTTCAAATCCTTTCTTTCCTTGTTCTAGGTGTTGTACTGTTCATTATTTCTTTTTATGATTTAGTCTGTATGATTTTTACTAACAGTCCATCTCAGAAGCTTGCACTTCATCACACTCTTCTTTCTTAACCACTTTATAAAATGTGAGTTTAAACTTTCAAAATGAACCTGGATATGTGCAGTATTTACAAATGTTGACTCCTGAGTTAGTTTCCCAGAACATGGTCTGATACCTATACAAAATTATAAATTTAACAAAAAAACAGTAAACCAAACCATCCAAGCAAAATAATAGAAGTTGATCTGTATGAACTGTTATCCCCCATTCTTCGTTGTTTTGGTGCAATTTGGTGTAATTATCTACACTGTGAATACAAAGAAGGTGATACTGTTTGTGTTTTGGCACTGTGCTACTTTGCTACTCTTGTATAGTGTTTGCATAGAGCTTGCTGTTATTTTGTCCCAGAAATATTTTAGCTCTCAGTAGTCTTGCATTTAAAAGCAGCCGACTGAGATCAACTCCTGTGGACCTGAATCTTCCTCTTCAACTCTCAGTACAGATATAGCTTAATACTAGTTTTCTGCAAAAAATATGTAGTGAAG